>JAFBJW010000168.1:6390953-6595953 GCA_016785235.1 Pseudorhombus dupliciocellatus
TTTAATATGCGCCAACTACATTTTAATCTCATTCCTCACAAGTGGACAACTTGTATTAATTCTCCGAGATGAGGACGAGTTGGCCTCCCACAAAGCAGCAGCTTTGTGTTGCAGCCTCTGCTCTCAGCACGTGTGGGACGTTAAACGTCTCTGTCCGAGTTCCTGTCTTCATCTGGGCCTGAGAGTGGCCAGAGGGACATTTACTGGAATGCACCTGAGTGAGTGAGTGAACACACACACACACACCATAATTCTTACAACCATTTGGCAGCTTATTTACATTTTATGAAGCAGGTGCAGTGACAGACAGCCCTGCACAACTTGTTAACAACGTGGTTGATTGAAAAGACAAAGTTAGGCTTCCCTGTTGCCAACTATCCAACTATATTTAAAAAAATGAACGAGATAAAGCGAGGGAGTGAACAAGGGAGAGGGAGGGAGGGCCAGTGTGTGAATGAGCAGCGATGAGCAGGATTTGAGTGATTCAGAGAGTTCCATGAATACAACATAACATGCTGTGGTAAATTAATTAATTACATTCTATGAGAACAATTATTTCCAGGAAAACCTTTCAGCAGCTCGGTCATGTTCGTCTGTGTATAAATCTGCGAGGTTTCCTTTTGTATGAAAAACCCCACCATCGTTTTTGTCTCAGTCTATCACTGAACAAACTCAATCAAAAAGAGCTCAGGCAACCCATCCGTCACTCTTATCTCCACTCATAATGTCTTCCTAACTGGCGTCTCTCCAGGAGCATTTGAAATCTTCGACATCGGTCGCTGCTTTTCCTTCTTCCTCTGACCGGGATCTCAATGAACTTTCACAAAAACAATTGCGCAAACTACGTGTTGTACCTTCAGTTACAGTAAGGAGCGGCTTTAACAGCGTGTGTCAGCTAAAGTGTGTCGGGAAGACTGCCTGAAAAGATCCCGTAAGCACAGGCCACAGTCGCACTGGTTATAGGGTAAGTGGGATGTTGACAGCTTTTTGGACAGCTCGCTCTCTGCTCTGACAGGCCAAGAGTTATTATCCAACCTGAGACAGCCCAGTGGCACTCAAAAAACCCCTCAAACATGCACAGTTTCAAGCGTGTGTGCGTGTGTGGAGGCAGGCTGACAGGGGTAGAGAGTCATCCAGTAGATTTACTGTGTCAGTAAGCAGCTGTGTTTGTCAGTGTTGGCCTGAGGCGTTTCAGTGTCATCCAGCCTGTGTGATTATACGCCATACGCTCCTCGACCCCGTTTTCTGCTGCCCTCATCCTCCTCATCCTTAAAAGCCCGCGGACACCAAGGGTCGTCTCGCCCACGGGAACCGGTTCCCCTCTCCTTTTGCTCACAGCACACACGGAAGCAACCGTGCGCCCGCGTGTCTGTTAGACGTACGACCACGGGCAGCAGTTCTGTGGTGCTGGCCTCAGGGGGATTCACAACACACATGCTGACCAGAACTGATGCTGAGACTTGTGATTCTTGAAAAGGGATCGTGACCTTACCCGAGAAGACTTATAAGCAGTTCTACATTACGAGGGAGCGTGACGTGCGAACCGCTCCGGATGGCTGTTCAGACAGAGCACTTGTCAAACAGCTCTCACTGCAGGTGTTCAGGCCTGGTTTGGTTTGAAGGGATTACAGGGTGGAGGAGCTCCGGTAAGTACAGTTTTCTCTTTGTGTCTGGCTCTCTCTTTCTCAGCGTGCGTGCGTGCGTGCGTGTGGCAGTGAGACGGAGACAAGATTACAGTGAAAACATGTCTCAATATGAGCATATTATGTGTGTCTTATATAAAGCACATCTCTTTTACTATATTGTGGTTTCTCCATATGTTTCTGCGTGCGTATGTGCGTGCTCACGTGTGTGTGTGTGTGTGTGTTTGGGGCTTTGGCTGCTATTATGGAAAATGATGTTCCCACCCCATCAGTCAGTCATCACTTCATAATATCTTAAACTAAAAAACACTCTCTCCCCCTCCTGATCTCGTGGCAGTGTGGCACACAGCGGAGCAATTATCAGCACAAGAGACAATTATTTGACAAAATGTGTAAACTAACTCCCTTACACTCTTTAGCCGCTTAACTTTTACATAGAAGCCATAAAGGCCGTCTCAGTGGTTCAGACCTGAGGTATTTTTGTCACGGTCAGATAAATGTCGACGTGCAGCAGCACAAGGTCAAACCCACTGCAGAGACAGAGACATGTGCCACTTTCTAAGATCGTGGAATCAACTCATGATCATCTATATTCATGTTGAGAAGAGAGCTCATAATAAGCAATGTAACATAATCTGAGGTCATAATCTGACTTTATATTATACATTTCCTTATTCCTGAAAATATAATTTACCCACAGAAGCCATCAGTATGATTTTTTATCAGTGTCATCTTGTTGTTTGAAGAATATGAAGGTTTTTAGACTTAAAGCAGTGAGTGTACATATATGTGTTTGTGTGTGCTCTATTTTTCTGTGTGCATATACAATGTGGTTTTACTAAAAGCGATGCGTTTCCTCTGTTCACCCAGCTCTCGCCTCCCCTCCCCCAGGCTAATGGTTAAATAAACAGCCTGGTGTCTGCCCTGCTGTGGGAACAGTCAGCAAGATATGGGAGAGTGTGTGTGTGTGCGTGTCTTGCTCCACACACCTCTGCACCAATGCTGGTCAGGGTGTCGCGTCCTGCAAGTTGCATGACTCCTTTGTGGACTGACAGACATGGAGAGACAGGGCGATCAGGCAGTGGAGAGAGGAGAGGGTGAGACAGGTCATCTGCTCATCCTTGTGAAAGTCATTAACTCTTTCTCGCCCAGTTTCCCTTTTTCACTCTCAGCAGCGATTTCTCATCTCAATGCTTCTCCTTACGATGTTAATGTCTCCCCAGTCTCCTGACCACACCAGTTTAGGGCAACCACACAGCCCAGTTATGGTTGGTGGGAGTCGTCGTCTAGCAATGGAAATGCACACAGTATGAGAGCGGCCCCGGCTAGAGTGTTCTACACTATGGGGGAGGGCTGCAATAACCCAGCTACCTGCTGCTATTAAATCTGAAGAGCATCTGAGTTTGAACAAATATTAGAATTAATATCTAAACAGGCCAGCTGAGACCTAATCTGTTGTACCAGGGTCGTGGAGCCATAGAGGTAATTGTATGTTTTTCAACATTAATAACATGTGCGAGAATCTCCTGCCTGCTGCATGTCATCGAACCCTGATCCCTGCCCGGACTTCAGTCTTTGCCCTCAGCTGTCACCTGCCAGAAACACCAGCTCCCCAATAAATATTTGCTTTATCACTTGTTTCACGTTCATTCCATTCAAACTAAAAATGTATTTTATTTTCCACTAAATCAAATTCTTAACTATACTAATGTAATTTGTACATCAAATAAATATACTGATACAGGATCACTGTGTGTTTTTTTAGGATTTTTATATATTAGTGAACAATGTGTTTGTTAAAGAGGCAGGGACGGACTGTTGTAGAGAGACAGACACAGACAGACAGACAGAAACAAAGAGGGAGAGAAGTAGGCCATGACTCTGAATGGTGGCAGTGTCATGTCTTTGATGTCAGTTTGTGTCCATATCCCGCACGCCTGATTGGACAGCTCCAAACAAACCGGCAGGAACCCAGTTCAACACTTCAAGCACGCAAAGACAGGGAAAACCTCACAGGGGCACGCTGATGCATTTCATGAATATTTGGAGATCGGCTGGACTGATCTCTCTGCTCTGAAGTGATTTACAGTGAATTTTCCCCCAAAAACCTTCCCATTTATCTTTGCTATCAAATTAGAAGTTAAAGTGTTGATTTAAATCATTAATCAATAAAACTTTTAAAACCCATTTCGCATGTTTTACTGAACACTCCCAGAGGGGTGTTAATGACGTCTCCTCTTTCTCTCCTGCATAAACATAAACACCTCAGCTGATGTAATATTTCCAGTATATTTGTTTATTCACGAAACATTTGGCCTGAAGTCACAACATACACACAGTTCCTCTGGAACACGTGCACATACATTACTTGTATATGTTGTTAAAGAGGAACCCACTGAGTGAAATGACCTCTTGAGATTTCCCGTTCAAACATGTACATGTACATGTACACGTACACACACACACACACACACACACACACACACACACACACACACAAACACGTAACGCAAGGCCTCTGCAGGCATAATGTTTACAAATGTAGCTCCCAAGTGGCTGAGCTTATTGGGGTAATAAGACATAAACAAAACAGCAGTCTGCAGGGGGGTTTCTCAGACGCAACACCCAGGCCTGCACGCCGCATGATGAGTGTGTGAGCGCATGCAGGCCGCACACACACACACACTGTCTGCATGTTTCACACAGACTCTCCTCTGAAGGTACATTTTGTCATGTTGCAGCTGAAACAGTCCAGCAGGTTCTACGTTTGTATTCTCCTGCGATCACACATTTTCACAAATCTGCTAAACTGGAATATTAAGGAAGACAGAGGGGAGGAGTAATAATAATAATAAAACAAGTGGAGGAGCCCATGAGGAAGACGAGGAGGCAGTAGCCTGAATTTCTAACAGTATTCGCTCTGAGGTTATGTTATAACTGAATGTTTGAAGGGGAGGAGGGCCAGTGTTTGACTTCTTTAAAGTTTTTCAGGAGGACAGCTTCTGGCCTCTCAGTACCTTTCCAACACTCACACCCACTTCATGCAGAGACCGGTGAGGTGAGCGGAGGTGAGAAGGAATGTCTCTCTCTCTCTCTGTCTCACAAGCTCCTTTTTCATTCTTTGCACAACTATTTCTGTCACATAGAGTGCAGCTGTATGTGAGAGACAGTCTAAAAGTGGGCCCATATTTAAATGGCGATTGCATCTTGCCCCTCTCTGTGACTTGATGGTTTGCTCTCCACTGTTGAATGTGGCCATTCTGAGCAGCTCGAAACACTCCTGACTTCTGACTGAGTGGGACGACGACTCATAAACACGGCTTCTCTGAGGCCTAATGCCAGCAAAGAGAAGCACCAAGCACTGCTGCCTCATTTCCACATAGCTCTGTGGAAAACACGTACGCAAAGGCTATAAGGTATTTGTAATCTTTGTCACTCACACACAGATACAGAGTGTTACACATCAATGCCTCGGGCAACCTGAGTCTTTTTGTGCTGAGGCCAGAAGAAGAGGTGAATAAATGGTAAAGTTACCCTGCAGTGTTTATTGAAATCACAACCGGGGGGGGGGTGAGTGTGTGTGTATGTATATAAGTGCATGTGTGTACTTTTACATGGATGCCTGTGCGTAATTGACGTGAGCACACCCACAGGTACACGTGCAAGCAGCATGCCGACTACATAAACGTTATTCAGGGAGAGTGCTTAGGCAGCACAGCGCAGCACATTCTCTGTGTCAGTCGTCCCGGCGAAGTAAGTTTATGGAAGGGTGTGGTGCGACAAGGTGAGGCCCAGAACAATGATTGTTTGTTTGTTGTTGTTTTATTGGCAGTGATAATTGCTCCCTCTCCCCTGAAGGATGCTTCCAGATACGCAAGCAAGCAAGCCGGCACACACATGCGCTCACTTACCATGCCCACAGGAATGCAGCTGCACTACTGCAGGCGTGTGCGCGCGCAAATTTATGAACGCAGGGCGCACGCATCCAGGGTTAATGAAAATTTCCACATGTGCTCATCTGGAGTTTTGGGATTCTTTCGAAGACATGTAACCCATGAAGGGAGGATAAGAAGTTTTCAGGTTATTGGAGACTGCTGTCAGTATCTTTTCTGAATATTAGAAAAACCACGTAAGTGTGCACAATATTAATGGCGTTGCCGTGAGCACAGAGTAGGGTGTCGCCACTGAGTTCCCAAATTGATTTGAATCCATTCATTTCTATGTCTCTGTCCAATTCGAATTGAGTTTGGGAAAATACCTTCACGTTCACCCACCCTGCTCCTCTCATCTGAGAATGCTGACGGGCTGAGAGCACCATGGGTGTAAGCCCTGCCTCGCTCCATCTCAGATGATGATGAGCGACTTGCTAATGTAAAATGGGTTCAGGTGAAAAGCATGTGAAGGCTGAATTTAACCGGAGAATGGATTTCTTTTTTTTTCAAACTCATTCTGTAAATGCTGCACTGCCACCTTAAATGAAAAGTCAACATGTTTTAAAATGCTGGAAAGTATGACAGCACAAGAACAACGTTTTTACTTATAACACCGTACAGTATCCAGTGACTAACACAACATGAACTTTCTAACATTTCATGGCGTCCATAGAAGCCGAAAAATGTTTGCACGGAAACCAAACAGCAGCGGCCACGGCAATCAGGGAGCGTTTTGATTTGAGGTGAGCGCTGAACTCACACGAATTCTCCTGTCCTTAAAACCACACACACACAATGGCTGGGAGTGTTTTCTTATGAGGCATAGGTAAAGACAGGCAGGCTCCAGAGCATAATTCAACATGTAGCTACACCACCACAGGGAGTTGGCAGCGTCCAGGGAGAAGACTTGGCTCCCCCAGAGAGGCCTGGAGCCTAACCAGGCCACGCTGTGCCAGGTACCGAAACAGACACAGAGCGCCCCCTCTACTTTCAACCACCACCCTCTTCTCTGCTTTCCCTACTCCTTCAAACAACTCCCCTCTGCTCTGCTTTCTTCTCCTGTTCACACATACACACACACACAAAGCATTTTAGCTCTTGTTTCTTTGGTAAGTACTTGAGACTGTTTTCGTCCTACTTCTATCCCAACTTCATCTGAGAAGTAGGGTCAGCAGGTCAACACAAAAGCACACATGTAAAACTATGTCATGATGGGTTTTAAAAAGTTCCCCGAGAAATTTCCTTTGGGTCCGAGCCAGATCCCACTCAGGTGTGTGTGTGTGTGTGTGTGTGTAAGTGAGAGGACCGTGTTCTGTCTTGTCTGATCAACAGTGCTGGCGTCTTTCCCCACCACCTGGCACCGTTTGCCGCTGCAAAATGGTTGCTTGGAAAAAGAACAACAACAACAACAACAAAAAAAACCCATTTACCTAATACACAGCAATCGCATGTATGTGTAAAGTCATGCCTGTTCACATACAAACCAACAGGCACACAGGGACAAACTCACAAAGAAAGATACACACAAAAAGCCCTGGCAGGCTTTTCCTGTCAAGCCGCGGCCAGTAGGGAGAAAAAGGAGGGTTAGTCTAATTTGGGATACGGAGCTCGACCATAACAGCAAGTCAAACAACATCACATCTACACCAGAACACTCTGGGCTTCTAGGAATTTAGGGTTCATGACTGGGTTGTTGAGACAGAGGCTGAATGTGAGCGCGGGCCTCGCCGATGACGGCTCAGCCGCATCTAAAACCGCCCAGGTATTTGTGCTCTTTGTCTATTTGCGGAATACGGATGTGTATTTGTAGGATTTTTTTTTGTGCGACCCATATGTAATGTGATGTATGGCGCGAGCATGTTTAATGTCAACACCAGCCTGGTATTTGCACGTCCCTTCCCTGGTACAGGCTGCTTTTTCACTCGCTCTCTTTGAAGAGTCTTGCGTAAACAGGCCTCTCTGGCACGGGCCCAGCCTCACCCAGTCCTGACCACACTGCAGGTCATGGGATAATATTTAAATGTGTGATCAGAGGAGCGTCAGTCAAAGCTGCAACTGTTTGATATTGAAGAAAAAGTCGGCGACTTTGTAAACGAATGAAGAGATGTTAATTTGAAACCAAAACTCTGTCGGAACAGGACGGGACAGGATGTGCGCCCTGCTCCGCTGTGCCACCCGGACACTCCCTCCACAGACATGTTAAATCAACACCTGCCGTCCGAGCGTTGTCGCTCCTCACATCTCCGCTTTCCCTCTTTGTTTTGATTGGTCTAGTATTTCTCCCTCTGTTCTGCGAGGCTGTGTAATGAGGCCCACACTGTAATTGGGCCAGTCGTGTTATTTTAGGGTTGGAGCGCAAAGTAATTACCCAACCTCTGCTGTTCTTTACTTCCAGAGAGACGGAGCGCGGCAGAAAAGGAGAGGGTAAGAAAAAAGACGAGAAGACTGATTTATCAAAAACAGAGACCACTACAAACTACACTTAACACTTAATTCAATGTAACTGAATAGAAATGTGCATTTCTGAGAATATAGTTGAATCATCTACATCCTCTTTAAAAAAAAAAAAAAAAACACAACCTCTCCTCTCCAGCTGTCTTCCCTTCTCAAATGGGAAGTTGGCCAGCGGCTCCAACAATCTGAAGGGTTGTGAAACACTCCTTGACTTCTGCATCGGCTGTTTCCTGTTGACGAACTTTCCACAAAAAAAACCCAACGTGACTATGAATTGGCTCAGTTAGGCTCCAAATAAGAGAAAAGGGGAAAGCAGCAAACACAAGTGCTAACTCTGAATTAATTCAGCGCATCGAAAGCGTGACACGGTGGAAAAGCTACTGTACGTGTGCACTTTCAGAACATGACTGAGCAAAAGTCCAGGGTGCAATGAAGCAGTGTTTGCTGACATCCACAGACAGAAATGCCATTTCACAAAGAAAGCATCTTAAATGTTATTTTAGTTTTGTCAGATCTATATATAGAACATGCAACGTGGAGTTTATAGCAAGTGCATTTTCTGTATAACACTTCTTTGATTATGATTATCAGCCCCCTGAACACCTGGATTTCTTCATCAGCATGAAATGAACCATTCTTCATCAACCATGAATTATTCTGCAAAGAAATTGAGCAAATGTTGAAAACAATGTTAAAAGTGAACTCTTTTTTTTCCTTGATAACGGCTTTTTCCTGCGGCCATGTCCCGCCCCCACACACGAAATGCCATGAAAACAGGTTCAGTCGTTTTTGCGCAATCCTGCAAACTAACAGTTGAAATCAAAACCTCAGTGGCACAGGCAACAAAGAAAGAAGCTGAATAAGTGGAGCTTTTCCATCATCAGCTACTGCGATCTGAGTTGGTGCACAAGTAGTTTTCACCTCACTAGCGTTTCCTGTGGCTCATCATTATTAATATCACCTACTCTAATTGAATAACTGTCATTTGGAGTGTGAGGATTAAGTCGTAAAAATATATTTTAACTTCACATTTCCTAGAATCAACTCAATTTAAAATTATGCTCAATAAAAGGAAAGAACACTGGTGTCCGGCATGTGACTCCACTCAGTCAGGCCCTGCTCTAGCCTGAGTGTAATCTTGGCAGCCGTTACTTTGGATGATAAGCGAGCTGGTGAGGTAATGATCTACCACACTTTGATTTCCTGCACCTCTCGTGCTGAGGTGATGTCATCGCAGATATTAGTGCAGTGCGCACATACACACACACAGCGACAAGTTAACAGTTGTATGTGCTGCGTGTGGCCGAGCGTCAAGGAGGCCGACGAGTTGAGATTAAGTGGTGTCAAGCGTGCACGTTTGGATTCCACACACACGTACGCACACGCAACGGTTGAGGATGAAACTCTCTAGTTAACATCACATAAAGTTTCTGCTGTTCTTACATTTCTCCTTCCCTTCCATTCTTCATGGGTGGATCAAAGTGAGATAAACCTGCAACCAGAAGCGTGACACGCCGCTTAAGCATATCTCGGAAGTGAAAGGAGGTAAGGAAGGTCTGCTGCCCTTCGTCTGCTTTATCATCTCTCTTGCTAACCTCTTCCCCTTTGTGATCCTGACTCATTTTGAGACCAGTTAACAAATATTACGACATTGAAACCGAAGCCCTCTCATCATAGCTTCAACGGAAATTTGAAAGTTCAATCAGCACTTCTGTAACCGGATAGGACGGATAGGGGTAGGGGTTGGGGTAGACACGCTGTCAGAACCAGAACAGGGAAGAAGAAAAAAATGTGTGTGAACAAATGGAAAGAATGACCAAGCGTTAATGGAGCAATGAGTGAAGGAGAAGAGGAAAAGAGAGCTGGAGGAGAGGTCAGCCGAGTGACCGTGATTATAAATACACAGCAGGAAGAGGTCAGCTGGGTGCAATCTGGAACCAACCAGTTCTAAAAGACCTCAGCAGAACGTGAGTTCCATCCAGTTTTGGTCTGAAAGCGTTCACAGTAGCTTCATCAACGCCAGCAGTGTGCAGTCTATACAAAGCACTAGAGGGAACTAAACTGATGTCAGCTTAGTGGTGTGAAAATAAACACATGAAATGATCTGACTAATGTGAAGACAACGTGATGCTGGGAGTGCAGAAGAGTTCTGTTTTACACTCACACAGCAATGGTCCACACACTGTATTTGTACGTGTTAAGTTCAACCAGTTATGATCAATTGAACTACCCTTACGTAAGCCAGTTACAGCATCAATAAAAAGCCAAGAGAAATCGCGTTAACTAATAAAACTGTAAAATCCAAGAACTGATCAAACTGAAAAGGCACAAGACAGCCTTGGAGAAGTCTAAATAATAAATATCTAAATATACCAAACGATAAATAAATGAGCCCATGAGACTGAAGAGTTAATAAAGGCACAAGTCAAATAAATCCTCTTCATTTGTCACGCTGCCCTGCTGAAGGGAACCGTGTGCCTCGACAAAAAACGTTTTACGACAGTCCTCATGTGAGGAGCAGAAGAGGAATGGATGAGGAAGGCGCTCTTTCAGTTCCTTCAAATAAACAGGGTCTCTGTAATGTGGGGGTGCACGTATGCATTCACAAGTCACAAGTCAGTCTGAGAGAGGCTATTAGGGCGGGATGGGTGAGTGATGACTGCGGTTTTTAAAGGAATTTCTAGACTGTTCGAGGCCACAAATTCATGCAAATGTGCATGTGTGGATGGGACAAAGAGAGAGAGAGAGAGAGAGAGAGAGACAGTGAAGGAGAAGGAAAAGAGGGAGATGATCAGTGATTCACAGTTCCTCCTCCTAAAAAGCCTCAGCCACAGTTGATGTTGCAAGCCCCCGTCACAGCCGTATGAGGATGACGGAAGATGGAAGTGGCAGGCGGCTCCAGATTCAACCAGACAGACCTGGTTTCAAGCTGCGACGTCACAAGTGCACCCAAAAGCCGCGGAAAGAAAAAATGTAGACAAGTTGTTTTAGAGACTCCGGGCCCTTTAAACAGGCCTTAATGAGGGGGTCAAAATGTTTTACTAGCAGGCTCCAGGTATGGACGCCTCAGCGGCTCCAACAACCTCGAGGGCCTCAGCTCAGTCTGCGGCTCTCTCACTGTCATTCCCTAAGCTCCTTCCTCGCTGGCTTATAAATACTTTAATTACATCGCGACGGATAATGGTCCAGCTTGCATGACCTCACAGCTGGAAAACATATAAACAGAGATGCAGTGCTCTTGAAAAAATAGGAAGGAAGAGCTACAAATTATAGTCGGAGAAGAAAAACAGAAAAGAAAAATGTTTCTTACAGAGTCAGACAAATCAATTTCCAACCTTTACTTTGATTGGATTTGTACAGTATCACTATGGTTGTTATAGGCCACCAAAGTAAAAATCCGCAAAGTGTGTCTGTGGATCTGTGCAGGGCAGGGGGAGGGAGGGAGGAGGGAGGGGGGGGCAGGTAAGTAAATATTAACAGCAGACGGCTCCAGACACACAGACGTATGAAATGTCAGCAGAGTTACTGTAAGTGTAACAGATGAGAGCAGACAGGGGGGGGGGGGCAGGTAAGTAAATATTAACAGCAGACGGCTCCAGACACACAGACGTATGAAATGTCAGCAGAGTTACTGTAAGTGTAACAGATGAGAGCAGACAAGGGGGATGGGTGAGGAATACTGAGAGGGGGAGAGAAAGAGGGCGAGAGAGATGAACGATGGCCGACAAACAGGAGAGATATTGTTAGGAAGTGAAGAAGATTACCACTGAGCTACAGCTGCGGACCTCTCCGCTTTCTGGGCCGCGAGTCGACAGCGCCGCTTCTCCTGCGAGCAAAAACCAAAAAGCATGTCGAACGAAATGAGGGCGGAGGAACAGGATGGCACTGTGTGACGGACTGAGGTGGAGTGGGCACGTTTATGAAGGAGCCCTATTGTCTGCACGCGTGTGTTTGCGAGCGGGGCCGTGGAGAGGTTCTGCGTGCACGAGTTCCCCAATGCAGGTCTTCAGGGTTTAAGAGCGCAGGACGCACAGACGATGCAGACAGGAAACGCACAGAGACAGTGGGTATGCAAAGTGTGTTTAGAGGAGACAGACCCCTGTGTGGCAATAACAAAGTCATGGGTCAGCGCCACAGCTAATGAGAGGTCACGCAGGATGTTCGCGATCGAAGGAGGAAAAAAGGCTTCAATCCAAACAGAACCTAAGTGGCTGACCCATAATGACACACAAACGTGCGTGTCTGTTAAACAGATCAGTTAAAGCGAATCGTGACAGTGATACGGGACAATACCTTAACATCTCGGTACTGATACTGAAACAATGCAGTGATAAAAACCTGACGTATCAGGAGAAGTCAAGAGAGATGAAATCACTGCAACGTTTGAATTAGCTTGGAAAAATAGAGCATGTGCATATTTCTGCTCAGGAGGTGCAGTGAGTCATTTGTAATTCTGCACAGAACTGAACACACACACACACACACACACACTGCACCACAATTGCACAGTGCCACAGCTCATAGGAAATCAACCCTTAAATCACTGCCATTCTTGAACAGACATTATTTGATATTTTGACATTTGATAAAACTGAAAGAAAATGTTCAGACAGAATTACTGATGAGACCATTTAGCAATCTCTTGGCCTCTGAAAAAGTTTTTTTTTTTTTAATCAGGCAATTCGTAGATTGATTGAATACAACGATCATTAGCTGAACCTTAAGTGCCACGTACACGCTCGATGTTTTTCCAAGATCTTACATTCTTCATATGCGCAGATTCAATCTGAATAGTCACGCCACACCAGTGTGTCGTGAGATGAGCACATGCTGGAGTCTGTGTGTGTGTGTGTGTGTGTGTGGTGGGGGGGGGGGGGATGCGGGGGTATGCATGGTTGTCTGTACACTAGCAGTCATTTAGTGGGACAGAATTAAGCGTGGGGACGTCTGTCCAGTACCAAAGCATGACATCAGCCAGTTGGCAGAGGAGGTGTCGGAGCAGGTGCTATATGGGTACGAGGGAGGGATGGAGACATGCAGGGAGGGGGTGGAATTGGGGAAGGACACGGAGGGAGGATAGAGGTGTGGGACAGCAGAGCAGAGGGTGGTGCAGGAGGATGGGGAAAGGAGCCAAGACAAGTGTCCAAGTGAAGCTATTAATAGCTCTCCATCAGAGGCCATTCTACCAGGTCCTGATCACCAGCAGTATTATCCCTCTATTTCCCCTCTGTTCATATTCCGCTCATATCCAGGAAGAGTCAGAAATACATCTAACTCTGATTCATCTCATATCAGTCTATTCCTGGACTGTGACACTGGAGATTTTTCACCCTTTTTATCCAAATGATGACAAATGGCACTTGTGTCATGATGCTTCCCTTTATTTATGATGTAACATGTCCATTTTGGAACTGTTTCTGAAATCGTCCCATAGTTCCAAAAGTACATCAGGTCAAGTCGTCATTGATTCATCCATAACAACGATCCAAAAGTACACTGACGGCTGGATATTATACTTATTATTTGGAAACTCAAAGAGGCTTGACAGGCCTAAAACTATTCTATCTAACTTCTATAACAAATAGTTGATAGGATGGATAAAAAGCAGTAAAGGAAACAAGTGGGTGAGGAATGTACCTTATTTAAATGAGGACTCCTTCTTCCTCTTTTCTTTCTTCACATTCATTTCCTTATCAAAATCTGGTGCATTGCAACTTTAACACCAACAGCTCGGTCCCAGATTTTAAAGTCTTGAATCTCACTCCTTTTTGACTCAATAGCCCCATTTTCAAACTAGTAGCCTTCAACCCCAAACAACACGGACAGTTTGTCAGATTTAGAGCAGGTGTTTGCATTTCCCATGGCAATTTATATATATATATATATATTTTTTACCAAGGGAAGGATTGCTCAGCAACATAATCGGATCATTCAGTGTTCACAATAGCACCGCAGAATTCATTAGAAGCATACATCCATAACTGTAAAATCATCCCCATCAATCACAGGCTGATGCCAGTAAGAGATAATCATCCCTATACACACATAGATCTGCAAATAGTCCTTATCCAAACCGACTGCCGCAGCAGCAGAATGGCATTGTGTTGAGCTGTAATGTCTCTGAGCCACGTGTCGCAATATAATAGTGTCTTTGTCTTCCACTTATCTGGCTGCAGCTCAGGCTGCGGAGAGGAGTGTTTCAACGGCTACTGTCTAACCACCAGACCTATGGACACAATCTCTCCCTCTGTGTGAAAGCTTATTGTCAACCACTCTGCACGGACAAAATAATCATCTGAGCTGGGACAAATAACAGACTTTTACACACCCACGCAGACGTCTTTATCAGAGGTCGGGGGCCTACAGAGGTGGGGCACGTGTCTTCCTCAGCGTGCATTAAAAAAAAAAAACATGTGCCACAGAAACACAGGATGTGACAGTAATCATTCAGAATGTTCCCATTCAACAGTACTCAGTTTAAAATGGAATACAAACACACAAAATAAATATTGTAGAAAAAAATAAACACACAAATAAACCAGATGACCCGGCCCAGTGACTGAGTGCTGTGAGCTCCTAGTTAGGAAATGTCCTTGGCTTTTTGGTTGTTTTCACGGTGAATCCCAGAGTCCACCCACACAGGCAAGCCCTGCAGAGACCTTCTGTTCCTCATCCCAGGACACACACACACACACACACACACACACACACACACGCACAGACACTCACACAGAGCAACAGTCGCAGAGAATCGAAAGGTTTTTATTGTTGCTGGCCGGCTCTCACAAAACAAAGCTTTTGTGTTTGTCTTTTTATGGTTCGCTCAAAATCTGACATTTGTCTGCCTATTTTGCACACCCCCGCTCCTTCCAACATTATGTTTGACAATCTACACTCCACACTCACAGAGGACAAGTGGGATTCAGTAGCATACATTGACACCAGCAGAAACAGTTGGGGCCTGTGTGTTTTATGGAGCCAGCAGAGAGCGGAGTACATATGGACGCCTAACATTATGGCACATAGCTCTGTAATGTGGTGCGGTAATGGCCGTGAAACCACATGTCACTGTGGATGGGAGAGACACTCCAGAACAGAGGCAAGGCCCAGAGCCAGACCAACACTGCAGCTCACCTTCAGCCGCTCTTTATCTCTGTTTTGCTCCGTCTGTTTATGTCATCTCTCCCTTTCTATCTCCGCCTCCCTTCTTATTCCACCCTGTCTCTCACTCCCTTGAAAATATCTCATGTTTCTGTCTTGTGCTCTCTCTCTCTCTCTCTCTCTCTCTCTCTCTCTCTCTCTGTCTCTCTCTCTCTCTCTTCTCTCTCTCCACGTCGCTCTCGTTTTTCCAGACTTGACCCGAGGGTTACTGCCTCTGAAAGAATGTCCTGTGCAGGCCAAGGCAATATTGTGGTTATTCTTTCAAAAAGGGTCTATTTCATGCCACTATAACATCAAATTAAAGTTAAACAAATGGTAATCCTGGGAGCTAAACGTCCGCTTATAGTTTTGATTTTTATTATGCATCAAATCAGGTTTGCTTCTGTAGCAACTCTCCGTGAGAGTCCTTAAAACAACTTGGAGACGGTTCAGTCAGCCTGCATGGGAACTGCTTTGGCCGAGAGAGGTGATCAGCTTTTATAATTTCCCTCTCTCTTGTCCACTGGCTGCTGCACTGATAAGATACTGAGTGTGATTCAGTGCGCATTGCACTACTAGTGCAAGCAACCTGGCAAAGTCCAGGGAGGCTACTGACAGTGGACTTTGGAAGGGAGGTTGATGAAGGCACAGGCATGCATATGCACGCACACACGCACGCACGCACACACACACACTGACAGTTGGATCGTGGGCTGGTATTGCCTCTGGCTACTGCAGGGCAATAAGGTGATTCAGAGAAAATGCAGGCGGAAATGACAGGATTCAACAATCTGCGTCTTCCAGCTGCTGCTCTAATCTGATGTATATGCTTGAACCACATTTAACTTGCATCTTGCTTGAATGAAATTCACCCCATCACAGCCACAGGAGAGGACTTTAACACAGACATGTGTTGGCTTCAGTAAACAGAGCTGCACTGGTTGGTTGTATTTATCAGCAGCGTGTGTCAAACAGGGCTGTTGTGGGCTATCGACCCCTGGGTGGGCTATTGCAGTTTCTCCACCTTCTGCCACTGTGGTTTACCTCTCTGGAAACTCTGGCTGCCCTGCTGGCACAAAATGGCTACCAGATGCAAAATGTTGGCATAGGTGAAAAGAAAGCCCTTGTGAGTATTTTTTTTTTGTGTGTGTGTGATCTCTTTAGGAGCCAGTGAGTGCAGTTTAACTAATGATCAATATAATACCCTTGCTTTTGCCAGCGATAGAGTCAGAACGAACAACTGTGAGATCAGATTTAGATTCTACATTTTTTAAAGCACACACACACATACACATGCACGCAGGCACGCACGCACGGTCACTGAGCTCTCTCCGCTGCTGTAGCCCAAACCACAGTTTCATTAGAGAGTCTAGACGAGACCACCTGTACCTCTGCTACTGACTCCTCCACCAGGCTGTCCCCACCTCAGTGGCCACACAGTGATACCTCAGGTGAACGCACACAGACAGACAGCACGCTATCACGGGGAAATTAATACACAGACATGCAGTGTACCAGATATAATACACACAATATGAAATGCACACACACAACTAATCCAAGGGATCAGCAAGAGAGAGAGATGTTATTACAGGTTCCTCCCAGACCTGATGTCACTCAGCTCATGAGGTGTCTTTAAAGCTGACACACACACTGACGCTCATGACGTAGAACTTTTTCATTATCTAGATAGAGCCGTCCTCTATAAAGTCATACTCAAAGACGTGAATTAGTTGGCTGGCGTCTGCTGAAGTTAGACTTGGGAGCGAGTGTGAACCTATTTGCTTTCATGTCTAGCAGTAAAATACATATTCTCCCGAAGTAGCTATAGCAAGAGGCTCCTCATGCAGAGGCAACGGTGCTGTATAATTATGGGTATGGCTTAGTGTGTGTGTTCGTGCGTGATTGTGTGTACGTGTGTGTGTGTGCATGTGCGGTTTGGGGGAAAGGACTGAGAGGAAAAAAAAAAAAGGAGGAAAAAAAATGTTGTAATTTTTACAGTGAATTCCAGCTTGATAACCAGAACCAGCTGGCTTTTGTCTCTTTAAAACACACACACACACTCACAGACACACACAAACAAACAGCAATTATCAGTTTCACTAGATAAAGTCATTAGATAGACTTGGTTGGAACCTCTGTCTTAATGACAGTCGACTACTCCAGCATCTCCAACATTGCTTAATCGGTATCACAAGAGTGTGCACTTTAACCTCCAACACGCGCAGAGACTGCTCAGCAGTTGACATCTCTACGAAGCTGCCTCTGTGACCCCCAGTCGCCCCAGGCAACACCCTTGTTGTTACAGTGCTTTAAAAGATGCGAAGAGCACGGTCTCCCACCAGGACACCTCTGTGAGAGAGAGCGCAGATTAAAGTCTGCTAATCAAAGAATGGGAGCCCTTAAGGCTACATACATACAGGGGAGCAATTGTACATGCGGTGGGCTTGTGTGTGTGTGCGTGCGTGCGTGTGCATGCAGATGTTGCACGTTGACGTGTGCACATGCCTGCTTGTACCTTATATCTCCAACATGTATGGCCTTTAATTTTGAATGGAGACAAATGCTGTGCAAGCCCATATTGAGGCAATGAAAAGAACCATTTCTCTCTACCTACAGATCAATGGGTTCCCATTCAATTAGAAAGTCTGAAACCATTAGCACGCGGCTAATGACTCCATTCTGGGGAGCTGAGGAGTTTTGGCCTTGGGGTATGAGGGTGGCAGGCAGGGGAGCCAGAAAAAGCATCCAGGCTGGGTGGGGGATTTCTTTAACTGCATTCATTATGAGTGCATTACACTTCTGTAGTGTCTTATTGGGCGGATAGTGCACTCTTCAGAAAGCATATTGCAGCAGGGTGTTGAATACTTTGTCCCTCTGGACTTGTTTCATCTAAAGTTAAAGCTGTGCACCACTTAATACTTTGAAACCCCCCCCCCGCTTGTTTGTTTTCACTTACACACAACTGTGTCTCTGGCCCGACACTCAGGTCCTTCCACTGCTCCGGTAATGATGACAGCCATTCATTAGTGTATAATGGAGGCAGCACTTTTGGGTGATTTGAGACACCCCTCCACCTCCAGTTTTCCTCTCCCATTTTCTACACAGTGCCACAGTGATCATTTATTCTCCTGAACTTGTCAAATGTACTGTTAGGAAATGCTGATCAACAGTCCCAGTCATGACAAGAGGAGTTAGCAGAGACAGAACCTGGGATATCCAGGGACACAGAAAGAATGAATAGAAGGAGTAGGGAAGGAAAGACTGTAGTAAGCATGAAAGCAGGCAGGCAGCCAGGCAGACAGCGGAATGGGTGCATATAAGAGGGTTTACAGGTAGAAACCATGTGGCTACAGGCAGAGGTAGGACGCCATGGTCAGAGTCCATATCCTGTGTCTTAATAATGCGTGCGGCGGCCTCAGGGGAATGGCAGCTTTAATGGGGAGGCAGTCTGCCACTGGTAAACACATGCTGGAGCTCAGTGCAAACACTGCTGGCAAGGAATTAGGTCATTTATGATAAGCATGGGAGCAGCATCGCCTTGAAATCATTTTTGGCTGCTTGCGAGGATGTCTGTTCAGGGAGGGGGGGGAGGATTGTTCGACTTTTAACATTTGTTTAATTTGACATTAGTTTACCTCAACAATCTGTTAGTGTGGCCGAATGTAAATCACACTCTTTCTGTTTATTACAGGGAACTAATCCATCATGAATAGCCTGTTATATTCAATAGAAGAAAAAAAAAAAAGAATTTCCAACAAATACTAAAGCTGCCATTACTCATGCTGCAGATTTGGACCCAAGTCCAGAGTAAAGCTATCAGGGATATAATGTTATTACATTACACAGTGGCATTTGTACATAGTGAATAAGCCATTAAAACCAGCCACATGAGGTAAGGACTTGGACTGGTCCAGAGGTAGCTGAGGTTAAACGGAAAAGCAGGGGATGCGTCATGACTCTGAAAAAACATTTGTCATGATTTTGGTCACTCTGTAGTGAAGATCAAGTGTTAACATAATCACTTTTCCAGAATGGAGGAAAGGAGAGGAGAGGAGAGAAGAAAGGAGAAGAGGAGAGGAGAGGAGAGGAGAAGGCCATGCGGTCCTTCAATTGCTTCCCATTTGATTGCTCTGGTCTGGCTCATCCACAACAGGAAGAGCTGGGAAAAGTGATTGGGTCCATCCAAACTCTCGACTAGTTGGCCCTGCTCTACTTTCCTCCAGGGGTTGCCAATGAGGTGATGTGGTGTAGGGGAGACGGGGAGAGGCATCGGTGGGGTTCACGAGGGGCAGTGGGAGGCAGAAGAGGCGAGGTGTGGAAGGTTGCAACGGGTGACGGCGGGGGGAGGGTGCAGGGCTCTCTCCCTAAGAAGTGCTAACTTGGACAGTGGGAGGAATTTTCTGTGGTTTATCCAACGAGAGCTGCTCCATCTGTATAAACTGAAGCCTGCCAAAATATAGGCTCTCTCTTTCTCCACACACACACGCACACACACATGCACGCACGCACGCACGCACACACACAGGCTGCCAGAATGTCGACTCCCTCTGTCCAGAGAGGAGTAGAGAAACTTAACTCCCTCATTACTTGCACAGATAACTAGATGATTCGATAAAAAGATACAAGAAACACGTGAACACAGAGCGAGCCCGCGCACAGGCAAACACACACACACACACTCACACACACACACACACACACACGAAGTCCATTGAGAAGGAGAGTCTTGAGTCTCTTCTGTCTGCAGAGTAAAGAATTGTTTCTGTCCATTCTGCTGAGCTGCTCTAATGACAGTGGTGTGGAGACAAGGGTTATGTAAGTGTGAGCTGCAATCACACTCCACGCCACTTAGACATGACTCAGCTGGCCCAACGCCTGTTTGTGTAAGTGTGTGCGTGTGCGTGTGTGTGTGTGTGTGCATAAGAAGGGGGGAGGAGAGGAAGAGAGAGGGAGAAAGAGAGAGACAGAGAGAGTGTGTGGAAAAGAAAAAGACACCAGGCAAAGTGTTTGAGTTTGAGTCAAAATTTTGAAAAGGGGGGGGGGGGGGGTTTTAATGTGCGTGGGTGTGCATGTCAAGGGTTTAATGTGCGTGTGTGTGCATGTCAAGGGTTCAGGGTAATTACACATCTGATCGTGGTGCTGCAGGTTAAATGGTTATTTGTTTGTAACCAACAAGCTAAGAGGGCAAATTGACTTAATACAAAATGTTCCTTTGCGGTTGTCGACATGAATTTCTGCATGGCTGTTCAGGTTAAACTCAGAGTTAATGAACGTGACACACAGTGGCCCCTCAGTTTCCCAGCAGGGCCTGTGGCAGAGGAGTGACATCTTTCCACAGGATATGAGAACTGTGTGATCATCCATGAGCTTCGAGCGGAGAGAAAAAAACACACACTCCACAGCGCCTCCTTTCGTGCCTCAATTTATATTACTCTCTCTCTCCCCCTCTCTCACACACACACGCAGAAACACACACTATCTTCTAAGCTTGTTCGTGTCTCTTTAAAACTTTGCTCCTCTTTTGCCAAGGGGGCAGGGTTGTACTCCATGAGTCACTGGGCTGTCCCTGGCACAGACAGACGCATGCACGTAAACGCACACACACGCACGCACACACACACACACTTGAAGCTCTCCATGTTTATGAGTGGAGCTGGCCCTATGCCCAGCCTCAGGGCTGCACGGCCTCAGCACTGTATCATTTAACCCTTCAGGAGCTTGCACTGCTCTAGTTTAACCCCGAACAGGAGAATCAGCTCAGTATGTCAAAGACTTGACTGTTCAGGTCAAGCTTCTTACAGCTTATTAGCGAGTAAATACTGCATACAAAAATTCCCATAACAACCACACGAGGAGTTATTTTTCAGGCAAGCTGCTCCTTTAATGTCCGGCAGAGCTGGCTCTTTAACTCTTAAGTAGGTTTCCCCAAGAAGCTATAGTGCCACTGACAAACTTAATCTTTCTAAAATACAGTTTATGTGGCAATGACTGCATAGATTTCTCTTCCAGCTGTTATTTTGTCACATGACCTGAAAGAAAAGACTTAAATTCTTCAGTGTAATGGAAGGTGTGCTGTGGTGTTTCCTTAAATGTTTACTCAGGATGCCGCTAAATGTGACTCTTGAACTGAAGTCTCGCCATCCTACTGTTATATAAATATTTCCATATATTTTTAATTTATCACCTCTACAGCATGCTAGACACACATCGCCCAGGATTTAATGTCGCTCCATCGTGCCCCGAGCTGTTGAACAAATAAGAAACTTTCCATCTGAGTGTGTGCGCACAAAGAAAACACAAAGGGACCACCAGCACGTAATGGATACAGGATGTAAGGCCATCGAGAGCTGGAGTAAAGGGTGTTAAGTCCGATGGGCGCCTTGACAGATGGTTTGACCTTATTTGCAGCGGTGGTGGGACTCCACCGTGTAAGACGTCGTCTTCGCTCCCTGTGAGATAGTTCCCCATGGTGCTATAGCTGCTCCAATAACCATGTCAGCTTGGAGGCAGGGCTATTGCCTTCCCACCTTTAACAGAGGCTAACCTCCGGAGCTGTCCCTCGAGGGTCCAGACTAATAATAGTATATAGATATGATCCTATGGAAATGATAGTCCAGCACAGAATTAAATGGCAGTCAAATGTATGTTAAACACCAGGTTCTTATTATAATGAGTGGATTTCTTTTTATTTATTTTCTATGGATTATAGGGAGAGTGGAAGTAAGGGGTCTGGCCTTTATGACACAATGTTTGAACTGGACCAGTTGGCAACACCTGAACTCACAGGGGCCGAGTCAAAGAAACACACTGCACGTACACACGTAGAAGGTGAAGGCTGCCGAGGAGTGCTCTGTAATTCTAGTGTGTGTTAATGACTCTCCCAGGCACACTGGAGAAGACGTTAAAAACCCCGGCTGTGATTTACTGTGCAGCGAAGCAAGCTGGGGCACAACCCAGAGATTCACACTGTGGCACGGACACGCACACACACACACACACACACAGATCGGAACTCTGAGGAGACTCTAACACCAGCACAGAAAGATCAGGAACAAAGATGGTGCTAAAATAAGAAGCTCAAATTTGAAGCTGACACGTTTTCATGTGAGGCTAAAGTGAAAAGCTTGACTTTGTAAAACCAGATCAGCCTCATCAGTTAATTAAGTCTGCATTGTCTATTTTATGACCAACACTAATGTAAGGTATTTGAATTAAACGCTAAAAGAAATCTTCCTATTCTCTTTATATGGGCCATCGGCTGACATTAGAGTCACTCATCAATCATGGACCCAGTCACTTAGCGGCCATTAAACTGTAGCAATGTTTGTGTTTACACAGCTTGGCTCTGACTGAAAACAAAAACACACGTCCTCGTTCACCCACCGCAGTCTCATCACGGCCACGCAAACGAGTCATTTTTAATCGACTGATTGCGGACGAGAAGATGGAAGAAGAGATCGGCGAGACGATCCATCACAAGTTTGTGGCTGGAGAAAAACTATAATGGCCATCACCGCAACGTCACGTTAGACGACTTGCGGTCTTTCAAAAGTCTTTTCATGGACTGAAAGAAAACGAGAGGGCACGAACACTGGCGGCTCTCTCACCACAGCCAGACAATAGGGGGATAGGTTTTGTTTCACAGCAAGAATTGTATATTATTCCTCCGTCCAGATTGGCTTGGCTCTTTATAAACCTGGCCTTGGGAATGTGCAGGCCTCAACCTAAGTCACCTGTGTTTACCTTGGATATGCTGAATGTATGCAGCACAGGGTGTGATTTGTTTGATGGGATATACAGGGATGTGGATTGCGACATGAGTTGGGTAACATCACCTCTGGTCGGGTTAAGAAAAGATTGGTAGAAGACTGATGAGGTTTGTTTTGGAGGAACCGACTCCGCTCCCTCGCAAAGGTCTGTGAAGTCGTGTTCCCACAGCGTGCAGCTCCATGCCCTACTTCTGTCCTCCACCAAGAATAACATGTACCTGAACAACACTGACCATTTAGACAGCTGCAGGGTGGAGGAGAGGGAGCTGGGAATGACGGTTGAGGTACAGCAAAAGAGAGAGATGGGTGATTGAAGGCAATAATGTGGCACGTTATGAGAGAATGAAGGAACGAGGAAGGGGAATCAGGAATTGACGAGAAGAGAGAAAACCAGTGGGAGGGACCCATAAAGTTACAGTGAATGAAAGAGAGCAAGATATGCCCCTATCCTTTTAAAAGTTAGTTGAATCTCCGGAGGTTTAATTGAATTTGAAATGAGTTGGGAGGCGGAAAGTTAGCAGACGCTCTGGAAGGCTTATAGCGCTGGAGATGAAGAGCCGGTGAATGACAGGAAAGAAGACAGACTCCATAACAGTGGCATACAGAGGACTCCTGTGTGAGGAAGAAGGTTTGGCCACGCTCAGGTAAATTGATCTCACGGGAGACTGAGTAATAGAAGTGTAAAAGATACAAGGGGAGGTATGGATTGGGAGAAGAAGAAAAAAAAAACGAACAAAGCAATGGAAACAAGGAGAAATAAGTCCAGGAAGAGAAAAAGAGACATGGTATGAAGTTGGAGAGAAGCGGACGGAGAGAAGAGGGGTGGGCCAGAGCTGAGGTGCGCAGCTCTCTCCAGAGCAAACAGAGGCCAACAGAGGGGCTGTTGTGTGGGTCAGGGTGGGCCAGGGGAGGGGACAGCAACAGCGGGATGTGAAATGTGACAGATCTATTTTAGGCCTCCGGCACAGGAGCCCTTCCCTGCTCTGAACCAGGTGTCAGGGTCAGGGGTCAAGGGCAGGACAGCGGAATCTAAAGCACCATTTGAAGTGGATTAGTTCGACTGGAAGAGGTCCTGTAATTTAATTTTTATGTGCGTTCCTGCTCAAATCCCGGGAGCCGATTGTGAGCGAGGAGAAGGAAGCTATCTGCCGTGAATTACTTCTCCGGTGCCTGAATGGAAAACGTCATGATATCTACACTGCAGCACATTAATGACGGTGGTGTTGTTAACTCAAACTGTGACGCTTTTATGAAAAGCAAAAGAGAAAATAGATTGCGACGCATTGTCACTCAGCAAGAATCAGCGTCCTTCTCTCCTTCTCCCACTTCATCGTTCCCTCATTTCTCAGCACTTTGATTTAACTTCAGTCAGTTGCTGTTCCACAGAAAACACAAAGAACTTCCTCTTCCTCTTTTGTGTTACTCTTGAAATGATCGAACTGCTAAGACGGGGTAATACCATTGTGAGAACAGAGTAACCGAATGAACGATTCTCATAATTCACCAGCCATGACTCAGATTTTTTTGTTTGAGTCACGATACAGTGGCCATGATTTCTCAACCCACCATCGTGTAGCCTTCCGTGTTCTCCTCTGACTCCTTAGGTGTCCCTAATTCCCCCGTGTCCCCCACCCTTTCATTCCTCTTTGAAACAAACCCAGTCTCCAATCGTACAGCCACCCACCACCTGCCTGCAACCCCCCACCTGCGCCCTGGTCTGGGCCTATCAGGATCCAGTCAGAGAGGGGGTGATTATGCAGGCAGCTGTCAGCCCTCTCAGGTGAGGCCCCCCGGGCGACAGTTCAACTGCATCAGACTAAGGCTGTGCCACCGAGTCTGACAGTAGCACGAACAACACAGAGAAAAGAATGCTAATGGATCAAATCAGATGAGTGCTCAGATGAGAAGGGGGGGGGGGGGGGGGGGGGGGGGGGGGGGGGGGGGGAGCACATTGAGCGGGGGGGGGGGGGGGGGGGGTGGGGGGGGGGGAGGGGGGAGGGCGCTAGCAGGCACTCCTGATCAGCTGTCACTCAGACGGGGCCTCGTGTGTGTGATGGCGTGTATTTGTTGTGCGTGTTTGAGCGAGGAGCACTGGCCGCCCAGGATTACGCCCCCAGTTACTGACATGTTTTCCCTCCGCAGAGCCTTGAAGTCAGAGAGATGAAGGAGGGGTGTGAACGGAGGGAGGGAGGGGCTGGCAAAGGCAATAGATGGATGGATGTGAGAGGCTATATACAGTACACCGCTCTGCTCCTTTATTCTTCCATCTAACGCGTCTTCCCATCTTCCATCTACCCGGCGTGACTCCACCTCTCTCTTTGACTATCTGTCTGCCTCGGAGCCATACCTTACTGCGGAAAAGGCAACATATCAGAACTTAACGCCGTTTCCTTTTCTGAATAATGCTGAGTTCAATATTATTTTGTTTTGAACTTCACTCCTGCACTTGCCTCTTCCCTCCTCCCGGGCAATCCCTTCATGAGGAGAGACGAGATGCTTGAGCACCATCACTTACGGGCAGTCAAACAGCCTCCTGTGTGGTAGGAGCCTGTGATTGAAGCGTAGCATGCCGAACACTTCAGTTCCCCCCCTTTTTTCCCCCCGTCTCCCGATCTCTAAGTGTCTGATTCCATTCGTCTTCACGCGGCAACAGCGGAGGAGTTAAAGCCTACATGTGCATGCAGTCATGCCAGGGCTAAATAATGTATTCTGACAGCAGAAACAGATGGATATATGATCACCAGCTAAAGAGGATTGCTGTGACACTGAACCAGGAAGTGCTTGTCAAGTCACGTTACAAGTCCCGGCCATGAGCTCACTGTACATCTCTTTTTGCGTCGCTAAAATTTTAACTCGGCCTAAAAATGACCTAAAATAGCAAACTGACATTTTTGCACACATCTACTCAGATGCCTTCAAACACAGACAGCCTGGAGTGCCCTTACCCCCACCCCGTCCCTGGCAGATGGCTTTAATTAATGTAGACATAATAATTGGATTCCCTGCAATTAATACACACAGCAGTTATGGATTTAAGTGCTAAGGATTCCAGATAATATGATTAACAGCAGTTGAAGTGGGGGCATCTGGCACATGATTTGAAATGAAGGAGGGCAGGAGCCATTGCGAAATAAGTGCGTGCATGTGTGTGTGTGTGTGTGTGTATGTGCACACAAGCGTGTGCCGACACGGACTGTATGAAAATACTGGGGGCCTGGTGCCACGTGACATGTATACAGAGTTATTTTTTATCCTCTTGTTATTGTGTAGCCAGCTGTCTTGGCAACGTGTTCGGCTACAGACACACAACAACAATAGCAACATGGTATTTCACAATGTGTGTGTGTGTGTGTGCATCTGTTTTTGTAAAGTGACCATAGCACAGGACTTCTGCAAATGGGACTTCATCAACAAACCAATTTTCTCAACAGCTGAGAAACGATCGCTTTGCTTGCGTTTCCTCAGAAACACATCGGTTCAGATAAACATCAAGACAAATGACGGTCATTTGCATAACACGTAGAAATGACCCGACCCCGTGTCGTTCGTCTTCGGTTTAAAGACAGATGCAAACAAGTATATCTGGGACAACAGCTTCCTGTTGCTTAATTCACCACTGAAATTGTGTTTTCATTTGATTCAAAATACAAGAAAAAGTTACAGTGGATGAGGGCGGGTACAGGAAGTAAATAATCTATTTCGATGGTTCCTCTTTGGAGAAAGTCTTCCTTCTTTCTTCTGAATGTTTAACTTTGTTTTCATCTTTATTCACCTCGTTAGTTCCTGGACTGGCAATGTGATTCTGCACATGTTGCCTGTACGTCGACAAGCTGGACAGACCCGAGCCATATGGTGCCCAGTGAAGTCCTCTGCCCTGACCTTCTGTCTCTCTTTTCCGCTGATGGCTGCGTGGCTGATAGGTGTATTTGTTGGCGTTTAGAAATGAGCCGTCACGAAGGGGACAAGCTCAAACAAACACAACAGAGTACACAAACGGCCCCTCTCGGGGTTAACACTGACGTGTTATCATGTCCATCTCTGGCTTGTTCCAACTGTATAGAGGGTGTCTCCACACATCACTCACACTCCAGAGGATCTGTCCAGTGCACATGGAGACAATGTTGGATGGACCCTGGAACTAAACTCAACAGGATGCTGAGGGAGGATCGTGGTGGGAACAATATCAATGCTTGTTGTTCTTGGCATATCTATGTGTAATTTAACTCACTGCTAAAAATAATAATGACGGTCAAACGTCACTCCGGCAAGATATGAGTGGAAGTATGATGTTAACAGAGGACAGTACCGTTTTTTTAGGGTTTACCAGTACACTCTCTGATTACGTGGTACTTTTACTTTCAGCAAGTCTTTAAAACTTGTGCTTGCACATGGCTGCATATCTACTGCTGTAGGAACCTACGACCTTTGTTATCACTGGTGTGAGGTTTTAGCAACTGGCTGCTTAACCACGATGGGGAGATGGAGCTGTAATCTACCTGCAATATTAGAATCATCACATTGAGCTCAACCCCCATTTGTTTTCTGTTTTGTGAGATTTGCACTTGAGAAAATCTCATCTTCTCCCCTCTATCTATTGATTTCCTAAGTATCCTTGCATAAACTCCAAAAATGGAAGTGCCTAAACTTTGCTGCATTTCAGCTGAGCATTTGACAGTTGTGTGGGTGAAGGGAGCAATCGGAATAGTCAAAGAGACAGCACATATAGGACGGTTATAGCAATATAGTTAGAACTGCTAATACAGAGGAATGCATTGCACTGCTGGTGAAGAGAACAACTTGATTAGATGAAAAATAAATAACAGAACAATAGAAAATAAATGCTCCTTAATTGCACCCATATTGGAGTGTTACTTCCCTACATGGATTGTTATTGTATTCAAAGTCATGCTTGTTTAGCATTATCAAACAAGCACTAAAATAAATTATTGGTTCATGTTCCCTACACAATCTCGTAAGAGCGCCATCTGAATAAATGATAAATGGTTTATTTGTTGAGGGAGAAGCCTGAACTGAGGTCTGGTTTATAATGAAGAATGAAAAAATGTGATTTGATGAAATGAGCAAAATAAATAAAGAAATTAACTCAGAAGCACAAATGTGAACCACAGAGACTAACAATGTTACAGTGTTTTCTTATTGTCTGGAGAAACGATGTTCAAATGGAGAGCATATGCCCTAGCCTGATGTGAAATCCCAACTCAGAAACATCCGCTGCTGTTTTTTAGTTGCAGAAAGGTACACAGCCTTGCAGTGAGAGAAAATTATATTTGCCACTTAGCTGCTAAAGTCAACACGATGGGTTTTATTCGCACCCGCCCCTCCTCTTCCTCTCCCAAGCTTCCCCCTTGCAGTGAGGCAGTCGCAGTAAAGAGAAGGGGAGAGAGTCATTTGACAAAGAAAGGATAGAAGTTGGCACTGAAAGTGAATCAAGGGAGCAAAAGCAAACAGAGGAAGGAAGGAGTGGGAAGGAGGGAGGGTGAAAGTGGAGGAGGGAAGTTGGCGGGGGAGGGAAAGGGAATGGGCTCGGGGGGGGGGGGGTGAGGAGAGACAGGGGGGGGGGGGGGTTGAGGAGAGACAGACACAGAAACTCCAATGAACAGTGACAGTTGTAACACTTATTTACAGGGAGAGTGAGGTCGGCTCGCTGTGGCACATTCACACGTCTTGACCACAGGGGGACACTGACCACAGCTGTGTGACGGCAGAAAGAACCAGAAGAAATGAACGATCAAATGTCTGAGTGTTTTCACGTGAAGAGGACACTGTCTCTTGCATGTCCTCACACACACCGGCCGAACACACACATGTGCACTCAAATGCTGCACAAAAGTGCATCCATGCACATCCAGGGTCATGTTAACTGCAGCTGCTGGGACAGAAGTGCAAGACAACCACCTCTGCTTCCTGTTTTTCTGGAAATGAAACTATGTCAAAAGCAATAAAGCCGACAGTATGAAATAGAGATGGATCTCTAAAGATCATATGAATCCAAATCTGTGCAAACACAAAGACACACACACACACACAATAAATTCACAAAAATACCCAGGAATGTGTTGAAGGTGTGAGAGAACACTGGGAGATCCTATGGAGGAAGGATTTGAGCATGTGGAGGCGGTGATGATGCTTCTGACGCACAAAAAATGAGCAACCCGCAAAATCCATATGTTGTGCCTCTGCACAAACTCTTGCCTGTATCTTGTAGAGAACTTTGTTGTGACCACATCTGAGCGGATAATCTCCACGGGACATGTCTGAAAATTAGAAAAAAAAAAGGTGGCTGAGTTGAAATAGTTGATCAAGTAACTGTTCTCTTTTTAGGGAAAATCCTTGTATAAAATACGCACATGCAGCGCACGTGTGGCTGTGGGCATCGGTTTATCTGCTCCACACGCACAGAGTGCATTGCACGTACACTCCAACTAACCCACAACGTGCAGCAGCAGATCAACTCATACATGCAGACTCTGCTCCTGTCAGGATTTCAGCTAACACACACAGAAGTTGACATGTATCTCATTACAACCCGTTCTGCCTGTTGCTGCTCTTCATGCACCGTTGTATGCTCTTCACTTGTCTGCTGGAAGTGTTGAGCTAGATGTTATTCCTACTGATGTTTCCCATAAGCTCTCACATGTACATCACCATCTTACCATTCAATTCTAAGACCCCCTTGGGGCTCACTCCGTTCTGGCCCCCAGTAGCCCTCAGCTCATTGACCCCTACACATATCCCCTGGCCCTTATAGGCGGTGAGGGATTGTGCAGGAGACAGGGTCTGAGTGGGGAAAGAGAGAGAGGAAGGAGTGGGGGTCAGCGGCAATAGAGAGGAGCACTCCTTCACGAAAAGCATTAAAGAGGCAGGTATTGATTTGGGATTTTAAATGTTTTTCGCAGCGATATATCCAATTAGCCTCTGAACCCTCTATGGGTGTAGAGCTGGTTCCCCTGAGGCTGAGCAGAGGGCCACTATAACCCTTTTCCTCCGGCACCCTCAAATGATAAGAAATGGATAATACCTGTTAGAGTCGAGGCTCATAACGACAAGGTGCTGGAAATCTACACCTAATGAATTCATAGGAATACCGGAGCCAAACAAAATCTTTTTTTTTTTTCAGCACAGATCCAGAGAAGCTCTATTCTTTTGACTTGCATCTGTTTATATCATGCTCTCCTCAATATCCTGTCCGCTGCGGGCGACACGGTGACTTGTTCAGGCAGTGCGGACAGCTCCTGGATATTGGTGAGCTTTAATTCTCTGTGCACATCCATGTCCCCCCCCCCCCCCCCCCCCCCCCCCCCCCCCCCCTTTCTTCCCCCCCATCCCCCCCCCCCCCCCCCCCCTCCCTTCCTCCCCCTTTCCTCCGCTCAATCGATGGTAAGTTATTTAGCAGATAAAAGAGTTGGATCAATCTAGCAGCACATATCAGAGTGCCAGCAACTCGTGTATATTATCTGGCGCGCGTGCGTGCGTGAGAGTGAGTGAGGTTGTGTGTGTCTGTGGCGATGGCCTCAGCGTATGTGTCTGTGTCTGTACCCGGATATCGTGTGTGCGTTGTTGTAGTTACACCATAGCCTCTGTGTGTGTGTTTTCTCCTGTGTGCATACCAGCATGTCACTGCCACTCTGTCAAAACCATGGTGAAAGAAATACCGAGAGGAAAAGTGGAGAGAGAGAGTGTGTGTCCTTGGTTGTTGAACGACACTCTCACCTTGTTTCTTTGTGCGTGTGTGTGCGTGCGTGCGTGCAGAGTACTTGCTGGCGCGGTGTGCCTATTGTAAATATTTAATTTGATTCCATTTGTCATTAGCCATCTGAATTGAAGCAATTGAAGTGAATAAGTGAAAAAGGCTCAAACCTGTGTGGGAATACGCCTCCCACTCACAGACAGGCAGAGTGCTTCTAATAGAAAAAGAAAGGAATGTGAGATGGAGAGAAAAAAGAACAGAGGAAGGTGGAAAACACACGGTGAAGTGGGACGAATGATTCTGTGGTGGAGAACGAGGGGCAAGATGTCAAAAGCAGAAAGACAGAAAATGTAGTTGTGTGGTAGAACCGGCATGATTTACACAAATGCTAAAGCTGATCCAGGGACAAAACTAAGTGACAGTGAGGACAAAGGGGAACAACCCACAATCTCAGAAATCACCATCAAATCAACAAAGACCTGCCCAGCATCACCATAAACACACACACACACACACAAAGAGCCCAATTACAGTAGAGTGATGATTTACTTCAGATGCTTTTCTCATTTCGACGCCTAAAAAGCATTTATGAAAAATCAGACTTGTTTAAAAGTAGCTGTGTGTTTGCGTGTGTCCTAATTGCATAAAACCCAGTGTCCCAAAAATTAGAGTAGTTTAAACACACACAATACACAGTCTAAGTATAGGACAGCAAGTACAGTCACACTCCTGCACACACACACTTAGACAGACAAATGCACACTTGAAATTATGAGTGAGTCATTGCGTTGCACACCAGGGCCTGGGGAGCTGGGGATTTCCACACAGAGAAAAACAGGTGACATCTGCCCAGCTCCCATACAAACCTATGAGCAGAGCAGCTCTGTGATCCAGGAAAACCAGCAAATATAGGGCAGGTAAAAAGAACTGTGTGTGTGTGTTTCTGAAATAAACAGAGGGAGACAGGGAATGGGGTGAGAGTCGTCAGAGGTCATTTAAGTAGTCAAAGCGCCCTTTGACATCATCTCAACAGCAGCTGAGACACACCTGCCAATGTAATCTCTCACACACACACAGTCTCCACCCCTGAAGTTCCAGCCTTGTGCTTACCCATACACACAGTTGAGATGGCCATGCATGGCCTGTTTTCACCTCAAATAAAGTTCACAGAGACCGTACACAAATCAATAAACAACATCCTGGCTTAGCACCAAACATCATTTGGCCTCTTTTCCTGTATCACTGCTTAGGTTTCAAACACGCCAACGCTTCTTCCTTCCTTTCAAGGGACACGCCGAGCTTTGAGACTGTCTTATCTGACTCTGCGTTTCCCGTTCTCTAGTGATTTAGGACTGACACGCGCTGGGAAAGCCCCCCCTCATCTAAGGCTCGCTCAGGTCTGATGGTAAGATTTCCCGTTTTGTTTATTGTGAGGAGTTTGCAGATTAACGACCGTGTGCTGAAGCTCCACTCAGGATATCAAACGTGTTCGGAGTTCACAGGACTCGAGCGACCATGTTTTAAAAAGTTTCATCGAAGAAATTCGTTCTCAAAAACATTTCATGGATCCAAATGTTTTCTTCGCTTCTTTGAAAGAGGCTCTACTCTAAATTATATTGTATAACTGGTTTGTTTGTTAATGGCGTAACGTCAGGAACATACTAATATGACCCTAATATAAGACTCATTTAAGTAATTTGTTTGTGTCTGTTAGTTAGCATTGCATAAAAACAAATTATATTAACCAACTTAACATTGAAAAATAGAGGGATTTCATTTGTAAAGGAATAATTAATGGATCCTGATGAAGAAATAAAACAAAAACATAAGCATGTGTGCAATTTGGTGCAGCTGGACTGAATGCAGTGGGACTGTAAGGCCTCTAAGTATTTTAAAATCACATAAGTTGACAGTTTATCGTCTTTATACGAGCTTCCCACCTATGTATTGCCCTGTTTGCACAACCCTTCTCATGTCCATCCATCTACCTGTTCTTCTTTGAGCGCGTCTGTCTATCCATCCAGCTGTGGACCCGCGGAGAAACCGAGGCCTGGCATCGATTTGTGTGTCTGGGGTGGGCAGAGAGATGCACAACCTGGGAGCGGCTATCGGGCAGCATTTGACACAGACCAATATTATTCATCCCGGACAATATCCTAAAATGGCTAATTATACGGAACAATTAGCGGGCTAATTACACAATTATCCAAGCAGACAATCTATTGGCAGGAGGAAATCGATACGGGGAAGAGACAGTGGCAGAGATTGGGATTTACTTTTTATTACCTCACCGGCTCACCTGCACTGTGGCTCGAGGCCACAGAGAGTTTCTCACCTGCCAGTATCGTTTAACCTCTGACGACAGATTTAAACCTTACCATACTTGAATGCATTTCCCTTTTCCAACGAGCTAAGTATTGTTTGGTTGGAGATGTCACTTTGTAATGGGACTGTTTCCTCTCGGCGTGTGTGTGTGGGTGTGTGTGAGAGAGAGAGCGGCAGGTAAGGGAGAGGTGACAGCAGATTTATAGGAAAGAGTCGCAGCTGCTGTTCCCACAGGACACGCCGAGTCAGTCAGGTCCCACTGCGGATCTTATCTGATCATCATGTCAACACTATAGACCTTTTCTCCTTCTACTGCGCTCCTCCTCTCTCTGTTTACCCTCCACTCTCACTGCCTCGCTCTTCAGCTGAATCACACAAAGGAATCATCTTTTTCTCGTCGGTTATGGCCCTGACACATACACACCGTTACACACATTGTCTCACACACACACACACACACACATACTCTCAGCTCTTCTTTCATGTGCACAACACTGGCATCCAGTCAAAGTGGTGCTAAATTGTATTAAAATAGTGCAGTGTTCGTTGCAAATTTACATGCGAATTAGGGAGAGTAGAAGTAATTACTCCCGGCCAGTGCCACTAATTGAATAAGGGTGCAGCCTTTTCTCTCCTCTCCCCTTCTCTCTTCTTTCATTCTATTTACACAAGGCTTGGTGCTTCCCTTCAATGTCATTATGCCAGAGCTTTGCCCTCCTCAAGGGCCGACATCACAGGCAGAGCAAAGCAAGAGCTGGGCCTCTGCAGATGTGTAAATCCTGTGTCTTTGTGTATAGATATCTGTCTTACCGAGTTGCTTTTGATCCATGTGAAGGCATGATGTGAATATAATGGACTGTTGTTCTTCATGTTGGCTCACCGGTGTGTGTTTGTATTCCTGACCCATGTGGGAAATTAGACGGATAATATCTATGCACATGAAGATGTAGATGTGCTGTTTGGTGAGTACTGTCACTCTCCTCAGTTCCTGTGGGAAACAAATCAGACGCAGAGCGAGAAATACAAGCAGATAGGCAGACATGACCAGAGCACTCGCAGACAGCCTGGGGCTGTGTTTGAAGTAGGCCTCGGAGAGAACACTGTGTGTTTGAGGTGTGGTTTTTATGTGAGTAACTGTCACACACACACAGTTTTCCCATATGACCATTTGCATGGCAAAGTGTCTGCTGGCTGATTCCCAGGTCTGCTTACTTCTGCAATGGATGCATTAACAGATTCCCAAAATATACCTGTGTCAGATCAACCATGGCTTTGGAAAATGTATCAAAAATTGTTCATATATATATAAATATATATAAAACATTCCACAAAGAGAGGCATCAATCTAATGTTCTTTCTGTAGGTCTGTTTGTCAGCCATATGGTGTGAATAGGAGAGGCTGGCTGCTCTCAGGAATATCAACCTGTGGCTGTCAGCCTTATCAGATCTAACCCACTCAGGGAGAACTAAACACACTCTCCTTCCCAGCCAATCTCTCTGTTTCCACACACACACACTCAAGAGTCATGCAAAAACAACAACGCTCACTACACACACCAGCCTGTTCATATATAAACACAAGTGGATTTACTCTTTAACATTCGATTCTTCTTTTCAACGATGTCGGTAGTTGAATGGGTTATCACTTTCAAATCTACAAAGTGGTTAATAAAATAAATAATTGTAGATGAGTTGAGATAAGAAGTTACAAAGAGGAGACACAAAAAGGCACAAAGGCATTAAAGGGTGAGAGGAGGGTGGAATAACAAGCGGTAAAGTGGGTATAAATCATATGCTGGATACTAGAAAGATGTCCTTCCACTGTCCTAAACAAACTAGAATTTGAGGATGAAACTACTAATTTAAGTAAAACTCAATATATGTACACAAGAGCAAACATCAATGTGGTAAAAAATAAATCAAAAACAGAAAAAAGGTTTGTGTCAAGAATTGAAATGTACTTTTTGGTCCATGTCCCATCCACTTACATGGAGTGGGCAGGATTTATGATTTATCCTGCAGCCAGCCACAAGGTGGCAATTGTCCATCTTGATAGACGTGGTATAAATATAATAAGGTCATTACAGACTCAGAGTTGTTTGTGTTTGCGCACAAGTTCAAGCTTGCACTCTTGTTCTCTATTGTCATTTTGCAAGTCATTCTCCTGTTTGCCAAATGGTAAAACATTTTAAATCTAAAATCACAGCATGTTTTTCTACACTTTGCTTTAAAAGCTGAACTCTTTGGCTGTGGGTTCGGCTCCAATTTGACCCACTGCTGCATCTCTTCCCTCTCCCTCCCCCATATCTGGTGGCTTTGTAGAGAAGGAAAATGTCAGTATTCAGTATTTCCTTGAGTGCTAGGTCATGCTCATCTGTGTATGTCAGTGTGTACGTCTTCCCTGGTGGTGATATTATGAGTGATAATACCTGCTGACGCACAACAGCCAGACACAGAGGTCAAACTCTTCAGAGCCTGCTTGCACTGTTCTTTAGCCCCAGGTAGAGAGAACACATTGTGTTCAAGTGAGCATGTGTGTGTGTGTCTGTGTGTTGTGAGCAATTCAGACAGGGATACAGACAGAAAGTCAGACAGAAAGCATGCGTGTGTGTGTGTGAGTGCGTGTCTACATCCTAATGTGTCTGTGTATTAGCGTGTCTGTCTGCACCCGGCACTATTGCCCCAAACAGAGCTGCAGGCCAGCCTGTGTTTCCTGGCTCAGGGCACAGTCACTGCTGTTTGGGTGTTAACAGGAGGGATCCTGAGCTTAAGAACAAAAGATGTGCCTGGAGTGCCAAATGCCTCCGAGAAACCAGGCTAGATCTCCATGAGGGCGAGCTGGGATGAGGGAGTGTGAGAAAGCAACAGAGGAATGAGGGGGTAAACACAGAGATGTAACAAGGCCACATATAGCAGTGTGAGACACCTTTAAAAAAAAAAAAAAAAAAAAGCGGGACGGTTTCATCTCTCTTGTTTCTCTCTCACACGCATCAAAAAAAGGGAAGATGTGTCACGAATGTGCTTTACAGTAAACAGAGCCCTCAAAGCTCCCCTATCTAACTAATCCTCTCAGCTCCTGTCAAACAAACAGAGAGAAAGAGGGACAGACTTGGAGATAGAGAGATGAAAGAAGAGAAAACACGCACACAGTGGGGGAAAACGACAGAGGGAGCAGTTAAGGATACACAAGCGATGAATGGTCTTTGGACCTTGTTCCGGCTTTTGCGATTACAGCAACAGGTCGAGAGTCAGTGAAAGGGGTCTGACGGATCTGTGGGACACTTATGTGTTTCTGTTTGTGGTTTAGTGACATCAGCACCTCTGTATTTAGCAAGCACTTCACATTGATTTAAATACTCCATGTAGCTGTGTATAGTTAGTTTATGCCTAAAATCAGGATACACACAAGATCTTTATGTGTGTGATAAATCCAGAAATAGCTCGGTCAGATCTTTATTTCAGCTACTAACTTTGTGTGTATAATTAAAGGTTCACCGTGTGAGATTTAGTGACACCTAGTGATGACGTTGCATATTGCAGCTGAATCCCCCTCATCTCACCCTCCACGTGAAAATGGAAATGAACTCAGTTGTCATAAAAACTCAAAAATGATGAAAATGAAAATCGTAACTATTTCAATATAAACGACTCATTCTAAAGTAAAGTAAACTACAATTCCTACAATTTAGATGAATCACTCCAGTGGAAACATGACTTGTGTTATGTGTTATCTTATATAAAAAAATGACAATTGGCTGACTATTGAATTTGGTCCTATTTAAACTACACAATATTAATGCCATGGCTCAACGACAGCAGGTCCCTGATAGTTACACGAAGGCTGCGACCAGCATCACCACAGGCCGAGCAAACATCCCATTACAAACAGGCAGGTTAAGAACGGGCTCCGTTGGATTAATTCATTGCAGGACCACAATGCAGACACCCAGTGATCAGACATTCTAAAAATGTGATGCTTGGATATATCATTATGTCTTTGAATAGCAAACAAAAATATTAGTCTGGGGAAGAGTATTTACATTCCTTATTTCCTTTCACGGGGCATTTGAGATTCCTCCCTTGTTCATTCACCGTCTATCTGTTTAGAATGAAGCCAGATATTTTTTCGCTGAAATGTAAAAGTAAACACTGCTGTGGAAGTCCCTCCATTTCCTGCTGACTTCCTGTCATGGGGATTTATGCACACACACACACACACACACACACACACACGCAGATATACACTGTACAGGAAGGGGAGCGCTCCGTCTCTGTTATGTGGCAAGATTATGCCTGTCAGCATTAGCTTTTCTTCACTGACCCGCCATAACCACAAGACAAACAGGTGGATCAGGGGTGAAGTGGAAGTCAAAAGAAATAAGCAGAGCTATTCAACCCTAAAATGACTGTGACTGCTGAACTACATAAAACCATGAGGACGCATGGGAATTTTTAAAATGCAGTCAGATTTGCTGTTTGCAGTCATGCACAACATGCTCGCAGCTTCGTTGAGCCGCTCGTTTCCCAAGCCTCCAGTAGGCTGCACATCTTTTCCTCATTAAATAAATCCGCTGAAACTTCAGCCAGCTTTTATATTAATCACAGGTCCTTGAATAATTTTATATGAGTTATTCATCCTGTTAATTCTTACAAAATCCACCCGTAAATCCGTACTTGGTCTGAATTCATGGAGCTTGTTGGAAAAAACTCATTCAGTGTAAAAGGTTTCTGCAGGTTCCAACAACTTAAATTTAAGACTAAGACCTTTTTAGGACCATAATGAAGGAAATTTAAGACCATACTGTCAAGCAGGACTGACACGAGGGAATATTTGAGTCCCAGAATTACACTTTCCCTTAACTGAGGACAAAGGTGAAGTAGCATGGTAGAGTAAAACCCTCAAAACGCCGTGATACCTCAAAAACTGCAGCGACAGAAGGTGTCCATTGTCTTTTCCACATCCACACCAAGTGTAATGAGATTGGTTATCAGTCCCACATTGTACTTGTTTGTAGTTTTACTACAGTATGCTTATATATGTAACCATGAGGACTACAACACAAGTAAATTTGTCTTTACTGCCCTTAAACAAATCCACGTTCTCAGTTACATTTCCCTCCTCTGATTTTATCACTCTAAACCAAGAATCAGCATGAAATAACTTTTCAAAAATAATAATATATAAAAAATAAATAAATAAACAATAAACACACACAAAAGTATTTCTTGCAACATCTGAAGACTTTGCCCCGTGATCCTCTGAATTATGATTGGATCAGAGTGGATATGAAATATTCATCTGTGATCTCCTGCGGGGACCGCATGCCGTTAAAAGGCCATTGATTTGACAAGCCAAACAAACGCTGATGAGGCCTGATAATCAATGGTGGCATTGATGACAGCGTGCGGTGGCCCTGGGCTCCGAGCGATTGGATGGGCTAACGGTGAATAATGAATGAGGGAGACTTCTGATTGATCAGTGACGTTGTCTCTCCCGCACACTCAACTGGCATTTCAATGTGGCCACCGGCACCGGAGACAAACGTGCCGAAGACGCGCCGGCGACTCCAGCTGTGCAGTGGGACTGGTCACATCACTGCGTCGCCGACGGGATGACGACGATGGCGGCAGGAAAGTGGTTTTTAAGTTCTTGGATGCAAGAGGTGAGAGAGAAAACGTGGGCGACAAAGCAAAACCTTGAACCCCGCGGCCGTCAGTGACTTTGCCCTTGAGTCTGGACTGTTTATCTGATACCCAGAGGTGTAGCCACACACACACACACACACACACACACACAGGTGGCAGCAGTGGTGGGGTGCCTTGCGTTTTGTCATGTGCCTGGCTTCCCCACACCAGTACTGAATGTCAACTCTCTTATTCTTTTGTACCTGGGAGGAAGGTGGTGGTGGTGAGGGGGAAATGATGAGGGGAACAAAAAGCACCTCACAACAAAAAGGGTCCCCAACAATGCCGCTATCTTCGCAGCATCTACCGCCGCTGTCTCCTTCTCTTCCTCCCTCTCTCTTTCTCCCTTTGTGCTCCCCCCCTCCATATTCACACTCCCTCATAGAATATCACTTAGGTCTGCCCTTGAATCCTCCTCCGTAAGTGCTCACGCCAAGGCACGCGCTGAAAAGACTTGAAGCGACAGAGTGGGCGGGATGTCGCCGCGGTAATGACGGAGAGCGGCTGTAGTTCATTGTTGTCTCAAGGTAACAGCGGCAAAGTTTTGTGCGATCCGGGCCGCGTGCTTTTCGTGTTACGGGGGGGGACAGCGGTAATGAAGACACGCTCGTGCCGGTTCGAGCCATTCCACCGCTAACTTGTCCTTCCATTATTTGCTTTGCATAATTGTGTTGAGGTGTTGAGGCGCGCCGTCTCTCGCTCTCTCTGAACTCTGGGTTTCTCTCCCAGTGTGAGCATTTATTTGGACGAATGGAATGATTATGCAAATGAGTGACAAGTGCATCGATCTGTCTGGCCAATGAGAAAGCCCGACATGATTTGGCTTCAATTAATTCGAAAATGCATCTGGTTTTTCCTCAGCAGGGAGAAGATCCATCACCACCATTATTTCTCTTTCCATCCCGTGTCAGTAATACATCTGTACCTCTCACACCCTCGGTGTCTTTTTCATCAGCACATTGTTCATATACTCCCCGTCTGCTCATCTGTACTCTCTAGCTCAGCTCCGCTCGACAGCATCAATGCATATAAATGCAGGTATAGAGTTAGTTATTGATCCACAAAGGAGAATGCTGAAAGGAGAATGTCTGAAACTCTGCCGTACACCTGCTCAGGGCCGCTGGACTGTGTTTGTCTTCTGCATTCACACAGTTTCAATTCCAGCATTCATTTACGAGATCAACAAGTGTTAATGTGTCCGTCCAGCTCAGGAAATTGAGTAGTGACAAGCAGGTCCATTTTCATGTCTCATTTCCGGGTATCTCCCAGCCTCCCTTGTCTCTGCTCTAAATCTTACATTTCTCCTTTGTCTCCATTTCCATCTCGAGGAGTTAGCATTCCGTTGGTCGTGCGCCAGACCACGATTCGCCATATGGGCTTCTCGTTGCACATCACGAGCCTGAAGACAAACCTACGGTGGATGCACACAGGTCGGCGTCACCGGAGCAGCGTCACTGCGAGACAATGGGGGACAGTGTGTTTGTGTTGCCTTGGTCTGTCACACATGCCCAGTCCCCAGCTTCCCCTCCCCTCTGCTCTCCCAGGAAGTAGCCTCGTCCCTGGACTCGGGCCAATCGGATTCTCCCCCAGTGAAGTCCTGAATAACGAAGCGGACTATGCTGGAAGAAAGAGAACAAGAGGCCAGCAGAGAGTGAGAGTGGCTAATACCAATGTTTGTTCCTCTCAATTACAGTTTTAAATGGAAATCAATGTAGCAGAGGGAATGAGCAGAGCCCTTAACGTTGGGGTGATAATCACATTAAGACAGGGCTTAAATCAACACCAGACCTCGGCCTCTGGAGGGGGAAGAACAACACAGAAAGAGCCCAGACTACTCAGTTCCCTCCCTCTCTCGGCCTCTCGTAATCTATCCATCACTCTCATACAGCAGTTGTCTCCCAAACCGCTGCCTCGTTGCCGGGATACCACCCGTAAGTTTCACCATGGTAACATCTGGAATAAAGGTGGGTGGGCCGAGTGCCAGGACAGGCCTGGAGTTTCACTGTGGCCATAAAACTAACAAAAATAAATCTTTGTTCAACTGTTCGTCTCAGCACGACACGGCGCTGCACGTGCACGCACATGCACGCACATCACTAAGCCATTTAATCCAAGTTAACCGTTTCTCAGCTCCAGTAACAGACAGGCAGACAGCGGGGGGGCTGGCATTGGCCTGCTCTTACTGTAGCCTAAACAGAACAGGAACACCTTCTCTGTAGGTCGATAACCTGCATGTATAGGGAAAGTAAAGTACATACTTTGAGGGCTGTATGTTTTCAAAACATCACCTCACATGCCAGAGCCAGTGATTACTTTAATTAAATTGTACTGAGCTTGCACAAGTGCTGTTGCACAACAGATTTCGCACGAGCTTCTGTGTTCATGTGAAACTGGTTAGTTAACACGAAACACTGGAAGCCAGAAAAACAAAAGTTATTAAGTCATATTAATGTGGCTGTAGAAGCAGAGGAAGACTTCAACACGTGTGAGAGATGGTGACATTGTGCATTAGACTCGAATTTGCTGGGCAACATGCAAATAAATAATATGGCATTACAGTGCACAAGTGTTGGGTCTACAGGCTGGTGCCTCCTCATTTAAACACATCAGAGATAAACAGGCACCAACGGACACTTCAGACACGTCACTCAGCTGGACCATGGTATTCCCCAGTCTACCTGCTGGAACACTGGCATCTCCCTCTCCCCCTCCTCCCGCTCCTGTGTCTCTAATTAATGTTGTCATATTCCCAGCCTCCCTGTTGCCCATCCAGTGCAGTGGAATACAATACCCTGATGCTGGAAGGTAGAAAACACACACACACACACACACACACACACACACACACACACAGTGGTCCCCCTCCTGCACATCCTCTATGCTTGGAGGGTGAAGATATGCAAAGCGTCACTATCATCAAAACAAAAACTGCAGGGGAATATAGGGCAATTGAGCGAATCAAAATGCATCCCTGGAGACATGTCTTTCTTTCTTTCTTTCTTTTCTCCTTGCTCTCTTACCCTTATTCCCTCCACCGTTTCCACTGCAGAAAGAGGCCTCTCTTTGCAAATTAATTGAAATTACGCTGCCTTGTTCAGGCCGAATGCTGGTCCAAGGCATAGTAGCATGGATAACTATGATAAGCATGTGAAAATGAAAACACTTAAATTGAAATGTTCAAGTCACTATTTTTAAAAGGATTAAATGTTGAGGAGAAGAGATGAAGAACTTCCGAGTTCAAAAATAAACGTGGGCCATCAAATATAAACTCATCAACAGCCTCCTCCTACTTATTTACCTTGGATGGACAAATGGCTGAGAACCAGACAGTCACAAAAGTGAGCAGAGTGATGGAGGCAACAGGGGAATGGGGCAGTTAGAGGTGTGTGTCCAGCCAATGTCCAGACAGAAGCTGGTCAATAAATCAATGAAGAGGTCACACAAGCAGGTGTGCTGAGAGAGTAGCTATCGAGAGCTGCTCTTCATCTCACTGGCGAGATTAGAACCAGTGTGACAGAACAGTGCTGCCGCCACCAAACCAGTACGACCACAGCGCATCTGTTACACACAGACGTGAGTGAAATGGAGGAAATGAATATGGAACGAATGCTCCACTTGGATGCATGATGTGTTTTACAGTAGCAGGGTCTTTATGGAGATTGGATTCCCCCAGACATTTGAACTGTTTCGAAGTAAATCGCAACAGTCAATGTTTTTGTTTGAGCTATGATAGCTACTTAAGTCATCCTCTCCTACCAGAAAGCACAGCCTCACCACCCGCATGTTCCGCTTTAATCCATACTACTTAATCTTTGCGGAAAAGGCTCCGCTTATCGTGTCTCCCGCATGTAAGTCTGTTTTTATCTCCTCACCTCTTTCCCTCAGACACGCGCACACACACACTCAAATACACCCTTGAAAACGCTCACATGCATACATACATGCATACACAAAGCCACTCACACACACAGCGGGTAAAGAAAGCGCATGTAATTACCTCGGTACAACGGTGCTACAAAACGCCAGACAGTGTTTGCATCAGCGTGTATGTGTTTAGAGTTTTGTAATTAGCAGAATACATTTAAATACATTTGGCTGAAACACTCCTGGGAGACTTCCTGTTTGCTGTGTCTGCCTCAATCTCTCGCTCCCTTTATTCTCCCGTGCTAGTATCGCACGCTGCCTCCAGTACTCTTTCAAATCAAACTCTTCCCTTCATGTACTGCTGTTTTTGTTCTCTGCTTTGTGTTCTGGCGCACCAGAAACTGGCCAATCAATGGGCCTATTGACCCCTGCTGCGCATATCGGATAATGTCCATGTCTGGGACCTTCACTCAGCCCCACCGCACCACAGCGTAATAACCTGAGGACAACACGATGACATCAAAAGCCACTTTTATGTTTACATAAATACATACTTTCACCTTGTTTTAAAAGGAGATCAATCCATACCCAGATAAAAATGTATTTACTCATGTCCGAGCAACAGCAGCCGCCACTGAGCCCCTCCCTTCTCATCAAACCAGTCTTAATTATTCAGCAGGCAGCCTTGTGTCTTTCATCTCTCCGTTAATTGCTGCGGTCGACTTCTCACTGGGACCACTGTGCCCAATGAAAGACATGCTCGTACTGTACTGTAGCACCAGTGGATGCATGAGGAGCAGTTATGTGTGTGTGTGTGTGTGTGTGTGTGTGTGTGTGTGTGTGTGTACAGAAGGGATTGACGTATAGGGATGGAAATTCAAAGTTTGCATGACACATCAGCGCTTATTACCCATGATAGATTTGTAATTGGGGAATCTGTCTCGTTAAATAGTCAGTCACATAGCTGCAGGCAGCCCTGGGTTTGTGTGGGCTGCAAGTGGTGGTGGTGACGTTTAAGGCTGTATCCACAATGAGGTCTTCATTTTCAATCACAATTCCCAGCACAATCAATGGAAGCGTGCTTAAGAGTTCAAACTAAGTTCAAGTTTCGATAGCGGCTCGCCCAAAAGAAAACCCCTGGTTTCGACATAACGGAACAAACGGAATAGCACGGTAGATCTCATACCTCGGCCAGGGCTCGGCAGTTCCCTTATGAAACCACATATTAATCACTGGCTCCTGATCTATATTTGAATCCGCACCAAATTGCACACTCTCCTAAAGTGTCAGTCTATTTTTTTCTATCAAATTATTTTCAAGTCGGTAAAATAAAAAACAAAAATGTGGCAATGTTGAAAAAGAGAGTGGATCCTGGGAAGATTTGTCAAGTTCCTTGTTGTTGCAAACATTGGCATTAGGTGGCGAACAGACTGAAAAGCCATTAGTTCAATGAAACTTGACTTGAAGGTGAATGCAGTTGATCATTTTGCTCCTATCGTTGCATCCTTGTATCCAGTCTTATCTTTGACTTTGAGTCACAGCTGACATTTGCCAACTATTCAACAAATAAGCAAAGAGAATAAAAGAGTTAAATTTGACAAAGGAGCGTAGCTGGTACAGTAGTTAGCAGATAAGTTGCAGTTAGGCACTGACACTGAGCTCCATAATCAGCAGACAGACATGCTGGCGTTCAAGCACACACAGCAGCAGCAGGAGGGATGGGGTGAAAAGTGATGGATAAAGAGGCAGAAAAGGTGGGGAGCCTTGGCCACGAGAGCAAGGATGGATGTGTTATACCTTTGGTCTGAGATATACAGTTTGAAGGTAGACAGATATGTGAAACATGACTACCTTGAAGGACTGTCTGGGAGGGACACGTGCTGAGAATCAAACACAGAAACTGTAAGGATGGTCGAGAGTCCAAAAATGTGAGTAGTTTAAGCGGGACAGAAAGACATCAACAAAAAAGAGGTGGAGAAATAACAAAACAAGAAAAAAAAAGACACCTAGCCACAGTGAAGGAACCATGACGGGAATCTATTATGTTCTCCCAGACAGCCACTTTAGCCCTGAGACAGTACATTCTGCCTGCACCTTTGCAGCATCACACACACACACACACACACACACACACACACACAGTTACTACAACATACATCAGTGGGCTGGAAACAGCACATGATAAATTCTGAACACAATACATTTTGTCCAAAAGATTTAACATCTAATTCAGGTCTGACAGCTCCCTCCATCTCAAAGCCAGACCGCTTACATTGATCTCTACGCTACGCATAGCCGGCCTTGGACTTCTCCCATCTTCACACACATGCACACACATACACACACAGATGTGAGACAAGTACACAAACTGAGTAGGCCCACATATCCAGCATGTATTGTTCCAGAGAGAAGTGCTGCAGGTGTGTCTATAGCATAAAGAGGCAAAATTACTCGTTTTGCATTTCAGACTATTTGCATCAAAGGCTTAATTTCCCTCCACTCGGCTGTTTTCCTTCTGAAGCCTTTCAATCCGTCCTGCTGCTCCCTGGAGAGTCTTCAAGGCTCCTCTGCCAGGTAGAGCATTTGGAAGAGACGCTACAAGTAATCAATGTAATGTGTGTGTGTTTGTATTGACATCTGTTGTGCTTAAAAGTGGTCAATAGGGAAGCTTGTGTGTGAAGTGACGGACAAATTAATGCACAGGTACATGAAACAACCTCTGACTATTCAGAAATTAAGTCAAAATGTCCCAGACATGAATGTCTTGCAGCAATGACATCATTTGATGTATATGCACAGCAGTGGCCCACTAACATGGAGGAGGCATTGTTTATGACCAAGCCAAATGGAGGCAAATGATTCAGTTTTGGGGACCAGTCATTTCTACCTTCTTTATATTTATACACAAGCAAGAGTGACAGTGAGAGAAGCATGTTTACTGGAGGTCCAAAGTCCACGGCGGTGACGAACCAAAAAACATGAATTTTGACTGCTGCTTCTGATAGGGTAGGGACAGACTGAGCAGTGAGGGGAATGTGGATGCAACTGCATTGGTCGTCTCTGTGCTTTTTCAAGATAATGGATTGCAATGTCTAAGATTATGAGCTGGCTGGAAGCCCTGTGGCCGGTTCATCTACACATTCGGTAGGTATTAGAGGGAGAGATGGAGGAGCAGCGGCTTCCTAGACTCCCAGCTCTGGGACTGCAGCCCAGTGGTTCAGAGGCCACAGCAAACACTGACATCATTAACTCACCACTGAAAAGAGAGAGAAAGAGTGCGTATGGTCTGATAGATGAGAAAACCAACAGAGGATAGAGCACACGGAAGTTCATATGAAATTGTGAATAAACAGAGTATTGATAACTTGCCAGGGATTTGCTTATGTTCACCTTCATGTATTTCAGATCTGAGTTTTACTGCTTTTCTCAGGTCTGCTGAAGTTACTTGATTGTTATATTATATTTGATTTATATGTATGTTTCAATAAAAAACAAATTCATTGTTTTGTACCTGTACCTTACTTCTGGGCCTGTCAGTGAAGTCCTGTATTTATATTATCATTATATTATCTGTAGTATACATGTTTTCAAAGCATTCCTTTAGCCCTTGCAAGAGGTGCACAGTAAATGCAAGCATGAGGACACACACAGGGACACACACACATGCTTCAGGTCTTGGGGGACCATGTCAGAACATATTAGTGACAGCACCCCACACTCAACTCAAGCACATAACACCAGCCCAATTTGTTTCCCTAATAGCTGGTATATTATTCACTCAGTCACTCATTCACCCACACACATATGCTGGCTTATCATTATACAAGTATACCCTTGAGCAGGCTTCAAGTTCATCTGTTGGGGGTGCAGAGAGAGCCTGGTTGATATTAGGAGGGAGGTCACATTGTACTGTAAACACGTTTTGTCTGCTTATTCATTTATTTACTACTCTCCCATCCCACATGCAGCCTGTCAGCAGTGGAGGCTGTAGGTGGGGTGGTCTGGCAGTGCGTGTGTGTGTGTGTGTGTGTGTGTGTGAGTATCTGCAATTTGGAAACATTGTGCGATGGATAACTCATGACTATTTCTTTTGAGAATAAATTACTTTGTCTAAGGACCAGTTTGATTTCCAGATACTGTGCAATTAAATACAATAAAGGTCTCTCTATGCATCCTCTGAAGCACAAACCCACAACAGCGTGTCCCTGTGTTGACTGTAGCAGCCCTGTCCCGGTATCGACCCTGCTGTTTAATATTCATAAAGTCTATTTCAGCAGCTTCAGACGCTGAGGCGGTGCGACGTACACGCCCTCTCACTAAATCCATTCTCATTGATCACCATTGGCTTTCCCAAACGCACATTGATTCCGTTCATACTCACGCTCAAGGTCCCCTGAAGACACACTCCCCTCACAATGCACTTACAAACGACCCCCCCCCACCCCCACCCCCTCTGGCCTTTTATGACCGAGATTGTTTTTGATCTTTTTACCATTGTGCAATTACTGTTCTCACTGAAACCAATAAAAGCTGATGTCTGCTATGGAGTCCAGGCTTTATATGAGATGTGTCACTCTGAGATATTAGTTTTACCATGAGAAGTCTGAGATGATGTTGGTCAGGAGGAAGATGTTGAGTTTGCTTTGTCATATTGACGTTGCTGATCTCCATCATGCCGTGCGTGTGTGCCTGCGTGTGTGTGTAGAAGTGAGACGACAGCGGCCTGTCTGCATCAGAGATGAGGACACCGAGAGGGTTTCACGCTAAAGTAAACTGATTTAAAGCAGTGCTATTCAATGAGCTGAAGAGCTGCAGAGAGATCCGGCATGAGTACGGCAGCAGACGGCAGAAAACAGAGGAGAGAAATCTCTTTCCTTCTTATTTTTTAATCTCTTCATTCCCCTCTGTCTCTTTAGGGAGCCTGTGGCCACTCGTCTGCATGGCTAATCATACCATTGTGTTAATTATCGCTTCACAGCCAGCCCCGAGCAAAGACATACACAAGACCACACACACACACTCACACACACACTCTCGCTCTCTCATGGATGCATGGTGTATACATACTCACTGCAGCCTCCTCCGATTTATTTGGTCCAGGGGAACAGGATCCTTTAACTACTTTAAACCTGCTGTGGTATCTGTGTGTGCGAGCTGGGTACACCTGAGCGCAGTGTTATGAAAACACACACACAAGAGCGTGCACGCATTCTCACACACACAGGACACTGGCTGCATTATTCATTCCCCCAAATTGGGCACACCGGTTGTGCGCTCACACACAATAAACAGAGATGAATTCATCAGAAATCTCCCAAGTGCAGAAAAATATGAAAAATTTAATCATTCCACAGAATAAAAATTCATAAGGAAATGTACAAAATCAATATTTTATGCTACTTACTGTACCTATTCTTTATTACAAACCTATTCAGGAACAGGCATTAAAAATTTAAGCTGGCAGAAAAGACAGGAGGGAGGAGGGAACTCCGAGGGACCTGCGAGTTCAAAAGCAATGCTGTTTCATTCATGTTTAAAGGCACTTTTTTGTTTCTCTAAGAGCCACTGAAGCAGTTTTGAAACGGGCAGAAACGCTTTGATAGATTGAGCGTTCTGAGCAGCATACGCGCTGTCAACATAAATAGCGATAAAGAAGTGGGGGGAAATGTTTTCAACTGGAGTTTTCAAGGTTATGGCCCATGGCGATGATTTGAAGGCACCATTTGCTTTGCTGCGTTGCTGGTTTCACACGGACAGTTGGCCGCCTGTCCACAACATGTTAATGAAAACAGTGGCGTGTGCGTATTCATGCAGCAGGACTGTGCGTTTTGCAGAAAGCTTTGTTTCATGCATTAGCACTTAAGGTGAATTTTCCCAGCACGCTCAGACCAATATAGAACACATGATGTATACCGTATGCTCCTGCCAGCTAATATATTCAGCCCTTTCATATCATTTATTCTGAACCTCTTTAACACCACTTTACACACACTATCGGCCCTTAAACCTGCTTTCAACTCCTGCTTTTTAATTCATAATTCACAGCTGCTTCACTGTAAAAACAGGTTATTACATTTGGACCCCTCTATCTTGTTTGTGTACAGCTCAATCAAACATCTTGTCATTTTTTGGAAATAAATAACAGTGTAAGAAATAAGAAGCAGATGACCCAAAAACCCCTGGATGAAAGTAAAATGTCCTGATGTGCAACTCTAACCAGTCTTCAAACACCCATATGGGTTGTGTTTGGGCAAATCCCAGAAAAATGCTCTCAGCGCAAAATATCTGAAGCCAACTGTTATACATAAGTGGTGGATGTGCACTGGATGGTCATATGAGGTAACAGCAGAAAGCGATGCTGCCTTTTAACATGTGCATATAACACAATTCATGTCTGGCTGTGTGACCTCAGATATAAAGTCAAAAGTCTTCCATGACTTGTAAGAGCATTCTTCAAACTAGGGATCGCTCTCAAAGCAAAGGCCTTCACTGTCTCTGTTAAATGAAATCTTTGCTACGTTTGTTTGCAGTCAGCAAATAGGTCAGTACTTCGTCCTCCATCTTTGCACACATAAACAAACCGCAGTCTGCTGTTGTGTTTGGTTAATCCGTCCTCCCAACACAACACGAACCATCCAAATGTCAACCAAATATACCACAGTCAACCAAATATGATTCACAAACACTAATGGATGTGAGAAAAGGTGGATTATATGTGTCTATACCTGACTGATTGATTGATTGTCATTCAACTTACTATGACACTTTTACTAGACTACAGGCCCCCAATGATCCAGCTCTCCTGCGCAGTGTTTCACCCTGATGTGATTTCCAGGAATTAATTATTGAAGAAGTGCAAACAAAAGAGTAATCCCCCATAATACTCTGCTTCATGGCAGGTTACTTTAGAAAACCCTGTAGGAGCAGTGTTTTTTAGCGTGGTGGTGCCCATTTGCTGGTGTTTCTTTGTGGTACATTTAGCGCTACATGAATGTTCACTGTGGGTTACATGGACAACAACAAGTTCAACACTCACACACACACTTGTTTAAACCAAGCAAACAAACAGTGAGGCAGAGAAGAATCCTGTCTCTCACTGGACTCTAATGGAAGAAAGATGTTCCACAGACATCATCTCCAGACTGTTAACTCATAACCGTGACTGCATCCAACTCTGTGTCTGTGTAATCTCTGCCTGTGAGTAACGATCAGTCTAGATTCATGATGAACATCAATTATCCATGAAAGACAGTTTCTAGTGAAAAGAAAAAAATCATAGATTTTGTTTCTTCCCTGTGTTTTATGGGTCCTGTGGACAGAGGTGGACTTTGTCCAGAAGCAGAGGAGAAAATTTGTCACTTTACCCTTTTTTCTTTATTACAATCAGTCCCTTATGGCAAAGACACACACCCCCCCGGTCCCTGCGGTAGCCTCATATCGTCCTCCTCTCCTCCCCTGCTTTGTCTCCCTCTTTCCCAGTGGAAGTGTAGTGCAGGGCCCAGGGCCCCTGCCTCTAATTGATGGTGAATGGAGTGTTTTCATGGGGTGTTAGGCAGGGCCCTCCCCTGGATTAGCATGCTACGTACACACACGCACAAACACACCCTCACACACACACACATTACACGCAAACACACACACACACACGTACTCAGATACACAAATGGATTAGTGTGTTCACTCATGGGGAGCGGAGGATGATTTGAGCCGACAGCAGAAGCCCTTTGGAGAAAGCCTGGGCAAGCCTGGTGGATTTTCAAGCATATGCACGCACGCGCGCACACACACACACACACACACACACAAAAGTAGAAAAAGAGAGAGAGAGAGAGAGAAGACACATCAAAGTTGCTCATGTGCCCGCGCACAGACACAATCTCAGCTCCCAAGTGGAGGCCTCATGCTGTAGAAGACATATGGGGTGAATCATGTGTTAACAGGGAGTACTGATTAACACATCTGGAGGGAGCCGATGAGGGGCGCGGCAAAGAAGGGGTGGAGGGTGAAATAGGGAAGGGGGGCAGAAAAAATATGAAGACGCAGGAGCGGCAGGAGAGGACGGGAAGTGGAAAGTGAGAAGAATTCTTTATTCAGGTGGCCAGATCAACACAGGGGAAAAAAACGAGACCAAACAGAAAACAACAACCCTGGAAAACACAGTGGAAAGAATGAGGGACTCTCCACTCATCTCCCCCAGGCCCCGTCTTATGTGTCATGTCAGAGGCAGTCAGCTGTGCTGTGGCACCAGGCTCACCATATGTCCATCAGTCAGACTGTATGCCCCAAAACACAAAGCGCACATCAACAAAACAATTTAAACACACACTCATTACCAGGTCGCGTGCAGCACTGGGTTTATTGAGTCTGACGGATATTGGGCAAAATCCACCTCAGTCAAACAAACATGGGGTGATGATTATCTGAATAAACGGTGAAAACAACAATGCTAATGACAACCCCGCCATTTTGTGAAAACATTGTTTTGTTTTCAAATGAGAGCTTGATCGTAATCCTCGTTTAGACATTTTAATAAACAGAATTGTTTACAAAAGGGTATATCTTTTTAAAAGTTTGTAAATTGAGCAGCAGCAACTACATTCATTAGATTCTCAGTGGTTGTACTAGGTGCAGACTTATATCCCACCCTTGACCTCTCTGCTGCCTCTGCTGTGAGATTGATTGATGGAGGGTGTTGCCGCTTTTTCTAGGGCTGGGTTTTGTGCTGCTCCACGCTGATTCCTATCTTTCCATTTTCAATTGCCAAAATTCTTGGAAAACATTGTCACTACAGAGAGAGAGTAACCTCCATGAACCGGGGGACCCGCATGTTATTCTGCTGCTGTGTGTGTGACGGCAGGAGGCCAATCACCTCAAGCCATCTTTTGTCTTTGCTTGTATCTTTATCCATCCCTCGTTTAACTGCCATCAAAACAACACATTTGCGTTTAAACCACTCTGACGCGCCATAAACGGAGGCATTTCTTGCGGTCACGGTCACTTTACAGCAGAATCACGTAGCCGCGCTGGCCCTGAGCCAGACATGTACGTTACACAAAAACACATGCCTGCTTTACAGCACCTGCACGGTTTGTGCAATATGTTTGGATTGTTTTGGCTGCTGTTGTTTTACACACAACTAAGTGAAGGTACAGAAGGCAGGGTTAGGTGAAAAGGTTGACAGGAACAGCTGTTCGACTGTGCAAAAACAACATACAGAACAGCAAACTGCAAACCGTTTCACGTTGTGAGATATTATGTAGATTTAATTGTGACTCTTCCACAGCTCTAATCGATCTCTGTTTGCACAAGTTCTGTGTCATTATTGTGAGTCTGCCTGTGATTCTTCTACACAGGTAAATAAAGAGAAGTGTGTTAGAGAGAAAGTGACACTAATGTAAATATACTGTAATATACTGTGGTAAAGGCAGACAGCCTCGTCGACCATAAACACTGCTGTGAAGTTAACTGACACTTTTTATTCTGAGGTACAACTACTTTCCCTGAGAGTCTCTGCTGCGTAACACTGGTGATACAGCACAACAGGCCAACAGAACGCCAGCTATTACGTCATTCAACATTATAGCGTTGGAGGTCTGGACAATGGGAACAATGGGAATTACAGGTGTATAAACAGCCTACTCATTATGACTGTAGTTTTCCAGCTCCCTTCCAGTCAAAACTCTTCTCAGGAACTTCCACTGTCGGTGACCTCATCCAGTTTCACTACAAACTTTGTGTTTTCCATTTGCACGCTGGCACTGGTCGCTCACATTTCTGGCTGCAACTAACAAAAACAAGTCCGGACTTTTTTGTTTTAACAATTTTTAATCCCAGGACTATAACAGTGGGTTTAATGTCCTGCAAAAAATATACATTCCTTTCCTTGGACGTTACTTAACAGTATACAGTATATTCAGCCTCTCATTTGCTGGAGCGTTGATTTATATGCAGCCATTTCAGCTTCCTCCCATCCGACCAACCAGACCAGTCGATACCTCTACGTTATTCAAACTCCTCCCCACTTAATTAGATGTTTAATTGACAACCTGCAGACAAATGACTGACCTGCCAGCTGCCATATTCATGCGAGTGACATCCCACAGAACTCCCCCCAGGTGCATTAAATGGTTCAGACGGACGATGACAGGGTTCAACAAGAGGCTGCGAGGGTCAAGCCCAGTCACTGATCACTGGTGTATGACCTGATTGGTGGATCGGCTTTGACCACTTTGGCATTTATATTGCGGCAGGGATTGACTGGACACTCAGTCGTCACTTTATTAGGCACACCTCAATTAGTTTTAATTGTTTTGCAGAAGTGTTGATGCTCATTTTGGAGGAAGCGGAGCGGCTCTTGTATTTTATTGTGTTCAACACTTTAAGGCTAAATAACAGAGACCCTTCTGGATAATGCAGTTAAAGCAGAGGAACGATTTCCATTCATGAGATATTACTTAGCATCAGAATAAAGCCACTGGTTGATCGTACACCTCAAATCTCACGACTCCCAGTTTTACTTCCCAGGAAGAAAGCAATAAGGCGCCAGAAATCCCATACAGTGGCCCACGGTATATGCTAATGGGAGGGATCAGGCGCTCTTCTCACATAATGGGGTTTGACAAAGTGAAAATTAACACAACCCCACTCCTGCTGTTACTGTTAGATGGGGTGGTTGATGTGGCTTTGTCTCAGACACAAACACATGCACGCACACACACACCTTCTGACAGATACCACACCAGCCGTCGTTCTCATTCTCACCCAGACATTTACGTTGTACGCCCCCCACCTCCCTTATCCTCCTCATCCCTTCCTCTCACACCCCACACTCCCCACCTCCCCCGATCGAGGTGTTTGTGTCCTCGGCATAAACATCCTTCCATCCCTCCTCCTTCCCTCTTTTCTCTTCTTCTCCAGCGCCTCTGTTTGCTTCAATGGACTTTCATGACAACTCATTCCGTACGGCTCCTTTTTTCTCTCCCTCTTTTTCTCCTTCACTCTCCCCAGGTGAAATATTGATGGATTTTTTATGAATAGCTATGAAAAATTCATTCAAATTCCAAAATGAAAAAGCGTAAACATTCTGCATCTGCCTATGCCTCCCGCATTCATTATCCTTCACAACGTCTTCACCCCCTCCCTCTCACTCTCCTTCGTCTTTTCCCCACTCTTACCCCTCCTCTTCCCCCACCGCCCCTCCTTGCCCCCTGTCTACCTGAAAAAGACGTGCCGCTCTGTCTCTTTTTCCGCCACTTGGACTAATTGCTTAATTTGACCTGCTCCCTCATCAATTAAAAGTCTGTCAGTGGTAGACAGATGGAGGATGGATCAGAGGGCCAGTCGATGGACAGATCAATGACAGAACAGCTCAATAAGTAAATGGAGATGGCTAGTGATGGAAAAAGGAAATGAGAGAAGGAGAAGAAGTGGAAGAAGAACAGAACAAATTGAACAGGCTGTCACGACAAAAAGGTGCAGCACCAACGAGCCACACTCACACGCTCAGACTCTTCCTCCCCTTTTTCATTTCTTTGAATGTTTGAGTCCCTCCAACAATCCTAACATACACAGAGACATTTAACTCTCTCTTTCTGTAACAACGAATGTGTTCATGTTAAACTGAGTCAGAAGAACATCGTCAAATATCAAGCAACAAATACTAGGGACAAATAATAGGGCAGGAATAAACCATTTCTAACTTTCTGACAAAAACACGCCAAAGAACAGAGGAAAAGAAGAACAGATAGAAGGAGAATGAAAGGATTTGGACAGAGGTGCAACACTCTTAATACATGCAGAAAATGAAACTCCATAAAAGCAGATTTCAATCAATGTGGCGCGGAGCAGCAGTAAATCTGCTCGGGTCCAAGTTATTCACACGCATGTGTTCTACACAGTATATGTAAATTAGGTGCACGGGAACAAACACAGAACGGTACAAATGAAACATTCTTAACGTGTACAGAACTCAAGGAGACACCGTTGCCGATAAACACTTAACTCGCGTGCATGTGAACCTCAAGTCATGTTTTTGTAAACAAATGCGACCTCAGTGAAATATGGCCACACACCAATGCATTCATACTGACGTGAACGCACGCACACATGCACTCACGTGCACACATATCCACACACGCACACATCCACGATTATTTTGTTACACTTTGTTTTAATTAGCTTTCTCGTGAGACTGCTACTCAGACCAATTAGGGAAGATTATCAAAGAGGGTCTGGAGTAGGGTGCATGCCCACCATGACTCTTGTCCCCAGGGGTAGGCCAGGATGAAAGAGACCTCAACACTACACACACACGCGCTTTACTCTCTGAAGCACAAATATGAGCCCCCACATAGGATCTTTCCAAGCAGACTCATTGTACCTTACAATACATCAAGAACCAGCCCAGCAGCTGCATGTACATTCAGAACATACATGGTCAATCATTCTGCATTGACCAGTCGCAGATGGATCTCTGAGAAGATACAGAATGAGGTCCTTCCACTCCGTCCCTCAAGGGGAACTAAAACTACCTCCATTGACGCGATCGCTAATGGAGACACTTTCAGAACATTGAGAGAGATTACCATCTCAGCATTAGGCCATAAAAACACACATTAGGTGTTTTGGATGAACACAGGAATGAAGGAAACTATATCTGCGACGCCAACACTTATTCTCTCTTGCTCTTATCTTATGACAAATCAATGAAAGCTCTTTTGGAGATATTTTCCGCTGAGGGATCCTGATGTATAGCCATGGGGGTTCCCCCTCAAGCACTGTGTATCTGTATAATTACTACAGGGTCATTACTTATCTCTCTTGCTTTCTTGTCTTTGTTCCTTGTCTCAAGCAAAGAGGAATCTACCTGACTGCAGCACGTGTATATTCATCTCAGACTGTAACGTACACTTTTTGCGTGCACGTGTGTGTGTTGACACCAGCTAGTCCATAAACTGATGGTAAGTTAATAGCACTCAGTGTTATTATGTGCAACAGCGATTAGATTGGGAGAGGCTGATGGCACAGACTGGTTTGGTCCCTGAGGGCCAGCTAGAAGAGTCAGAGATCAGAGGTCAATCACCACAGGATCAATGTCACTGAAAAGAGCTGTGCAACATTCAAAGACATGCAATATGGTTCACACTGAGCTGATTTTGTGTTTGTAAGAAGTTAAAAAGGTTTGCATTGTAAGATGCCTGAAAGTGAACCCTAACTGCCTCTCACAGCTGCAGAGCAGCACCCTGTGCTTGTGTGTGCAGCAGAACCCAGGCTGAGAGAGGGGAGGCGTGAGGTGGGGAGACAACTAAAAGGGAAAGTGACTTCCCTGGGACTTCATTAAGATAATCTGGCCACCAATACTAACAGAGTTTAGGAGAATAGGTGGAGAGAAAGCTCAGCAATGAGATGAACACTTATTAGATCAGACCCCTGCAACTGTCTCTCACCGCTCATAACAGAACTCACTCTCTCAAACGCACACGTACGTGCACGCGCACGCGCACGCACACAGGCTCAGACAAAGGGAGACAAATGGTGCTGAGCTGACAAACACAACCATATGCAAAGTCGACATCTTGGACATGATCACATGCATAGATTGGACACAAATGTGACATAGTTCAGAAATGAATGAAGGAATGAGAACAGATTGGACTGAGAGAAGACTAATAAAAAACAAATGTGCCTGAGTGGACAGATCTAACCGTGGCAGACAGTCTGTGAACATGTATGTTTAGTTTAGAAACTCTTGAGTTGCCAAACTTTAGATGTTAACAAGCTATTATTGTTAACGTCGACTGATCAGCTGATTGTTGTTTCCATCGAACGAGCAAGTTGATGACACAGGAGACATTAAAAAGAGCAAGTGATAAAATATGTAGACTGGATGCAGTGACCTTTTGTTGACAAATAGATTTATCAATTACTTGGTTAACCGTTTCAGCTCTAAAGAGCAGCAACACATCCCCAGGGCTCATCTGCCACTTGTTTGGGGTAGTTCCATAGCTCAACATCATGCACGGCTTCTGACAGGGGACACAAGTGGATTATTGGCCACGCGCTCCAACCTGTGAGTCAGTTTCTGCTCTCACCACTGAAGCGGACAGTGACCCAGGACGTCAGGCTATATCTGACACAGCAGTGCCTAGGCAAAGCATGTCACAGCAACACTTTGTGTTCATCTAAACCCTAAACCTCACCCTCCTGTGAAACACCAGCAGGCAGTAGTTTCTCTCTTACTCATTCTGACAATGAGGGTTCCAAGGGAAAGGAGTGACAGAGGTATAAAAGGTTTGATTCTAAAATATTTTCATACTCGTATCATATTTAGGGAGAGGGTGTGAAGGAGACAGTAGTCACATCCTGTGTCAGACTTTCCAAGAGGGAGTCACCTCTTTCTGGCTGGTAGTGTGAACCAAGGGATGCTCGACCAGTGACCTCTAATGAGTCTACACTCCATCGCAACTCAAGGCCGACTTGTTCGACTTGTTCGAAAACTCTCCACAGCCATTTTCAAACATGAACGGAACGATAAAGTGGGGCTTAATTGTGACAATCAAGACAGGAAGAGCAGAAACCTTTGCCATCAGCAATATTTTGGCCTTAGGCAAATGGTGGAACTGCAACTTCCAAACTGGTGGTGTGTTCATCCTGACAAGTTTTTGTTTAAAAGACACACAAAACTGAGGAGAGATGAGCCGCAGAGTGCTGTTGGAGGGCAAAGTCTGAGAGGAATACGACAGTGTACTCAAAGACTACAACAGCAGAGATGAATGGAGGGGGGAGAGCAGGGTAGACGAAGAGGAACAGAGGGTAGACGGAGAAAGGGAGGGAGTGCCACGTCGTTCTTAATCTAGTTTGTCTGTCGTAATCGTGTCAATGTCACTCTCAATCAAGCAGCCACAACTAGGGCTATACAACTTCAGTTTGATTGGCCCAAACCTTGTCTTTAAAATGACCTCTACAGGGAAGGTGTGTGTGCAGATACAGAGGGAAAAAAAACTGAGAGATGGGGTGAGATGAAGGGAGGGGAGGGAGGGGGTGTCTTCTGGAGACAATATGAGAAAGAAGAAGAGAGGGAACACAAATCAACTTTAAACCTGTTACTCCCCCACCTGTCTGTCAATTTTACTTTGGTCCCTTTCTTTGTTCGGATTTTTCCAGTGTGACAGTATTGATTGCCCTCTCTTATTACACGAGAGGATACAGAGATGTCTGTGTGAGCGGTGGCTGGTGGACAGATGCCTTTGTGAACTTCAGACACATCCCACTCTCCGGACATTAGAAAATGACAGAGATATGAACCTAGCGTGTCATTTATATTTATATTTATTTAAATATTAACTCTGCTGCAGAGATCACATGATTTACTCACAACACACAGACACCTTGACATCTTTGTCACTGTGTTTTCCACGTGTCTGTTGCGTGTTAGAAGCTCTCAGACCTGAACCCGAAACCGGAGCGCCTCCCTCGGACATTTCCGTTTACACGTCGACCTCATCCAGAGAAAATACAGAGGAACTGTGCGAATGTGTGAAACGTGCGATCATCAATTATAGCCGCAGCCTCAGTTTAAGTTGTGGAAAACCTTGAAAGATATATCTAAGTAATAGTCTGTATAACAGCTTGATTTTGGACACACAAACACAAGAGGGAATTCAATCTTGTAGGATAATGTTTTTCCTAACATTCTCTCTAAAATCTGTTTTTCAGCCATGATTTGAGAGATTAGTCTTTCACCACAGAATATTCACAGAGACCCACAAATACCACTGTGGCGTCAAGTTTGTTTTATTGTATTTGTCTGTGTGTTTGAGCATGCTGCATTAAGCCGCAGGCAAATTAGCCAGAAAATGTTTGTACACTGCTGGTATTTGCTTTTGTCTTCTCTGCGCACACTTGAGTTTTTTTTTAAGTACCACTTCAGAGTCCAGATGCCTCGGTGCTGGCTTTCATTATGTAAATTCAATTGAACTGAAGTCAGTGTTTTTGTTACATAGCAGTGAGTGAATTCAAATTTGTGTTTTAAAGGTATTTGAGAAAATGAAGTGGTACGTTTATGTTTTTATTGTTTGCAGGGAAACTGGGCTGTAATTTAAAATGGAATGTGAGAGGAGAGTTTCAGGATTAGTGGCTCAAGAATCTATGAGGACATGCTGTAACTGAACCATTCAAAATAAATCCCAGATACAGATTCTAAATTGTTTGCTTGATTTCCAAACCCACTCCATGATAATGGGGTGTGTGGGCAGACAGGCTTCAGAGCAACAGAAAGATTCATTGTTTAAGATTTCTTTTTGTTTGTTTGGCTGGGTCCGTTCTCTAGCTGGCAATCAAAGTCTCATTTTCTCTTCTGCCTTTTGACCATATAAAAAACATATTTTCTGATCTGTTCCTGTTTGCTCTGTTAATTCCCTGTTGCAGCTCTTTCCTGTACAGTAAATACAAACCGAATACTTCTGCTAACCGGTCCACATTAAATGCTTTCCATCAGATCCAAGGATAACACAGCACATTTGCTTCCTCCTGGAATAGTTGAGTTTCATTACACCGGCTTGACCACAAAGACTTGGAACAGTTGTAGTGAGTTACTCGAACAGGACACAGGGACATAAGACCAACGTGACATTGATGGGGCCTCTATGGACAATGGACGCACACTGACCAGGAAAGCAGCTCTGAGATGGAGTTTACGAGGGTTCAATGGCAGCAGCATGGAATAAAGTCTGGGGTGCAATCAGGCTTTAAATTCTGCCTCCAGTAAGAGTTTCCTGGCTCAGACACAAGCGTTCTGCAATATGAGCAGGAATATCACTAAGGACGTGCTGATGACAGCTACTGTACTACCCGCTGCACGATTGCCTCTTCCCCATGAAGCCACAACAACTGTTCATCGCCAACAGAGCACTGACCTCCATCCTTAATCATGTGGCTGCAGAGGCCAACTCCAAGACCAGAACGCATCAAACACCAAGTTGTTTATATACTTTTGCATATGGTAAACAAACCATCGTGTGTGCAACTTTCTTTAGGGCAATCTTGAGAATAAAATCATTTACAATTCCAGCACAAACCTAAAAGCTCCCCAAACAGTATGTACAGGTCTCCAGAAATGTCTCACAGGACATTCAGACACAGGCTTAAAGCAGGTAGGAAAAAGTTTTTTTTAGCCAGTGGCCTAATTTTAAGATTAACAAGCCAAGGCAACTGGTCCAAGTGCATCTCCAACTGCTCCTTGGCCACTGGTCAATCTTCATTGTTGAACTCCATAACAGTGCTGTTTGTTGTGGTCTACTGCTGCATAGCATATGGTCCTGGGCTTTTCATCTCTCAAGGGATAAAACACCCACACAAACACATGCAGAGCCTCAGAGAGAGAAAGAAAACCAGGGAGAGGGATCAAGAGAGCAACGGAGGAGAGGAAATGCAGACAGACACACGAAAATAGCGACTAAACGCACACACGCACAAGCCGGTCCTCAGAAGAAACATTAAACAAAAACAAGCCACCCTGAGTGACAGGCTGGATGAATAAAACATGCTTTCCGGGCGACCCCTCTCTGGCGAGCCGTACTCCTCAGAAATATTGTACACTGGGAAATATTCCCAGGAGGCAGCAGCAACAGGGCCCACGTGAATGATGACCAGTTCCAGGAGATTTGAGCTTCCTTTGATAAGTGAAGCTGTCTGGCAGAGATCTGTCTCGACTGCTCATGGTTGAAGTACGAGGGGGACTCTCTTTCAGGTCGAGGTCTCCTTCTGGCTTCAGTTTTATTTTGACCCCGTGCACGGTTTATATGTAATGCAGTAGACCTTTGGACATAAACCTTAAAACGTCACACAAGTGACACAAACGCACAAAAAAAACAGGCACTCCCAGAAACACACACTGCCATCTACACACTCACTCCCATCCACACTCAATTCCACTCTGCTCTAAATCAAGGCTCAGCCATGCTAATGCATGGATCCATACTGCTCTGGGTGAATTAACGTTAGTAATAAGATATCATGGCTCTGATTGATCCTCTATTTCCATGTCCACACCATAAAATGACCGAAGCACAGCCACAGCACACCATCACTCTAATGCTGCATTGATTCCAATCTGGACTGCTGGGGATTTAAGTTTAAGGCTACAGAGGCTGGAAGTGGGCATGGCACTGGGGATGTCTGACTGCCAGATACAGGATAGCAGAATAAGTTGGGACTATACTTTAATACAAAAACAACGTTCAAAATATCAGGAAACCGACAGGCCCAAACCTCAATGGAATTTCAATAGCAATATAAATATATATTTGGGTTTGATAACAATTGAGATTGTTATCAGAAACATTAGCAACAATTTCAGTTTAAATTACTGACAAATGAGAGCGTACCTGGCAAATGAAAAAAGTGCCAGCCAAAGAAGTGATCAGCCAAAGACAGGTATCACTTGATTTCTTGTTACTTAAAATTTACATTAATTAGCAACCGTGGTGACATTTGTCATGTTAACGGTGAATACATCCATCAGCCATCGATTAAAAAACAACAGCTGCTCCCTGAATAATTTCTACACTGCTCTTTTCTCATGATAATTGGAATCAGAGCTGTATTTTACCAGCCCAGGTGTCTAATTTTCACCCTCACATGCTGCGTGCTACACTGTGGAGCCCGGCTGTGAAAAAAGAGAGCAACACAGCAGTAAGCAATAGAGGAAGGACTGAACTTTGTTTGGTTTTATTTCAGTTAAATATGCTCAGAACAGCCATAATATCTGTAAAGATCTGTAATTATGACACACATCAGAAACAGACAGTGACAGTTTATTAAATAGTTGATTTGTTGTTCTTTCCTGACCAGAGGCAGTTTAGTTTACTCCCAATATCCTAAAACTACAGTCCAATTTAAAGAAACTTAATCTCAACCTAATCATGAATTTGAGTTCATTACTCACATTCAATTATTCCATTCACTATGGAAGACAACCAAGGGCCCAAAGTTGGAACAAATATTGTTGTGTCTGTGAGGTTCTAAATTTTTAAAGTCACTCAATTTAAACCCAGTAATAAAGTTTGGTGACATAATAGAAAGGAAATTTATTGGTGCCAACAAATGAAAAATGAGTTACGTAATAATGTAATAATGTAAAATTTAATTATTTGGGCAGTGGAATAAGTGAATGGCATATGTATTGGGTTTCCAAGGAAAAAGAGCTAGGCGGTGATAATTATGAGCCTGCGCTAAAGGACAAGATACAGCAGTAACATAGTAAGGCTGAGGTTGAGACTAGGGGTTGGTGGTGGTGCCCGATGTAAGTGTTGGGTTCCAACGAGATCTTCAGCGAGAATCTATCCATCAACCACTAATGAGGCCCCTTAACTGCCAGATTATACCAAATACATCGACGTGAAGCCAAATGGAAAGACGAAGAGACTGAATGACCCATTTATATGTTGTCCAAACAGCCTCGGGCGGACGGATTCACCCAATATCATCACTCGCCAGCTTGCCTGATGACAGAGCAGAAGTCATTGAAACCATGTGAGGTTATTTAAGGGGAGAAGACTGTTCCAGGAAAGTGGTAGTCACTGTCAGAGGTTTGGTCGGAGTTTGAAGACCTGTGACTGATTTGCAAACCACCAGAGGGCCAGTCTCAATCACGCCAGTCCCCACCGGAGTGGGACACTCTTAAGACCATCTGGACACAGACCAACTACACTTACACACACACACACACATATGCACTGACACACATGCACCAAACAGTCCAAACACATTCCCGACTGTCTGAATTACATGCTGGACAATATCCCACGGTCATTAAAACCAGATTGCTTTGAAGACAGACACCACGCAAACACACACGTGATCTCTCTCTGTCTAACACACACACACACACACACACACACACACCTATTGCTTCAAAACAAACAGTTTGTTTTCACGTATGCTGCACAGACGTGAAATCGGGCAGGTTAACTCGATGATGTTACAGGAAAAACGAACCGATTGGCAGACGCGACAGACAGAGACGGAGACAGACACAAACACAGACAGACGGGTTCACATGGCAGCGGACATGAAATGAGTAACACAATATAATTTTAAACAGGTGAAAGACAGAATCACAACCCAATGGGCCAGACTGAGGCAGGAACACAAAACATAAACACCGTGGTACCTCTGAGACTAAACCAGGTGTAATCTCTCTTTCTCTCTTTCACACACACACACACACACACACATTTCTGCCTATAGTTACAGACAATGGCATGCAGAACAAAAGGCATCACCATGTTCACATTAGTGAGCCAACAGGACTATTTTTATATTTTACTGAGTCACAAAGAGTCTTCTCCCAGCAGCATGTCACTATTCTCATATCAAAGCTGCGTTTATAGCAGACAAAGCTTTGAAAGTGGGCCATGGCTCATAAAATGCCTTTATGTCCCTCGCTGGTACACTAAAAAAAGCCAGAAACAATGCATTTTAATACTGCGATTGGAGTAGAGCGCGTGCTACGGAGCTTATAGTGTGTGTGTGTGTGTCATGTACCATATGTCTGTGGATGCAGGTGTACCCCTCTTTCCCCCCACCGTTCTGTGTTTAAATGTGTGTGTAGGTGTTGTTGATTTAATTCCCTCCACTGACATTGTTTCTTTCAGAGTTTTTTTTTTTTCCGGGCTGACAGAGTGTGCAGCCTTAACACTCAGCTAACAACCCTAGCTTCCTGAATCGCATGTAACCTAATCACTGACGCCATCTGTTAATTATGTTAATACAAAAAACCCTTGGCTGCTATTCACATCCATTCTTTGAATTAGCACCCCACATCCCTACCGAGCACCCCCTCTCTGCGCTTGCTCGTCTTTCTCTTGTCCAATCCTTTCCCATCATCTCAGGCTCAAAAATGTCCTTCCTTTCAAATCTTGTCTTTCTTATCCTTTCTAATTCTATCTCCTCACTTCCGACCAGTGTTTTTTTTATCCTCCTTGTTAATCCTTTACATCCTTGCTTTCCTCCATCACCCATTCCCTTATTCTTGTCATCAGGCTCCCCTCCAAATGCCTTCATAGTCCCTGCTCCCCCCCAACTCTTCCATGAACTACTCCATCAAAGATCTCAAACTCTTAATTCTCCCTCCCTCACAATCCCTTCCTCTCCACCTCTCAGCCTGCTATCCCATGCGTAGCTGTTGTTGCTTCCAGCCGTGAGTCAGAGGCTAAGCCGGCTGGAAATCCCCTGGGAGGCTTTGTCTGAGGCTATCTTATTTTGGTGAGAGATATCGATCCGTTCTTCCTCTTAATTGTTACTCACTATGCTAATCTGTATTTATAAATCTGAGTTCCCATCGACCCGCAGGAGACATAATAAACTTTGTCTTGCACCTATGCACAGAATAAGCGTTATTGTAATGCAGGGCAAACATCATTTACAAGTCATATACAGTGGTGGTCATCATATTAACAGAATCGAAAGGCGGACCTTGCGACACATAATTGGGGGGTATTAAGAGGGCCTGATGGCATTGTGACTTTCCCCAGGGACGCCGCGCTCAGGCCTGGGGATGAAATGGGCAGGCTGCCCAGGAACGGTGATGCATATACAGGCATAATGTCCTGAGTAAACCATCTGTTTGACTCAAGAACAGCATAATAGCATAGTCAAGGAAAGCTTGTACAGTGCTGTGACTGTACACTTAATAAAGTTGATAGCACAATGCTGAGTGTGGTGCTTGAAGTGAAACAAGACAGAGAGTCTACTGAGATTCACGATGAAGAAATCCAATCTGTTGGACAGATAACAGCTGAGCTCTGAGTTAGTGGAGGGTCTAAAGTCACGTTCATCATGTTTATAACCGTGAAATATGATAAATAACACTGTTATTACTGACTCCAGCATCAGGCTGTTCGTCAGTACACTTGAGGCTGATGGTAAAGTACCTTTTAGCATTTCAAACTATTTATGAAAGAAGTGAGCAAACAAAGTTTTGAACGTGTCGTGATGATGAGAGGAAAACCCCAATGTCAGCACCCTCCTCTGAGGATCATGGACGTTTGCCAAACATGTAATGAATTGTTGAGAAATTTGCGTCTGCACCACATGCACTGGTCTGGGTGTAACCGACAGTGACCAACACAGCCCTCGGGGTCAGGGGATTTCAGCTTTTCTTCACCATAGCAAACCACAGAAATATCACTGGGATCATTCAGCCTCTTCGCTTTCCAGTCCTTAATCTAGCCGGACGCACGCACGCACGCACACACACGTGCGTGAAGAAATAATCATCTCCGTTGCTTTCACACACCCACACATACAAGCAAACACACTAGCAACCACACATGCAAACACTTGCCACCCCACACCCTGATGCCTTGGCCTCCCACAGCTGGTTGAGCGAGGCCGCAGTTTGGGTGAAGCCCAGAGTTTCTTACGCTTGGCTGTAAACGCTATTTATTCTGTGAGTGCTGCGCGGTGAGAGGTGCACGGTGGGAGGTCGGAGCAGTGAGTGCAGGATCACCAAGCTGGGCTATGTATCGGCCATGGCAGAAGCGGGCCTGAACTTATTTCCCCTGGTTGAGGCTCACATGCTTGCAGATGCTGTGTTTCATGCACACACACACACACACACACACACACACACACACACAGAGGCAGGCGGTCGTTTATCCTCAGTGCCCCTCTCTTGGCGCTCCTGTGCAGCAGGGGCTTGTCCTTCACTGCTCCACTGTTTAATGTAACCTCGAGGTGAGCACATTAGTGATGGCACTAAAGAGCAGTTCAACATGGGACTCTGATCCCACTGCCCCTCCCTCAGGTGCGAGGTGAAGAGAGGCAGGGTTAAGGAGGTGACGACTCCCAAAAACACCTGCCAGCCTGTAGGATGCCGCGGTGCCCCTCTGGGTGTGGTGAAGCGGGCAGGAGAGAGGAGGAGAGGGGGCCAAGGTTGTGTCCACATCAGGAGACTCTCGAGGAGGCAGTGTCGCCTTCACCACTGGGCCTCCATCTGTCTGTCCTCCGCGATCCTTCTCCCTAACCTTTATTTCATTCTGAGAATACCTCACCTTCCATATTTATCCTTACAAACTGATGAAGTCTGGTATTATGGTTAAAAAACCTCTAATTATCAAAGCATCTGTTACTGTGCTTTATGCAGTGTTTAGGTGCCTACTGAAAAAAAAAAGGGTTGTCGTTTTTCCAATATTTTTAAATCACAGGGTCAAAGAGTTAATTGAATCAGATTGGTTTAGGATCAAAGAATAATTTTGCATCAGCCCAATCTGAAGATAAAAAGCACAGCCACAGCTGGTGGAGCTGGACTTCACTGCAACACTAAATATAGTTTTTCTCCAAGTCTTATAGACACACTAGCAACAATATAGGCATGGAAATTTCTGGAGACTTCATTGCAACAGAGGGATATATGATATTTTGTGGCGCATGCATTCTTGGAAAATGTAGCTTGCCTGGTTAGAAATGAGCATATGTTACAGGTGGTGTGGAAAGCAGTAGAGAGTTGGAAGCGAAGAGTGCATGAAGGCTGCTGCCAGGGTGTGAGCGCCGGTGCCAAGGTGAAACCTGAGTGGCTCTTCAACTCAACACACAGGAGAATAACTCAAAGAGCACGTGTGCATGTGCGCACCGACACACACACAGAATAGTGGACCAACTTGAAAATATGAATGAGATACAACAGGACAATCAGAGTTATTCACAATATCATAAAAACAACAATAAAAAACAGCAAGGCCTGATACACATTTACCATTCAGTCCATCTCATGAGGAAAAAAAAATCTATTAGTCTATAAATATCCTTCAATCTGCGTTCAGAGCGGGCTAATGCAGACCATACTTGTGTGTGCGAGTGTGTGATGTGGTTAAATGGCAGATGCACTCTCTGGCATGTGTGTGTTTTGTGTGCGTGTACTTCATGTCTGTATGATAGATGGCAGCCAGACATTGGGTTAAGAGGCAGGGCAGCCCAGATGGACTACTGTTTATACCCATCTTATGCCAACATAACACATATCTCCTATACCATATGCAAGCAACACACACACACACACACACACACACACTCTCATTCATACAGCAGCCAATGGGGATCAGTGCTATGACAGTCTTCAGTAAACATACTAACATGTGGAAATGAATCCTCTGTCATTACAGCTACTATTCCCATCAGTTTGGCTTTTATGCACCTCCCTTTTCCCCCACCACTTCCCTCCCTTCATTTTCATTCAGCGCCCCCTCATCTGTTGTCCTCACTGACCGTGTCTTTTACTGGAAGGGTAATTTTCCTGCTCTCTTTTACCTCTTAACTCTAACTGTGGGGTGAGGTAGTGTGTAAGTGGTAGGGGGTGATGGACTGTTTTTCTGTTTTTAAGGGGGCTGAGGGGTGTCTTCTGTGTACCACATCCTCCTTCCTGATCCAGGAAAACATACACGATTCCAGGACTCCAACACATGGAACGCCCCCCCCCCCCCCCCCTCAGCATAACACCCCCCCCTCCTCTCAGCATAACACCCCTGTCTTCAGCCAGGGACTTTCCAGAATCGCCCTGCCCAGCTTAGGAGAGCACTAGTCAGCCACAGTCAGGCTTCTGCTCCCTGTGTGGGTCTCAAAGCAACACAACGTGGAGGAGAAAGCTGTATGTGAAGTCGCGTGTGGATGAAAATCAAGCGATTTTAGTCTTTAATCGTGACTATCAAAGACGTTAAAATAAAAGCCCACTAGGGGAGAAAAGAAGTGAGAAAGTATAGTTAATAACATATGAGTCAAGAAGTTAATCATGTGAAACTAGTGGATCAAAAGTGTTGGGTTGCTTTCTGAACCGGTTCTCTAATAAAACTCCCTCAGAGGCCAGTGTGATTCAGCATCACAGGTGTGATAGCCGTAAAACCGCTGTATATCAAACACATGGAGCCGTCATGATAAACCTCCATCATAAACAATACTGTAAAATTCAGACTGCACATCTGACCTTCTCCCAGCTTCCCTTCATTACAGCCCATCCACTCAGAGAAAGTCACACCACCTCTGGGTTACGGCTGAATTGCACAAATAGCACAGTTTCACCATCAGCTTCAATCAGGAGGTCACTGTGCATGTTAGAGGTTTTTATGGGTTCACTCAAACTTGACCACCACAGATCTGTTCAACATTACATGTAATGACTGGACCTGAGAAGAACTGGCAAGTCGAGCTATTTAAATGAAGCTGCAACAAAACTGCAAAGCTGATCGTAAACAGGTCACACTTGGTGTCCTTCACTGAATGAAATGGAATTTTTACCGGAAGTTACGTCTGAAGTTAGCAATGCTGAATTTTCAGTCCGTAAAATAAATAGAAATATGTCATATAGTCTGGATTATTTGCATCACACCTGGGCCTGCTTCTTTTCAGTTTGAAATCAGCACTTTCGAGACACCCGGCGGTGATGGAAGACTAAAACAGTTGCAGCTCAATACTCAAAAGGATTTTAGGAATTACCACACATACATCACCCTGTGATATTTCACCTGATGCCAGAAACAGCTACATGGGAAAGTACCTATGTCTTAAAGAGGGCTGTGACTAAAATGAAGTAACCCACAATGTAAACACATGTCAGAACGATGACTGACCATTTCCCATTATAACTCTCTGTCCACTCATCCCGCTCATGCTAATTCTTGTCCTCACTAGACTCCCAGGGAGTGAGGGAGATTAATGCTTCTCAATATAGCACACGGAGCCCAAACAAAAGCCACAGACCATTGGCTTCCCGCTCGCAAGCAGGTGAAGGGGGCGGCTCGCGCTTCCCAGCCCAGGAGAGAGGGCCTGAATCTGGGTGACGATACGGACTCACCCTCCCCTAAAGTTCTCTGACCAACAAGGACACAGGGAGGCTTTGTTTTTGAGAAACAGCCGAGAACACTCAGCCCCCGGGCAGCACTGACACATCACTCTTATCTAACACAGTAACTGACTAACACCTGACAAACAAGTATCGCAAACATACACACCCAGGATTAAAGCACAGGAACGCGGTGCCATGGGTGCTTTGACCACTTTGATATAACATTTAGTACACGGCACTGTACGTGGTGTCTGAAGCGCCCCATGGGGAGGAGATGCCCGAGTCGAGGAGGACTGCGCTGCACATATCATTACAGCACACCACAGTAGTGTGTGACAGAACAGAGAGGAGGTCAGCATGATAGCAGCATCCTGGAAGGGCCCGACCAAAATACCACAACCAAGGACATGATCTGTAAACAATACGCTCCCACACTGGCATATAAGCTTTCAGTGGGCTACTAACTGTCAGTCATGTGAACACAAACACATGCACACACTTTCTCTCAAAGATCCCCACCACCACCCTCCTCCTCCTCGCTCCCACTCCTCAAATCGTCTCACACACACACACTCACACACACAAGCCACATTATACAATTGACTATGAAAGGACATCGGGCTCATAACTCTGTTCCCCTGGGGCAGAAGAGACCCAGTCACTGTCAGGCAGAAAAACAAAACAAAGAGATGGAAAAATAGAGCAAAATAAAGGCAGGAGAGGAGACAGCTACAGTGTGATTAGAATAAACGGGGTGGAGATGAAGGGAAGCTGAGACCGAGGCTACTACCTCTCCTTTAATATAAGCCGGGAAAGCATCCCCCCACCACCCCTTCCATCCAAGACTGAGGGGACGACAGGTTTGGGTGATTTTCTAATAACCAGCGGCCTAAGGTTATTGTGTTGCTGTGCTGTGTGTATGTGCTTATATGTGCTTGATGTGTGTATATGCCTATGTGTGTCGTCTGGACAGAGAGAATACAGTCCTGGGTAATGGCAGAGAGATATTGAGAGAGCCAGAAACAGAGACGGATGGAGGAGATGCTTTCGCCTGGATTGGGATGATGGAGATGGCTATGTGGTCATCAAGAATTTAACAAGCATTATTATAAGGTAGAAATGTATCTTTGTTTTTTTTAAGTAGTTCATTTACTTTGGCCAATAGCACAGATTTTGGGAGTTGCTAAATTCAATCAGATAGAGGATGAAGAAAAGATTCTGTGGGAATGGATTCGGTAAAATATGGTAACTAATTTTCTGTTCATCAATCAATGACTTAATGAGCAAAATATTGAGGATCAAGTTTTGTTATTCCTGTGAATGCTGTGTATCTCCAAGATGTTCTTTGTCCAGTGTTTGTTGCTTCCATTTAGTTAGAGCCCATTCAAGACATCGACTCTAAGCAAAGAATGAGTAACTACTGTTTTCTTCTTTAAAAAAAGAAAAATGTAGTTATGTTCATACTGTGCACATATGTAAAATACACAACTATTATAAATTAGTCTTAAATCCTTCAATATATAATGTCCAATCGTCCATTTTAGTATCTATCTAACTATCGTAGAAACCTGACAACAGAATCAGCATTTTTAGTCCAACAAGATGAATTGAAGTGTAGTCTAGTGTGTGTGTGTGTGTGTGTGTCAGATTTCTGACCAAAGACAATTTTCATCTGCATCTGGCACAAGGTCTGTGAGGTGAAGCCCACGTAGCACAGCTGTAAACAAACACACATCTCACACACACACACACACACACACACATCGTGTGTACTTGTGTGTAATATGGGCAAACACCAGCAGGCTCATAAAAAAGACCACAACAAAACAAGCACACAGTCTGTGATCTCTAGTGGCTCAAGTACGGAGAGTGTATGATTCAGTGATTGAAGTGTGTGTGTGTGTGTGTGTGTGTTTGTGTCCTTAAAGCACTCTTGAGGATCTTTTACAAACACAGACCCACAGACAGTGCACAGCCATATGTTCAGATCATGGACATAATGAGAAACTCTTCTGGTTCCTAATAGGGTAGAGGGGGAGGGGGTGGGGGAGAGATGTTACGAAAGAGAGCGACAGAGAGAGGGCAAAGAGAAAAAGAGGGCGAACGACTGGAAAACAGAGACGTGCGAGTAAAGGAGTGACAGAAGTTCTTATTCTGACAACAAAATGTACAAATAAGCCGTGACCCCAGAGAGGATCGGATTTGTCATAGTCATCTGGCTCAACCTCACATGTGAAAAACATTACCCTGCACTTGTTGTGAGCCTGGAATCCATCTCAATGGCTTCATGTCGCAGAGTTGTCAGAATAAGGTTTCTGTACAAGAGAAAATATTTTCACAGAGAAGAGAGTAAGGTTTACAAATACAGGGATGTATTTCTGCTGAACTCACATTGCTAATAACGCATTTACTGGACTGAGCCAGATGTTACCGTTGAATCATCTTTCCTCTGAATCATCATTTCATGTCACTGGGTCACTTGAGGTGCAGAACCAGTCTTTCATAATGGATTTATATTCCACAGAAAACATTCTGAAATTACCTACTTGCTTCCAACGTACTAGATTTTAACACTACTTGTCCAACTTGTTGACCAATCATTAAAATGTGTGTGTATGGTATATTTCAAAGGTTATTATTTCAAGGAATACAGCAAGAAACTACAAAAGAATAATCTGAAATAGTGTCACCGTGCCAGGGGATACCAGGAATGTCTGAACTGTGGTTGATGTTTTGTCTCAGCACTGAAAAATAACTTTTGTTTATGGAAAGTGCCACAGCAGAGGGGGAATTTTGAGTGGTGTAACATGTTTTGGTCCACATTCAGCGGTAAGACAAAAGACCCCCATCAATACACACGTCCACCAACTGCACCCCTCCCCTCTGGTCCCACCTTTCTCAACTCTGCACTGTTTATGACACCAAGCAGTACAGCATAAACACCGCAGCTCTTGCTTAAAAAGACTTGGAAAGACCCCAGAATGACACACAAACACACACGGCAACCTTCCCCTGCAAACTGAATCTCCTTCACCGACTTCAAATAAGCGGCACTCCAACGGACGCAAGTTTAATAAAAGCATTTAAAATTCACAGCGATCTCCGGTTTTCACAGTGGAAGTAAAATCAAGATGTGCTGGCACAGGCCGGCCCACTCGTCAGTGAACCACAGATGTGAGGGATTCAGCCGCGGCCACATGGGACAGTTTCCCAGGCTGACATGAAGGGAAGAACGCCAACTCAGCTGGACGCTGCAGCACCTACCTGTTGACTCATGATTATGACATCATCATGACTGTTCTGGTCAAGAGAGCCAGTCAGCCGGAGGGTGGGACAAACGCGGCGAGAAGTGAGAGGAGGAGGAGGAGAGTGATGGTGGCGGCGCCGGCAGGGGGATCATATGACCATTAGCTCATAGCCTGCAGGTCCACCGGGACGGGGCGGACAGCCGGGTCAGCAGATCCCACACCTGCACGAGTTACACGAACTGCTGAATAGGAGGACTGATGACTCCATCCTGGTGCCTGAGAATGAACTTGACTAACATGGCGAGCTGCGTCCTCAAAACAGCGAGCGACATCAAAGAGCAGTGGAAAAGAGAGAAAAGACGAGTGTGTTGGTCTGTGGTGTGTATTCGGCAGGAATACTCATTCACTGAGCCTACATGAGTGTCCAGCTGCGTGTGAATAAGCCTGCACAGGACTCCATGTAATCAAGGCAGAACAGTTTGTATGCATGTGTGTGTGTTTTCGGAAGATCACAACCAGAACTACGTCCTGCTGAGTCAGTCCTATCTGTTCATTTCCTCAGCGAGGCCCGTCAGCTCCACTGATGTGGTCACACAACAGGCTGGTACAGACCAAACCGAGCCCGACCATACCAAAGTGCACCAGGAAAAACAACACACCGCTCGCCAGCTGCCTGCCGCCAACTCAGACCAGCATGCATGTGTGCCCGTCCTCCAATCAAAGCTCCCACTTAGGGGAAGACAGCGGCTTTCCAGGCAGAGTCACGGCTCAGTCCAGGAAGCAGCTCCCTGCACCTGGATCAAGACTCTGGGGTTAACGGGCATGTGGATCTACTTATGACCGAGACCAGACAGACAGGGCACAGAGTGTGAGAGACTCCACTGAATCTGCATACTCCCCTCATGTCAGATCAAATTGTCTGTTTCAAATTTGTCTTTACATAACAATGGATGAGTGTGAGGCTGACCATGTAAACACACCATGAGTAAAGGGTGACTGGTCCCTGCAGTGCATGGTGACTGGTCCCAGTGAATCAGCCTCTGGTATTAAGTCTTTTCATTGAGGCTCACAGCCCAGATTTATGTGCAGAAGAGGAGTGAGCGCCACATTAGCACTCAGGAGCAAAGATGCGTTCATATGTTTCTAATTTAGAGTCGATGAGTCTCACCCTGCCAATCGCTTTAAACTACACCCACACATGCTCATCTTAGACAAATATTTAACCCTTGCACCGGCAGACGCACGCACGCTCAAACAAACACAAGCTAAACAAGCATCTGCTCGCTCTAACGCATCATATGCTTTGTTTACATTTGTGCTTTTTATTTATTTTTACCACTCTACAGAATCAGCTGTTTATCTGGTTCACGTGTGCTTCAGCACAAACTCCCACACCTCAAGACTCTGCAGGCAGCTGCAGCCTCCTTTGAGCTGGCATCATTTTGCCCCTGGTCAAAAAACTCAACATGAGATTTACTCCTCCACCTGCCAGGTTTTCCCCCGGCAGCCACACGAGCACCACAGCAGCAAACAACAGAACGTTAGGGATGAAAGGAACCGAGAACTCGTTACCATTCGTCTTAGTTTCCCTCTCTGCAAGTGGAGACTTATTAACATATTTCATACGAACAATCTTGCATTATCATTACTGTAACAAACACAGGCACACAGGGCACTGCTTGAAAATGCTGAATCAATTAACTAATTAGTTAGTCTACCAAATAATTTATGCTTGTGTAGACATTCTATTTAGGTAGTTATTTCAATTCATCAATATAAGATTGATCATAGTTACAAGAATCATTATTGCCGACCTTGTGCATACGATCAGCTCATTTAACGACGATTTAGCGAAAATTAAAATGGTTAAATTGCAAAAGTCGTAGACTAGCCTGAAGACTGAAGTGTCAGAATTTACATTAAACACTTTTGAAGATGGTTAACGTTGTTTTAGGTAGTTCTTACTATGCTCAAGTTTTGGACCATCCGTGTTATAGCTATTACAAAAGCACCACTCGTATCAAGGATATTTTAGCTTCGGGTCTGGGTAGTGGGATGAAGTGGAGATGCCTTTCATCTTTATGTAATAAATACAGTGTAGGTCATTCGTAAAAATAACCAAAATCCAACTCCAGCTCCATGTATTTTAATGTGAGGATTAGCCTTATTCTGTTTTATCTGATTGTTATTTCAATACTTGAGTTTGTCTTGATTTTAAGTGAACTACAACATCGTGCAGTGAGAGAACTACAACTGCTAACTCAAGGTGATGGAATAAGAGACAAAGAGGGAGAGGCTGGTTCAGACACACAAAGAGAGGGAAATGGTGAGTTGATGCGAAGCGTTTTGTGCAAATGAGGCGATTTCCTCTCAAACACTTGCTGCTACGTTGTGTGAGACCCACAAACACAGAAGGGGATACAAAATGAAAGCAAGGAGTAAGGGAGGGGGGGGGGGATGAAAGACTTTGATGTTGGTGCATCTCTGTCCACGTCTTCCTCCAGTGCAACCTGTCACATGCTCTCCCCCTTTACCCACCGCCTCCGGGGGGGGGGGATGAAAGACTTTGATGTTGGTGCATCTCTGTCCACGTCTTCCTCCAGTGCAACCTGTCACATGCTCTCCCCCTTTACCCACCGCCTCCTCAGTGTTTAGGGAGTAAATCCCTGCATCTCACATCCCTGTTGTCCCATCCTTCTTCCCCTGTCCTCCTCCCCCTTTCTGCCCCTAACTCTCTCTAATTGCCTCTTTTACCCTCAAGCCTGCCCCTGTCCCCCAGAACACTGGATACAGCATTTCTCTGTAGACTGCTGGGAATCCATGCGGACAGGATAAGGAAGCTCGTCCCCGTATCTGCCGAGGGTCCCAGATGCATTGGGACCAGTGCACCGCTGGTTCCTCCATGACAGAATCTCCCTGGAACATGAGACACATCCTGGTGGACTTGACGGGATAGATAAATCCTGGAGGGACTGGGAGCCTGAACAGAGATAGTCACTGAGGAATTTTAGGTGGTATAGAGATGTGATCAGTGTCTTTTACAGCGCTGCATGTCTCAGGCATTACATGTAGCAGAACAGGGTCAAGGAAAACAAGAAGATTTATTTTTTATTTACGTGAAATTATAAAGTTGGAATGCCAATGATGGTCAAAATGTGGAAAATGTAGTCTAAATTAGAGTTTAGGGTTTAGAGTTAGGTTTTTTTCCTGCATTTTAAGAAAAAATTAGAAATAGTATTTCAACACTGAAATCTATCAAATCTAGTTTGAGTGTTGACAGACAGTGATACAAGCCACCAGAGCATTGCATTGAGGGGGTATGACGATATAACCACTGGCGTCCCAACAGTTCTTTCCATTGGCATGAATGTGTCCAACTCCTTCAAGCTTGTGTAGGTTTAGCTTCAGAATATAGGCACAAGTGGTGGTCGGTCACAGACACCATGCACAGCCTGCTGTCAGTGTTGGTCTGTACAAGCTCTGAGAAATCACTTTATACTGCAGGAGGAAATAAAGCAGCTACTTAAGTGCTTGTAAACACACTAACTGTGGATAAAGTCAGATTAAATATAGGAGGGTGAGACCGCTGAACAGGTGCAGATAAAGTGAGAGTGTGTGTGTGTGTGTGTGTGTGTGTGTGTGTGTGTGTGTGTGTTCTACTCGTCAGGAAAAAACAGTTGTTTGCCCTTCCCTAAGGCCTCTCTCTCGTGTCTCTCACCCTCCCTGCCTCCGCTCAACAACAATGGCAACAGCCCTCTGTACATATCTGTGTGTTTGTTTATTTGTCTGTGTTTACTTCACAACAGCTGGATATGGTTTGTGCTCTTTTAAACGGGCTGTGCGAAGCGACTCATCATCACTGTAAACACACATGTACAGAAGTGTTGGCAGTGTTGTACTTTGCAGTTATGAGACATAAAAAAAAAAACATAAGGCCGAGCGTGAACTCACATATGTTGGTGATATATTCTACACGAGACATGTTTTTCTGCTTTGCCACCGTCAGTGGGACACATCTGGATATCTGTGATATTATAACCAAAGTGTACATGATGTGAATCAGCGTGTGCACGGGAGTTAATTTAAGTGCCCTGCTCGTGTGTGTGTGTGTGTGAGAGAGAGAGAGACTCATCACACTGTGATCCTTAATAAATGCACTCAGTGTGCGATACAAATTCTTACAAGGTGGAGATAAATACACAGCCATCGCAAGTCCCCGCTCCACATCCCTCCTACTTTCTTTCTCCTGTCCTCCTACACATCCTGGCCCTTTCATGTGCAAAGCAGATGGAGTCAATTGACATGCTAATGAGACACGGGCTGCTTCAGAGCAGTCCTGGAGCCACATGAACCACACCTCACCACACACTACACACTCATACGTGTATGTACAGTAACTGGGCATAGATGAGCACACTGGAGCAGGTCCCGCACACACTCACAATTCATTCATCCACTTATCCACTCACTCATGAAAGTACAGTTTTTGGATGGTGTCCATAGACATGGAGTTCAGAGTAAAGCCCAGATCAATAAATCAATAATCATTAAAGGAGCATGCTGAATGATGCCCTTCATTCCCAGCTAAATTTGTTAATAATGGATCAAATCTGTCCTGTAGGAACACGCAGCTGTAGCACCAACCCCACATACACCTGGTGTATTAACATGTGTTTTTGTGATCAGGTCCCGAGTAGACAATCACACCAGACCACAGTCAGAGGTGGTCTAGGCCACGAGTGCACATTCTTTTAGAAGTGTGAACTCAAATATGGTCTTCGCCACAATAAAGGACGGCCGACCCAACTGACATCCTTTGTCAAAGCTGACATACGTACATTAAACCACTGCCTGAGGCTTCATTTAAACAGTAGCAATAGGCAAGGACAACAACAACAACAGCAGCACCAATAAGGGATTTTAAAAGGTCAGGATTCAGTTTGGTGGATCAAAAGTGCAGGGTAATGAAATAATTTAACAACAAAACCTTTATTTACAGGTTCACTATCAACTGTGATAATAAACCAGTCCGACTTTCAACAACACATTAGACGGCATTTCTGTTCTGAAACTCCCACATATTGAATCTGCAAGGTCAACATGTCTGTGGCGGGTCCTTAGCTTTGCAAGTTTTCAGTGCAGAGTTCACAACTGCCCACAACCATAAAAGGCCAGGTTTGGTTTGTTTCTGTTTCTACACTGTTTGTTTTGGTGCAAAATGCTGACACACATCACCGACCAACCTGCTGTCCAGGGCTGGTGGCCACTGTTCTTTTATAACTACGCAGAGACAAATATAAACGACAAATTAAAGGTTCAACAATATTCAGCATCGTCGCCTCTCATGAGGCTGAGCTTGAACGTACAGTCTGTGACTTTCAATAATAGGTTTCGTCTCATTCAGCTGAAGCTCTTCATGCCTCCAAGCGTGGCTCTTGAAAGCTCAGGTTGTTGATGGGTGAGTGCACTGAGCAGCACTTGAGGCCAGATTAACAGGTGACATTTACGAGGGTGCGAGTGTGCGAGCACGTGTGTCTGTGTGTGTGTGCGTGTGTGTGTGTGTGTGTGTGTGTGTGTGAGACTGGCAGGGTCGGGGACGGAGTGATTTAGGGCTCCCCATCAGCAGACAGGAGTCAACTACTCCCACTACTCCCCACCCTAAAGGGCAGGCTTTATAGCAGGATCCTGATATATGCCCTCGCACACGGCAACTTTTATTTAGGACCCCCCTGTTGAACCCCCACCGTCTCCCCTGGCTCACTATTTATGAACTTATTAAAAGACTGGTTTGGCGTTATTCACTGGTTAGTTACATTTTATTGGAAATGTAATGAACTAACTAAATTTGACCTGTTCTCACATCTCTCTTGTTTTGCTGCCTTTTTTTTCCTCAGACTGTGTGGGCTCTGTTCTTCTTTCCTCGTGACTGGTTTTTAAATGAAATGAGATTAGATGCTAAAGAAGACACGAGGAACAATGGAGGTGTACAAATCTGTTAAATTCTATTCTTTGCAGCTTCATTTTTCTAATTATGGTAATGTGGTTCAAAATTATACTATATTCAGAACTGATTCATCCAACTGTTATATAGCCAATTATTTACTTGTGAGAGAAAATTTGAATCAATGTGATGCCTACAGGAAACTGAGCTTATTCAGTCCCAAAATGTATAAAAACCCAAGAGCTTAGATCTAGTGTAATAATGTGCTTAAATGTGGTTTCCCAAGGGGACTGTTAGGGTGCTCTATAGCAGTGACATTCTAGTCTCTGACTTATACATATAGCGGCTGCCATTACATCATCTTCTCCATTACTAAAATCCCCCAGTTGCATTCACTCATAGGTATTCCTTTGAACTACTGCAAGACACACACACACTTCACCTCTGAGTCAGTCAGTCAGTTACTAATGTGTGTGTGTGTGTGTATTTAAAGTCAGGACCTTTTCCGGCATAAAAACGGACCTTCTAAGGACCAGTGGACCTCACCAGAATCCAGTCTGAATGAGGTTAAACATAATTTCTGAGGTCCTGGTTAAGGTTAAACGCAAGATGTGGACGTGCGAGGTTATGTTTTGATCAATACAAAGTCCTAATAAGGATAGCTGCATAAACGTGTGTGTGTGTGTGTGTGTGTGTAGCCTTGTGATTGGAAAAGCGAGACGAGAATACAGCCAGGCGTAGGTGGAGAGCAGAGGTGTGTTAATTTATACCAACGCTTAGACACAGGATCAATTGCCAGTAAATGTCTATAGGCTCAGAGTGGAGAACACTTCAAAACAGAAAATGCTTTAGACACCTAAGACATCTTTGAGATACTTGAGTAGCCCCATCCTCCGTCACCATGCACAGTTCACTTTTATTTTATTTACAGTTCATAATGACGGCATCTTAGTTTCTCAGTGTGATACACGTTACTAGCTTTAATTGTTTATGTCACAACACGTAAAGGTGAGTGGCAGTTTTACAGCCTCGCTATAGGCTGTCTGTGATTAAACAGGCCTCCGCGGGCAGTCTGTTGACTCTCAGTGAAACCTTTGGGAATCTGGGTTGGTAACATTATCCAGAACAGGAGCAGACGATGAGCACCTCATCAAGGGCTTCCATCAGCCTTCATTAGCTTCATCATCAATTCAACTCCTGCCTGGGACACTTGGGGAGGTGTCATACAAGAAAATACAGAAGGACAGTCAACTCCTGAATGATGAATGCAAACAATATACTTTGACGGAAGCACAAGAAAACAGCTGAGCAAATTTAACACCTGAGAACTCCTGAACTCAGATGAGCTAAAAAAAAAAAACATTGAAAAACCAATTTCAGCTAAATTTAATTTCAATAGCTGTGGCTTTGTTGCACTGATCTCTAAAAGGAGTATGAAGTATATATGAAGTTCACCTTAAACTACATATTTATATACATGACACAATTTTTTTTTGACACGTGCACCCTGAGCACGATTGACTTCAAACTCTTCAATATTGCTTTTAACACGACATGCTCTTTTGCCGCTGACGAATGCAGCTGATTAGCAGTTCACCAAATGAGACTCTAATTCGTCACAGCAGTGACAAGGTCTTTCAGCGTCACTCATTTCCACAGTGCTCACAGCAATTTGTCCACTGTCTCCAGATGACTAATGGAACATGTACAGGCTACTATGATCCACACATGTCTAATCATAGCTGACCCTGCATGTATAGTCTTAGAGAAATACATACGCACACTGTGCATAGAGTGAATTTATAACTGGCTTTTGTGATCTGACAGCTCAGCAGCTCATTTGAAGACTTGAAGGATTTTGTGGGACAATAAAGAGCTGTTGGCAGGCGCAGTGTTTCCGCTTGTACTTGTGTTCAGTTGAATGGGCTAAATACAATATGCTACAGTATATCACAATGTGGCAGTTATGGTGTTTGCGGCACAGACAGAAAAAGACACGTATCATTGAAGCACTATACACAAAATTTATCATCAAACAAGCCAAAGCCCTCTGTTCTCTTGAGGGCCTTTGGCAAATTTTGCAACTTGTCGGGTGGATTCATGTGACGGTCACCTGTGGAATAATAGTGTTTCTCACTTCCCAGACAATAGTGGCTGCACCTCTCCGTCTGCAGAAGCTCCCTGAGCCCAATAAGCTAAGCAGTTTTCCTGGGAAAGTCTCTTTTTTTTCTTTTCTCTCTCCTGGGCTCCGTGAGAACTCCGGGCCAATCCAAACCATACAATCTGGAGATTGTGAGTGTACGCATGACATGTGTGGCTTGAATGTATGTGTATTGATATGCCTTCCAGAGGGGCGGAGGTCTGTGTTTGAACAGTATCAGGTGTCCTGAGTTTAATCTTCCCTCTCTCTTCAGCTCTCGTTCCAAGTCATGCATCGTTCATATGAAAATACAAAGAGAGACAAAGAGAGAGAAAACTATTTCTGAATAACAAAGGACAAACTGTCTGTTTCCAAAAGCTTGGGGACCCTGCCCTTAACATAAATAATCCGTCTCAGGTATCTGTGTCTCATATCTGACTAATGCACGCTTTTGTAAACATCAGCCAGTGAACCACTATACGCTCGGGAAACGGCAAGTGCTGGGCAGAGGTAGAGTGATACTGAGAAAATCTGTGTCTGGGTTGAGTGGCTGCAGGAGGATGGGGAGGAGGAGGAGGAGGAGGAGGGGGCTGATCACATCAAACAGTCAGCCTTGCCCTCCAGGCCACCTCTGACCTGGGCCCTTCAGGGGTCAGGAGTCTTAGTAGATACTTAAACCGTTCTGCAGGATTTTGACCTGTCCCTCCCTCTCGGCCCACCGTTCCCCCCGCCTCGCCTTGCCCTCCCCATCCCGAACTGCAGCCCACCAATAATCCCCAGCCAATCAATAGTAACTGTTCTCTCGATAATTCATAACATTAACATACACTCAATGGCTCAGCGGATGGATGGGGAAGACATAGGAGGGCCATCATTCCAGTATCGATCCCCCTTAGAGGGAGTCGATAGCAGGGAGGTGATGGAGTTATAGCATCCTGCCTCCTGGAGGTAGAGCCACAGACTCAGATAAACACACACACACAGGCTGCCATCTTCACAGACCCACAGACATATGGTCAGACACCAACACAAGCTTTCAGTGTGCAGGAAGCTCTCTACATGTGCACGTGCATCTGTTGGGCACTGGACGCGGTGCCAGAGTGTCACTGACAGAGATAAGAGGAAACCCTTTTAATTACCCCCCAGAGCAGGGACCTGCTTTTCTATCAGCGCTCTGTCTCTGCTGTTGCATTTATCTGACTCCCTCCTTCCCCTCCCTCCACATCTTTTATTTCCTTCCTTCATTCCCTTTGCTCCTCGCTGCCGCTCCACAGGGCCCACTGTCCCCTTAGATTTCTCAACTGCTGCTTTCCCCTTTTGATTTCATGTCCCTGTTGCTCCGTACGTCCCCAGCTATCAAGTATTCCCTCCTATCCCCCCCTTTCCGTGTTTTTAACCCTCCCCCTCTGAGAGAATCAGCTCGCAGCGAATCCTCAAATCATTCTACCTTAGATGTGGTGCAGAAATTTGAGAATATTGAGAGAAACTGACAGTACTCAGATTAAAAAAAAAACAAAAAACTACTGGTCGCTTGGAATATGCAACTATGTTGACCTATACTCTCTTTTCCTAATGTCAATAAGTCTGACACCTGCTATGAATATCTTTCATCTGCTCAATACATCTTGTTGTGACTACTTTGTCTAGAATTAAAGCCAGCATCTGTTAAATGACTGACAGTAAGTCACTTTTTTTATACCAATTTCAACAACTGTCCACATACTGACAACAATTTTATCAGACTGTCTCTCAACAGCATTGTAATACCCTCTAACCAGAACTGTCAACTAAACCTAACCCTAACCCTAACCCCAACTATTTGACCCAAAGAGTCTTTTCATTGCATCAGAAAAATCACACATGCAGTCGTTTTGCTCACTCTACTCTCCTCTGTTCCTTTCCCCCTTAAGAGACATAAAGCACTCTTCATCCATTTCCAGCACCATCTCATTCTCCACTTGCACACCTCAGCCCCACCAGGACCCTACATGCAGTACCCTGAAATATAGACTGGCATAATGGCCCACTAAATTAACTTCTTGTAAGCGTGGTTTAAGAATGGCTGTAATTAGCATATAATAGGTGTGAGAGAAAAGGTAAAGGGCCAGGCCTGCCCTGAGGGCCCCGAGGCTGAGGTGCAGCCCACCCTCTTCTCCGTCTCTAATAGCAACGCAAAGTTCAGCCTTATAAACATGTCAGTGAGACACGTGATTAAACAGGCACGGCCATTAGATAAAGAATTCTGTACCTGTGGGCTGCCCATTACTCCCCCGTCAGATCAGCCCAGCGCCGGCTTGCCTTAATATATCACATGCAAAAACACACACGCACCCAGACACGCGCAAGACGTGGCTATTTCCTCTCTTATCTGCCTACTTCCACACCAAAAAAAACCTACATGCCAGAGACAATAAGTGAGACTGAGAAGAAAGAGAGAAAAAGCCAGAACAACGCCAGTGCAGAGCAGCCCTGACTGATGTAGTTCCAATAATTGCAAGGCCCTGCTTCCTCATCCAAGTGCCTTTTACTTATTTAAACTGTTTGCTTTAAGCGCCACTGAAGCCAATTATGGGAGGCATAATTCAATGGGGCAGGGAATGAGGGAAATAGGAAGACTGGGGGAAAGAGGAGGGGAGCAGAAAGGAGAGAGGACACAGCTTTTCAGCAGACCCTTCATCATTTTCCTGCCCTGGTCCTCCCTGCTGCTCCTTCACTCAGAGGAATCCTATTTACACCTAGATCCTGATCATTCTGCAGCAACAGCCATATGTCTTAATTATAAAATGATGTAATTGTGGACTTGAGCCCCAAAAGACACAGGAATGACTAAAAACTGATTTTTGTGTGGAGACGAGGAAAGAGGTTACGGTCAAGTGTTTATAAAATATTAACTTGAACTTGATGTTCAACCATCTGCAAAACCACCCTGGCCTCGGAATTATTTTCATAAAAGAAATGCACCTACATTAACCTCGGTTTCTATAGCACACTTTACTTTTATCCAGCCCTGCGCTGTGCTCTCCCTCTCTCTTTTTAATTTTTGGATGGATACTTGGCCAGGGGAGCCCAGCCCTGCTTATCTTTCCGGTCAAGACGCTCCCCTGAGAAAAACCTGCTGGACTTGCACTAACAGCCCAGTGTACAAATACCATTTAATGTAATTGTACTGCTCATGTTAACGAGGCATCATGTAAACATTCAAACACAAGCTCACATACTGAACTTCTGTTCGAGCCCTTTATACATTACCAGAGTGGAGGCAGCAACAGAAACAGAAGTTAAATTATGTGATACTTTCTATAAACATGCCAACAACATTCATGTTGGACGGCTGAGTTACTGAAGTCAGACAGAGAACATCAAAAGCAGGTATAGTTTGCCCTTTGTGGGAGCTAGTTGAAGAACATCTGGATCACAGGACCCAGGCTGGATAGAGAACAAGTGTCCGGTCATTCATATCCACCTGCTTCCGACATTTATCCGTTCTTTGGCGGCTTTCAGATTATTAAGAGCTGAGGCCGGTGGAGCAACGTGGGCTGGCCCAGACCTTCACTCATTCTAACAGCCGTTTAATAAATGTGATTGCAAATGGAACTTGTCACTTGCACTGGGGGGAGCTGGCCAGTCAATACCTCAGCTGGCAGGTGCCTGGGGTCACATATAAGTCAGCGAGTGATGGATATGTATCCAATAATTGATGTAGGGCAGCAGTTATTGTCAGTTTGGCTCCTGCCTCTATTGCTTATTAAAAGCTGTTGGCCTTAAGTACCAGCTAGCCAATTACTGAGGAAGCGAGGTGACTGTTTGGGAGCCTGGACCCTTAGGCTCTCAGCAGAGAAAAGAAATGAACTGCTCCATTGTTTCAGTGCGTGCGTGCCGCTGCGTGTGTGCGTGGATGCGTGTGCGTTCCATGCGAAATCTTGAGCATTTATTTTTTCAGTGAACTTCCTCCTGTTTTTTTGTTTGGCTCCGTTTCATTGTTCTACCTAAGTGCTTTTCCTCAAATGTACATTTACCGTAATGCGCCGCACATTAATCTGATGTGTGAACCCTCGCCTCTCATCAGGTCACAGTGGAGTACAATCTCCCGCTCTATTGTTGTCGTTGACCTTGCAGGTTATGTCAGACCTTGAGAAAAGCAGAAGGCTGCAGACAACGCTGACCTGCTGACCCTGCCTTGCACCGCGTGGTTATTAATGAACTGTAAAGTTTCACCACTTCCTTCGAGTTCGAGGTTAACTCATCTGGAGATTCATTGTTTTTAACTGTGGTCCATATCTCCGCATTTAGACTTCTGTGGGTCGCAGAGCGAGTCCTGCGTGGGCGATGGTTGATGTGACACTTCGGTCAAAAGAGCAACAACGGATACAGAAGCACGTTACAGGAGCCAGCATCACACAGCAGCATATCTCCCCAGCACAATCTCCCCTCTCGTATTCTCAGCAGGGGAGGAGCAGAAAGAAAGCCATAATAACGCTCACTGCTTCAGGGCCTAACCCTAAGACTGTGGGGAAAGAGGGAGGGGAAACTTTGGATGTGACCGTGGCGTGTAGTAATTGTAAAACTCGGAAAGAGCTGCTGAAGCAGAATTCTGACATGTAGCGCTGCTTTTCAGTTCTGATCAAAGGGTCCACCAGAGCAGCAGCTGATAACCCAATCAATTCACTCCTTTTGTTTTTCGCTGAATGATGCACGTTTAGCGCTAACCTCCAGGCAAAGAATGAAGGAAGGAGAGGGAGGTGAGAAGGGGGAGGGAGGGAGGAAAGAGAAAAGGGTGGTGGGAAAGAAGGTAAGAAGGGGGGAAGGCAAGAGGCAATTGAGGCAGGAGGAAGAGGATGTGAAAGCTGCATTTGAATTCCAGAAGTTGAAAAAAAAAAAAAAAGAGCAAGAGAAAGGAGTGAAAAAAATTAAATAAACTTAGCAGATTGTTGGTGAGTTTGATGGATCTATAGAAAGGTATTAAGAGGTGCTGCGGGGGATGTGACGCACATTGGAGCCGATTAGAATATGAAATGTTTTAGCAAAGAATGGAGTAAAAAGGAAGAGAGATGGAGGGGAGATTAAAAGATTACCTGTCTGCTGCTGTCGTCCTTCAGCAGCCAAGTGACTGTGAGGCAGACTGAGAGCCCCTTCCCTACACAAGACAATCAGGAGCAGACCAAGAGGCGGGTGTGTGGAGTGCGTGTTTGTGTGGATGAGGAAAAGATGGAGAACAGACCAGACGAGAGAGATACAAATGATTCTATTAAAGCAGGTGGTATTAAGATGGAACGAGAGAGAGTGAGAGAAGCTAATCATTACAGTTTGCAATGAAAAAGAGGCTTCTCAGGCACCAATCAATCAGCTGGTCAGGCGATCAATCAGTCTGTATTTAGCAGACAGGCTGGCAATGAGAGGGAGGAGACGTATGCAGAAGTGAAAGACAGACACCCAGGTCCTGTTTCCTGGGTCACAGACACATTGAGAGTTGGTAGAGACAGACTGCTGCTCAGAATATCTGCTGGTAGGAAGTCAATCGAGACTGGCACCAAATGACCCTCACTACGACTGCACACTAGTTTTGACTAGATGTTTTTTTTAGGCCAAGCTACTGTGACACCGATCTCTTGAAAATGACTCTGGCATTAACCTAAACTCCCCCCACCCACCCCCCTGCTAAATTTTGCTTTGACGGCTTTGTTTTAGCATCACCAGACTCAGTGATCTTATTTCCAGCTGCAACAGGTTTGCCACAACATAAAGTTAAATTAAGAATGAAATAATCAACTGACTGGTGTTCATGGATTTGTGAAGAGAATTTCAAGATCTATCAGATGGAAACATGTAAGTCTTGTGTTTCTGTCTTATAAAACTGTGCACAAAAATTCCAGTAAGAAACATATAAATGCCACCGTACGCAGGTATTTATTAGAAAAGAGAAGTGTATTGTAACGACAAAGCTGACACACAGAATATATGCTAACACAAGTGTGGCCACAAACATTAAAAAGGTGGGCTCTCAATGTAAGAGTTTGGGACGACTCTGAACCAGTAGATCTGGCACATGGGGTCCAGGTCAAACCAATCCCGGTACAGTTCTGCGTTATTAGGTTCATTCCAAGCAGCGTTAGTGGAACGAAACCAGTGCCTTTCTACTTTAACATATTCAAATGGAGTCCAGCACCATCTCAATTTAGATTTTACAAATTTTATAGAGGCTTAATCACATAAAAGTCAGACACTCCTTCACATTCACGCTGCAGCTGATGCCAATTTCTGACCCTACCATCTGCGTGCCTCAGCACAAATCCAGATTCGCCAGACCAGGGTTCATTTTCCATTTTGCTGTCTTCAACTGTCCAGTCAGTGCTTCCCCAAGAACTAGATTCTATTTGTGGCAGTGACCAATAAATAACCGAACAATAACGGAGCGAGAAAATGCTGAGCATCGTCTTCGTGCTGTTTGTTTCCTAGTTTTAAACATTTTCACGAGAATGGCTGGCCATGGCGGACAGTGTTGATGTTATGGGGCAGGCTGCCACGAATAGATCAAAATATTGGAAAATACTGCGTGTAAAAATATTTTAGCCCATTATGAGAGCGTGGCAGAACAAAGTGGACTGTGACGGATAATTAATTAAAACCACAGTCCAGGTTTGATGAACTATAAAAATCAGATATCTTTTTTGGCAGTCAGGAGTGGAACTTGATGAGGTCAACTCGGGGATACTGGTCCTCTCTTCTTAAACTGGTCAAACTGGACTTGCAATTAAAGTCAGAGTCAGGAAGAGACGGATGTTAAATGCTGTCATCGACTTAAACTCCTGACCCATATCTGGGCTCCCCCCACGCATTAAGACGCTGAACGTGGACAGAAAAATCCCCACTTCCAGTCTGGTTAAAAACCTTTGTTGAATCACCCTTAAGCCTTAATTTCCGGTCGCTATCCACTGACTGCAAAGCATACAAATTCCCACATCATCTGTGAAATAGAAACAATAATGAATGCATCCGTTAATAACATAACTTTTTGTGTGCACTGTGTGACGTCTGGGATTGTGTGCTTCAAGACCAATGACTCCATAATGTGAGCCGAGTAGAAGAATCACGCCACAAAGCTCTGTGTGTGTTCACATCACTGCACTCACAGTCTCCTCTGTGTACTCCAGTAACCTCCTGTGTGGTGCTGGCCTGCCCTGACGGATGGGGATTAAAAGACGCTAATGTGCACGCGGGGGCCACTGACCTTCCACGGAGATTGACTTTACACCAGTAGAAATGGAAGCCAGTAAATCAGCAGGCTGCGGTGGCGCTCATCCTAACGCATCACTCCCTCTGACACTGTCGGCGAGACAGAAGCACATTAATCACAAACATAGGCCCCAACGCTGTGCCATAGGTACAGTGATGTCCCATCCATTTAACCATTTAGCACCGGCTTTAACACACACAATGTACACAAATAATGAGACTTAATGTCAAAGGACAGGGAGCGACTGAGACCCAAAAGCACAAACTGACAATCTTACACATACACAACAATCAGACTATATTGTTAACATGTCAGGGGCTAATCTAATTGTCAGTTCATTCACTGACTGAGTATCATTCTAAATATCTTGCTAACTGTGTGTTATCTTGGCAAACTTTTGTTTTTTTTCTCCGTGTGCATAGTCTTTGATGAGTCTTTTGTTTGTCGTATCTGGCAGCCAGGCGTGGTGAGGGAAGAGGAACATCTGTGATAAATTTCACATCCAACCAAATGAGCTCTGGCACAGCAGAGGGCCCGTGACAAACTTCCTGCATGTGCTAATATGAGGATGGATTTGGAGCCAGTCGAACGCTGGCACACACATACGCATTTAGACACCTAAACGCGCATGTGTGAACGCACATGGCCGAACAATGACGTGCATGCAATTATCATTATACACAGAGACGAATCACTCTCGTGACGGGCATGTCTCAAAAGTAAAAAAAAATAACAACGACAACGAATAAACATGGGATTATTAAAGAAGAGAGAGAGATGGAGAGAAGAGGCTTCATTTATCTTTTAAATAAAACTATCCACATCGACAAGGATAAACACCCAAAGGGAAAAGTAAAGTATGTTTAGTGCATTGCTCTCCAGGCAGTGTTAGTATTATCAGCAGTGGAGTAGTTTAGAGAAGAACTCATTCAGTCTTATTGACCAGTAAAGGGCCCCACAGAGACTGGAGTCCCTTTATGGACTGACCCTCTGCATTTCACCATGCACAGGCCAGGGGCTAATGAGGACAAGGGAGCCAGGGGGGCATTAACCCTTCCACAGGTCAGGGCCCTGACCCAGTACAGCTTGCCAAAGCCCACTCCCAAGCCCAAGGTGGCCCGCGCCACTCAATACCCTTTTAATTGCATTGGGATGGTTGCAACCTATCGATTAAAACGTGTATTTATGTCGTCCTGGGCCCAGAGGGCTACATTGTATTTCTGTGTGGCATATTCATTTATTTACCTATCTGTCCCGCCCCTCATGCATCATCCATATATCTATCCATCTCTCCTCCGAGAGCACTTCAATTCAAGGGCTCCCATAATTACTGCAGCCCTATAATTGAGTGCTTTGATTTAGGATTTTTCTGTTCCCTATCCTCTGCCACTGCCATCACTCGCTCCACGCCTCTCCCAATGAAAGACAGAGGGATGAGATATGGAAATAGAAAAATGGGAGATGGAGAGTATAAGATACCCCCCATCCTTACACATACAGACACACACACACACTCTCTCTCTCTCTCTCTCTCTCTCCCCCTCTCCCTCCCTTATCTGAATCTAGTGTTTCTGTCATCCATGAGGGGAGGGGTAAGTTGATAATTACTGAGGGAGATTCATGCAAATCGATGCCAAATTAAAGCATTATAAAGGCTTTTATCAGCTTTTCTTTTCCAAATTGAAGACGATAAAAACCCATTTGAGATGCGGGAGAAATGGCTCCGGCCCCTTCATTTAAAAAAGGGAGAATTGTAATTATGTTAACACCAATAGAATCCAAAATCCCTTTTCTTAACTCACTTACTCATTCATAATTAATTAATTCCTCACAAAACTGGGCAGGAAGAACAATGCCGTCCAGCGTCTCCTCTCCCCTCTCTCTCTATTTTTGGAAGAATGAGAGCGAGATATTGTTGAGTATTGTGACAGAGGGCTCATTTCCATACCTAGCCTTACACTCGGATTCTCGATTTCCTTAGCTTAGCTTTATCTGCCTCGGGGCAGCAATAAAAGTAGCTCTGTTTTAGAAACAAAGGTGGGTGGAAGGGATGGGGCATCTGGAGCTATGCGAGGCCAGCAGGGACACAGAGAGTGAGACAGAGAGAAAGGAAGATGGAAAGGGGAAAAAAAATCTGAAGGCATGCCCTTGACCACGATTATTTCCAATAGGAAAAACAGTCACACAGCACACCGACCTGAACTCAGAGTTCGTTACCAAAACACGGAGTTCCCTGCATGTACGTCACGGCCAGTCAGTCCCTACCAGCTCTGCAGTTCAAGGCTGTGAGTTTAAGGAGAAACAGCTCCTCCGAGCAGGAGGAACAGATAGCTTCAACCAGCAGACAGACACAACAGAGATAAGGCCTCGCAGTGAGAGAGCGATTGAGAGAACGACTGCTTGACAGACAGTCACCTCAGGGCTGTCTCGTCGGATCTATTAGACATTCAACATTTCAGTTACAGAATGCACAACGCCAACTGCAACGCTCCCTCCCTCCCCCTTCTCCTCAAAGCCGTGATGGGACAGGCCAAACAGACATGTCAGGGGGTGTGTGTACAGGAAAGGGAAGGGGTGGGGGGTGGGGTGCAGAGAGATAACCTGTCACTCCACAGGGTCTTTACACGTAACACATGGTCGACACATGTACATACATCAACCTTTGCACCGCAGCCAGCCTGATGTGTGTGATGTGTGAGTGTCTGAGATCCTAACCATCACGTACGGTGTCGCTCACCAAACACACACATGCTGGTTTCAGACATTAAAATAAGTAATTCCTCAGATAATGAAAACTGTTTTTCTACCAATCCAAAGAACACAGGTTTTGGCTGAGTCGCTGCTGTCTGCATTTCCGGCTGTGACCTGTTTGGCCTGTGTTTGGAGGGGTCAACAGCAACAGCCACAAGCCGCTACACTGCTAATCCAGGTTAATGTGGTGTTGACAACAGCCCAATTACACGGGACTCCTGCAAAGAGAGGAGGTGGAGGAAGGGGGTGAGTTGAGAGAGCACGAGTGATGCGTAGCGGAGAGAGGGAGAACGAGAAAGAAGGAAGATGCCAGGAGAAAATGGTGGGTAAAAAAAAAAAAATTTGAGCTCAATATAATAATTGTTTAAGAGGGAGGGTGGGAGGATTGTTTGTGTGTTTGTGGATGTGTGCTTCAGTGGTGAGGTGTGGTGCTGTGCAAACACGGGCCTGCTGGGCAGAGAGACAGAGGGAGACATGGTGAACCAGTGTGGAGCTGCAGGGAGCCTCATTAGACCCAGCAGGAGCCGCACTCTGCTTCATCACTTCTGGCCGTATCAGGAACAATCATTGCTTACTACTGCACACATTCACACACATGCACACAGACGCACACCTCCAAAATAGACGGAGTAAGGATAGGGGCCACCTCAGCTGTGCATCAGTTCAGTTAATTTAAAAATAAAATTAAAAAAAAATGACCTCAGATCGACATGAGGTTGGTTTGGAACTCTTATGCCACTGTAATATCATGATGGTGTTACTACAATGTCATTGCACAAACATTACATTGTTTGAGGGGAAGACTGCAAGCACTCCTTTGTTAGCACACTAATAAAACTGATGTCGGCCAACACATCAACTCAGGATCAAGGAGAAGCTTGTAAAAGAAAAAAAAAGAGGCTGAGAGATAATTTAATAAAGTGTGAGCCAGTGACTAATAGCTCTGGTGATAAATGAAATGTAAAAAGCTTTTTTAACAAACTCACAAAAAACCACACGTGTGACATGCAGACTCACATGGAGGCGCACGCACACAAAGTCAAAACAAAGCTCATCAGCCCACCAACAGCAGCGCTCCTCAGGGCCACAAATCCAGGAGCATAAATCAGGACTGGCAGGAAAACGAGGCTTGAGGAAATGGAGAGAAGAAAGGCAGAGCAGAGAGAATGGGAAAGAGGGGAAGACGGTGGGAGGGAAAAAAAGAGAGAGCAAGAGATAGCCGAGAAACAAAACATGCAGGAAATACAGAGGGGAAGTAGGATAAGCATCAGGAAGGAAAGAAGAGGTGAAAGGATGGAGTGGTGAAACTGAGGTGAGGGCAAGGAGGAGCAAGTCGGCATCTGAGAGAGAGAAAGAATTAAATAAAAATGCAATAAAGCAGCCAGTGTGAAATCAATCTGCTTAGAGTTTTGTTTAATAAAAATTCATGAAGGGCTGGTGGCCGAGAGCTCGTGAGAAATATTGGTGGCAATGAGGGGGAAGCCAAACTTGGGTTGCGGGGGGGGGGGGTTCATGTCTCTGTTCAGTGTGTGTGTGTGTGTGGCTGTTTATCTGTGTTTGTTTTGACATCAGTGTGAGTTACAGGGCTGCAGTGAGTCTGTGAAAGAGGGGACAAAGAAGGAGAGGATTGAAGGTCTTCATAATAAAAGCCTTCCAACGGTGGAGAGAAGGAAAGGAACCGGGCTGTAAGTCATGGTGTCTGCCGCCATGTCAGTGTGTGTCGGCGCACATCTTTGCCTCTGTATCCCTCTGCCTCACCCGCCTCTCCCGTCAAGGCCTCAGAGGGTGAGGTATGGCAGGGTTATACTAACGTGGTGTAAATCTCTGTCAGGGCAGACAAGTCCAGGTTGGTCAGTGGTTTATGTGCTGGCTTGGAGGCTGATGCCAGATGTCTGTATGCAGCTACAATGCATGGTCACTGTCCATCTATGAGCCAGACTCCGGCTAGAGGCATTCATCATAAGATACTAGTGTCCATAAAAAAATGAGGTGTGAAGTCCAAAAAGTCCAAAGAGCAGATTTAAAGCAGCAACGTTTTCACAGTTTTCATGCAATAAATAAATGCAATTGATGCATCAAAATATTAAATTGGCACACTATACCAAAATTACATATTTTAAAAATACACTGTAAATCTAAGTGATGCATAGCACATTGGTGTATAGCTTGAGCATAATTAAATTTCTTAAATAGTAATGGTGTAAATCTGTAATTTTTCACTTATTCCAGATTCCTACTGGTTTTGCAATGAACAAAAATAAATCCGTTGTGAAACGAACAGCACAAGAAAATGTACCAAAGGTCATGAGAGGAGGAATTTCTCCAAAGCACCATAGACAGGATCCAGCTGCAGGGAAGCTTCTGATGCACCCATCCTCTAAAGGTCTTTCACAGTGAACACATGCACACAGTCGACACACACACACAAGTCCATGCATTGTTTTGTCAAGCCATTTGTTACACAGCTGTCCCCTCAGGCCATTATACTGTAGACCGTTAGATGAATTTATTTGCTTTGTTGCTTTGGGTGAGAATTATGTCAAAGTCCTTGTTTTCTAATCTAAGGCAACAGACAACGCACAGGACTGTGATAACAGGCTGCCAGGAAGGTCTGAAGGTCCTCGAACAGGGGTCAGAGGTCAGGACACAGTAGTGATTTAGTATTTACAGTCATGAAATATAAGGGTCAGGGCCAAGACAATTTAGATAAGAACTCTTTATCTGTGTCCCTTTCCTTCGTTTCTTTCCTCCACTCGTTTTCTTTTCAAGCACGGAAGGTAAGGCCAGGGGTTCGAAAGCAAAAGCCACCTCTTGAACTTCCTGTTCTGAACCCTTTGACTTGTAGAGACATGCCTGCCAAGAGCCTTTGAATTCTACTGTAGCTTTCTTTTCATTTGTAAATAATTTTCTAAAAAAATATATATTAGACTTTTTTTCCCTAACAGTAAAGCACAGATCATGTTGACTCTGGAAACAAGCAGATAAGCCTCCTCAAGGCCAGACTGCTGCTGACGCTCTTACCCAGCACCATGAGACACGTTTTCATGAGACATGATGGATATCAGGTGCTCGAGCTTGCATCCAACGGCCTCTGAAGGGAAAGTGAAAGCTTTGTCATGCATCACAAAATGAAAACTACAATGTCCCACCGATGATCTTTGAGAAAAGCTCATGCTCTTTGGCGTCTCTTCACAAAAACCGAAGCTGTCACACAGATCACCCATCCTGGTTACGCAAGACATCGGATTTCTCTCTCCCAATAAAACTCATTTGCAACGGCACAAGCAGAGATTTGTTTGTCATTAAGCCTTTGTTTGTGGTTGAGGATCTTCTGAGAGTGAACCAATAAAAGCAACTTGTTTCAGCTTCAGCAGCAGATTCAGGATCCAGGAAAAAATTTAACTTGTATAAAGTCAAACCAGATCCAAGGTCGTAGGAGTTGAAGTCAAGTACTTCCATCCAATTCTCCACTATTTTCCAAGGAGCGATTTCAATCTGAAGCAACACCACGTCTCTTGTTCTAGCCATGCCTCTGCACGATTCATTCAAAGTGTGAAATCCTTTTGGTGCCGAGCCTCTTTTTTGCATCTGAAGACATTTAAATCTGTGTGAAGCCACAACCAATTTAAGGAGAAAACATCATGTACTTGTGTTTGTGTGCATGCTTGGTTACAGGGAACATGAGCCCAGGTTCTGTTTATTACATTATCTACAATATCCACACTGTCCTTTGTGAGGCTTTTATGATCCGAGCTGCTCCTGTTTCCCTGCACTTCTTAAGCCCAACACCCATCCCATACATAACTCCCCTGTACCTCTATCCTGTCTCTGTGGCCGGCACCCGCAGCCTGCACACTCCTTCCTTCCTGTCCTATTGTCAGAGAAAGGCTGGGGGAATCCCTGCATAAGGACGTGAAGTCCTCTGAATCCCTGTGATCTCTGATGTTCTCCATCCTCCTCGCACTGTCCGACGTTCGTAAGGCTGCGGAGCGAAGGAGTGAAGGACAGGAGGCTCTTTCCTGCCGCAGTCAGGAAGAGTGTGGGGGTGAAAACAAGTGAGGAGGGCATGAAATAAAAAAAAAAAAAAAAAGAAGAAGAAAGAAACGTAATCCCCTTCTCCAGTTTAGACAATGGAATGGGTAAAAAAAGGGGCATTTTAAGTGGTGAAACGTACTTTAGGAACTCAACCAAGTCCAGTTGACTTGTTTTAAGCTCTTGGATAAAAATAGAAAATAATTAACCCATGCTGAAAAAAATGCTAATTTTGGTACAAACAAGGTAATAGAGAGAAAGAAAGACATGTGAGCAGCTAAGGTCGAATGAATACAGGACGTTGCTCCTTGACAGCTGCAACGAATACCACTCAATACTATTAATTGGTACAATCACTGTTCATTTAGCGAAATCACTAGAAGGGCTGCATGAGAGTGGAGCTGAGCATCACAGTCACATTTAACTGAACACATTGCTGCACTTTACTCCCCTGCTACTTTATCCCTTTTTTCCTCCACTCTCTCACTGGCCGCGGCCCTCATTTCCTCCTCAGTGCAGAGGACATACCTGCTGTCAGGAGTTGCTGTCTTTCCTCTAGTCCTCCTGCGTCAACCCTCATCTCAAGCCCAAAACTCTCACTTTCCCTGTCATTAACCAGACCACGGTCCCATCTCCAACTCAGTTTCTGTCTCCGCCAGCTGTTCGGGGCAGTGTGTAGGTATGTGGCAGCTTTGCACTAATAGCAGGAGGGTAATTGTCTCTGACCATAATGTGTGGTGGTTTAACATCAAACAGGACCACTCAGCTTCTCCTGCTGTGTCCCAACTCCACCTGAGACAGCAATCCAGGTCTGCACATATTGGTACGATTATGTTCTGGTAAATGAGGAAATAAGGCAAAGAAAGTAGCCGACAAATTGATTCCTGTTTGTGTCACTGCCAAGATTATTCTAACGGTTTTTGTTTCGGCGCTCACATATTTGTCTTCACTCTGGTTCTTTTGGCAGGGCCGACTTGAAGAGCAGAAGGAGAAAGGAAAGAAACCCCCTCCTTCCACCTGGGCAATTAAACTGGAAGCCAATTAAAATGAGTGTAATAGTCCCTACCGGGTGAGTTGTTAAACAAGATGGGGGTTATTGTCCTTGGAGGAAATGGCCCAGAACTCAAGACATCTTTGCTCTTCTGTTCGATCCACCTGCCCCTGCCGCTCCATGCTCCTCAAATACAAACTTTGCTGTTCCACTAAGATGAAGCCAAAACAAATAAAAAGCTTATTTCTCAGATTCAACTCCAGGCCAAAACATAAAGTGAGGAAGTGGGACTTCACATGTTGCAGGGCCAAGAGGGATGAATGCCTTTATCAAATATTGGCCCTTGCTCATCGATGATTGTGTGAAAAAACATGAAGACCAACACCCGGCATCTGCACATCTGAGTTGTCAAGCCAGCCTCTGTTTAATTACCATCACATTGACCTTGTTTACTGTAGTATGGAACAGTGTTCCAGAAAAGAAATGGTATAAACCAATAATGAGTACAAAAACAATGGAGAAACTAAAACACGTCTGGTGACACACACTGAGCATGTTCTGGCTGTTTAGGTGGGGTGATAGTTTCTGTGCTTAGGTGTGACACTGTGTGAGCATGTGTGAATACATCACTCTCAGGCTTTAATGTCTCAATCTCAGGAGATTAAGGGCCTAATCAAGCCAGCGTCTGCCCTAATGGGGGGAAATTGAAAGATAGATATGGTACTTTACACAGCTGATTAACCAGCAGACTGTGTATGCGTGTGTGTGTGTAAGACTCTTTTACTACAAGCTCATTAAGAAACCGTGTTCGTCAAGTACAAAGCAGAATAATAACTGAATATTTTCATTTGATTGTGCAAACAAAGACATGTATTGTCAGCATAGGTTAACTGCCTTATTGAATGTGTTGACAGTGTTGCCTGGACTCCTTCTGTGCGGTTGTTAAATTAAAACGCTGACCAACCAAAATCTGCCAATTAGTACAAAATACCAGATAAACCAAACATATGTGGGCAGCAATGTGCAAATAATGCCATAACTAATAACTAAAGTTGTTGTACCATAAAGGGCTGATTGTTCATGTGCGATTTCCAGGCCCATCAGGAGAAGCAAACTAGTACATCATCTAAGACTTCCATGGCTGTGTGCACAGAGGATCTTAAAACAGTGAATATAGTTATATTATATATGACTATATTGGCAGCCATGATAGAGTTGGGTTCACCTGGTTTTTCACGTATATATATATGTCAAACTGTTGGACTATGCATGGTTCTGAAAACTGTGGGTGGGGGATTCACGTACATCTGGAATGGTGGGGGCTTTCCACCTCTGCAGGAGGACGTTTCATTCTTAGTCACTGGCTAACATAAACACATACAGACACCTCTGCAATAGTTTCATGTCGGCAAAGACACCACCGTGACTAATTTATCTTTTCCTTTAATTCATGTGTTGTAAACTAACACCGATTGCAGATCAATGCACTTCAACAATTAAAGCATAACTTGACCTTACTTTCTGAAAACGATTTTCACTTTTGCAGGACAGTAAAATGCTACAGTTTGGTGTATGGATATCTACAGAGGTATTGAACTGATTAGTTGCCTCACCACAGACTGAGAGGAATGGATGATGACACCAATGTGCATTTTTTGTTCTCCTTTTTTTCTATTGAACACACAGTACATGCATTTATTATAGTTTTGCTTTGCCCAATTAGATTAATTAAATTACTTTCACATTGTAAACAATCAGATCTTAATGACTGCCTGGTAATATTTAAGTAATGCATTAAATGTTTGATTGATGGGAGTGGGCCCCAAATTTGTAACTTGATTGAGTGATAATTGCTGTGTCAATAACAAGTGTTTGATAGATTGCTAATAAGTGCAATTGAGCCTCTGACAAGTGAGCAGCAGTGTGTGTGTGTGTGTGTGTGTGTGTCTCCATGGGGACCTGTCAACCCATCAGCCCTATCAGCTGGGTGAGAGGTCTGCATGGCGTCGCTGAATATCTCTTCACCTCTGCGCAAACACAGCAGTGTCACAGCGTATCCTCTCCCCGGGGAAAGGCAGAGGGGCTTAAGAGGGGGCTGCACACTTTATGAGGCGAAAGAAAGAAACATATGGAGAGAGGACAGGCGAGGAAAGCATGCATACGTGTACGTACGTGACAGTGAGAAGTGTGGAGGGGCGAGTGCGAAAGGAGCAGAACGTGCGTATAGGTGCGAGAGGGCGCAAAAATAAAGTGTTTTGTGTCAATAGGTGCTGAAAATGTGATGAGCAGGGAAAGATTGCAAAACTACATGTGAGAGGAAAGAGAGAGAGGAGGAGAGAGAGAGAGCAGCGGCCTATGCAGTGTGGTGGAACTTCTCTCATCTCAGCGCATTTGGTTTGGTCCCATTCTTCATTAACTCCATTAACAGATGAGCCGCGGCGATTAGCGAAGCTTCCCGCTGATTCAGCTCTCACACCCCCCCCCCACCCCTCCGCCCACTCTCCCTTTTCTCTACCCCTCTGTCGCTACCTCGTTCCAACACTCCTCCTCCCCCACGTTTGGGGCCCAAAGTCACGAGGAGAAAAGTGCTTCACATACATACAACATACAAACAGGACAGGTAAAGAAGCTATAATGGAGAAATAGCGGGTTTTCAATTAGGAGAAATTTCATAGTTTGCCACTTGAGCCACAATAATTTAAACTCCCCGGTCTGAACAGAGGGTCATAAAGCCGTTCTATCCCTCCCTGCAGTGTCTCTTTATTCAGCTAACAATTTTTACTGCTCGGTGCCATCTTAATGCCCAGTGCTTCTCCAGCGGGCAGTGCCAAGGGGGCAGTCTGCCTGCCGCCGTACACTGTGCCATTAGCCACGGCTGGCTCTTTAGCCAAGAGGAAAAGAGAACTCAGGCGGCAATTGCCAAAAGGTACTTTATAGGAGGGAGAGGGGCGAGTAGAAATAAACAAAGAGACAGACAGGCGAAGGAGATTTTCCTTTTATTCCCCAGCATCTGTTCCATAATAGCCCCAATTAACAGATTAATTGGACTCACATTCCTCTGCTGTCCCTCCTCCATGCCTGCTTCCCTCTGTCGCTGTACCTAAACTCACAAAAACAAAAAAAGATTTTGATCTTCTCGACCGGTGCATACAGGTGTGTCACGGTTCAGGTGACTCCCTGACGGAGAGACACTGGGGTTAGTCCAGAAGACTGAGGCCTCAGCTCTGACTTGTGATTTCTAATAAATAAATAAATCGTACAACAAAGAAACTTCCAGTCAGTCTTCCTCTTCTGAGATCTGAGAGGTTTTCAGCATTTTGGAAACAACAACAACAACAACAACAAGCACCACAAGAACAAAAGGACTTTAGAATGCATAAATATGGGTTTCTTAAGGGGCTCGGTGGATGCTCCTTGGATGGATCAGGACGCGCTCAGTTACACACCACGCTATTCTTTTTTTCTTTCTATCTCCATCTCCAGTGTTCTGGTTTTGCATCATGAAATTAATGACCTGCCAGTTGAGTGAAGTGAGGCTGTTTTTTTTGAGGTGTGCATGTTTGTGACTGTGGCTCTGCTCTCCGCTGAGTACCTGTGAATGTGTGTGTGCATGTGCAAATGCTCATTTACATATGCCTTTGGATGTTTATGTCTTTCTGCTTGGGTGTGTGTGTGTGTGTGTGCGCGTGTACACAGATGTGCATTTTTTTGTTAACAAGAGCCTGTGCTTCGAGCTTCACAGTGGCCTGGGGATCCCACTTCTTTCTGCCCTTTCTGACACAAGACACTTGCCATAAATTATTGACACTCTCCAACTATCTCCTCATTTCTTTCCTATCCGTCTCTTTCTGCCCCGCATACTCACCCCCTTCATCACCCTAAACACAAACACTTGAAAGGAGAAATCAACCTACATTTCCCTCTTCAGAGCCAATTGTGGCAGCGAAGCAGCAGGCAAGAGGCCTGCTGATTGAAGCCTTACTTATTGCTTGCGTCTTGTTACTCTCCCTGCGTATCACGCCGTCGACTCGGAGCACCCAACACTGAAAGCTCACGACATACAAATTAATTTCACCTCCCTCAGAGCTTCCGTCGACTCAGTTTCTCCCCCTCCCTCCATCACTTTTCACACCGAAGAGGAGAGGTGTCACGCCACCTGGCTGCATGTCAAAATAATATAATTTAATTTGCTATAAGATTAAATGGCCTCCTTTCAGTGGAAGGCTCTGACTCCTAAAAAGTACTTCCGGGCTTTGTGTATCGTCTCTCTGTTTAACCGTCTCTCTTTCTCTCGCTGTGTTTTCTACACCACACTACGAGTTGTCTTTGTCCTGGCGTACATGAAAAAGCCATCGTTCTTTGTCTTCCTCATCTTTGTCTCGCGCTGACTGTCTTGTCTTGTGCCATTTTCAGACACGGGCAGTCTAACCCTCTCCTTTCACAGAAGCTCACACTATTAGGATACTAAATACAACAAAAGGTCTGAACAATAGAGAGAGAGAGAAGCATTGGACAGTGTAAGAAAATGAAGCAGGCTTCCTTTCTTCCAGTGACTCTTGCTGGTCTCCTATATGAATAAAAGGCATGGTTAAACGTGCTGCATAATTTGTACTTTTAATGGCAGAGCCTTCCATTCCTGTGACATGACTTAATCAATAACCAGGCCTGTCGCAGTCACAGCCCAGACTCGGCTGGCGTTTTATTAATTTTGAACAGGCACACTAACTAGGCGTCTGCAAGCGTGAGGCATTTCACACGGGATAATAGGCACCCTGGATTGATAGGTTCATTCCATGTACGCTCAAACCCTCATCCCTCTCTTTTTCCCCTCTCTATCTCTCTACCCCCTTTATCTCTCTCTCTATCTCCCCTTTCTTTCCCTCTTTCTGTCAAAGAGTGATTTAGGGAGAACTCAGGGACGTGCGCGTCAGCTGTGGGAGGAGGGAGAGATGGATAAATAAGAAGCGAAGAAGGGATAAATAAAGAAGTGGCAACAACAAGAACCAGGTTGTGACAGAGGGTCCTTGTCTGGATAATAGAGAACCCTGACCTGCAAGCGTCTGCAGTATCGCTCCGCCTGTACCCGGGGTGGACCAGAAACAAACCTGGGGGTCGTTTTGTAAGACACGTGTTAAATGGGTGATGGAATAAAATGCACTGTGCATTCAGAAAACACACAGGCGCGCATTCAGATGAAATATGCAGAGAGAATACATTAGCCAACCAGACACTGCGATCTGTCACCCTTTGACAACGATCAATTCAACAGTGTGCAGGCCCAGAGAGACATCACTTGAAGAGAGCAAAGCACAAGCAAGACACAGCAGACACACACGTTACTTAACGGGAACTAATACAATCATGTCACGGGTTTTACAATAATCACAACTTTGCCTTAAAACTTAGAAAAAGGGAACTAGCTGTGGAAAAAAAAATTAACACACCGCTTATTTTGAAATGTTATTCACACGTACAGCAGTTATGGAGCAACTGTATTTTACAATTTGCTTACAATTGCTTTGTGCATTTAATGTTTTAGCACTGTTTTGGTCTCCACCACATCCTGAGGCAGTGGCCGCTCACTATGTCAAGGGAGTTAGACAAACATTGGACAGATCTGCCCATGCACAAGAGACTGAATCTCAAGGTGGACACACAAGGTAATTTACAGCTCAGTTGTGAATGATGTGTCTTAATATAAAATCTTGTTTGAAGTACAGAGGAAGATGAGGGGCCACAATCTAAAATGTGAAATCTTGGAGCACGTGCTCAACAGATAACGTCACTTCTTCGCTCTTATCTCCTCCTGTGGCCTTGGCGATCATCACATACACAATAAGCACAAAATGTCTCCACTGTTGTTGACAGTGTGTTTATCTCTGACCACTTACAGCATGGGACCGCTCACAATGAGGGTGGAAAGTTCCAGCATCATCATGTTTGGCCAGTCTGGGTGGACTTTGTGTTGTGCGTTTGTGCTTGGAGGGCTAAAAGCAGAGGACGAAACATTTAGCCCCTGACACGGGCAGGCCTGTGACTCATCTTGGTGATAGGCCCAGGGACAGAGGGAAAGACAGATGGATGGAAAACAGCGAGGCAGGGGGAGGGAGGAGTGGGGGGGGGGGGGGGGGCGATTGAGGGGGGGGGGGGGGGGGGGGGGGGGGGGGGGGGGGGGGTGCGATAGATACTGTAGGTTTTGGGTGGGAGGGAGGAAGAGAAAACAAGGATCATATGTTTACCAGAGGCCAGAGAAAGAAGGAATGCATCTGAGTCAATACTGTTGACAGCCTCCTTGTTCTCTTCCTTCAGTCATGATGAAACACCAGGCAATCAGCATCTTATCATATTGGCACAACCCAGTTATCACAAAGGTCAATAACTGTGCACATGGTAAACAGCTTATTTTCGTGACATGAGGTGACTGGAGAAAATATTGTGGGTTGCAGGGTGATACAGATTGGTTTCTGCTGCTCTGTTATGTTTGGTCATATCCAAGTTACATAAAAGGTGTGTCATTACGAAAGCGTATGAGTTCATTACAAATTCCTATCGTTCCTCTTCCCAGATGAGATGATTGTGACCTTTCTGTTATGGTATGCAGCACAAATAGCCCACGTTCAGCTCTGAAGAAGAAAATGTCTGAGGCTCCACAACATCAACTAGGACAAAGTCAAGGTTTGTGTTGCTTGGGCAGAACAGTTTATTCTCTTTGTGTGACATAAACACAGATCTATCTTCCTGCCAATTACGCTTGACCCAGTTCACCTTCCCTGTCCTCTCAAATGGAAGGATGTCTTCTTTTCTCTATGTACATATTTTCTTGACTTATACACTTATTTGATCAAGAAAATCTAAGAAAAACAGTCAATCAAGAATTGAATTTGTTCCATTTGGAGGTATTTGACCGACTTGATGACCGATGGTTTGGCTTGCCTCGCCTCTGAGGTCTGAAGTTTTGAGCTATGTAACCTCCCCTGACATCTTCGAGCAGTCTCGGTCTCGTGTCTTTATCCAAGCCTCACCTGGCCTCCGCTCGCAGCCCTCCTGTTCACACTTGGCTCTTCCTTCCGTCGCTGGCCGAACCTTTTGATCTGTCCCCAACCAACCCTTTCACTCCCCATCTCCCTCTGCGCCGCCATCAATATTTCATAAACGTACAGTGACAAATTTATTTGAATGCGGTCTCCGGTGCGGACGCAGAGATGGATGGGCCGACCGGGGGTGGCTGTGGGCTGGTGTGCGGCATGGGAGCGAGCAGCTTTACCGCATACATTAGTCACACGCTCGCAGACTTTTGGTGGAGGAGAAGGGGGCCTGGGAGAGATAGTGTATGGGGGTTTGGAGTCGATGAAGGGGGGGCATTGTGTGTGAAATGCATGCGTGTCTATCAGAATGTGTTAGCGGGAGGGAGAGAGAGGGAGACAGAGAGAGGAGGGGGCTTCTCTGAGAATTGAAGGAGTAAATTTATCATAGTTATGGCTTTCTCAGGCATCCATTTTCCTGTGGTCTGTTGACAGCTAGTAGTATCTGCATACCACTCTCCCGCTTCCCCCACCACCCTCTGTGATTGACGGCACTGGGCTTCAATCTAACGGGCCTCACGGTTGCACACCAGTGCTGGACACACAAGCGCACACACGCACACACACACAACCACACAAGTGCACAAACACACAAAAGTGGAGATTTCCACTTATTTTCCAACACTGTGCGACCACAGTTGTGCTCATTCTTCTAACTTCTTTCAAATCGAGCCACGCAGGCTACTACAGTTATGGCAGTGGCATGCAGTGTTTTCTCCATTGGTAAAGGACTAGTTCACCATTTTAAGAAATATGTTCATTCACTCACTGGCAGAGTTGAAAGAGATGTATTTCACTCAAATATCTAAATTGTAAATATTAAGCTATCACAGCAGCAGCTAGTTTAGCTTGGCACACATCCAGCTTGTACTAAGTGCATAAACAAAAATTCATCATTTTCTTTTGGAGGGGGCATGCCCAAATGTGCCTTGGCCAGGAAAAGCAAGCCCTGACCCAACTTCTGAAACACAAAATATTTACAGTGCAGACATTAAACCAGTATCGATCTTTTCATCTAACTCTGCACCTAAAAGCAAATAAGCGCGTTATTTCCCGTACCGTTGACCTGATGTTTTAACCTGGGAGGGAATACACTACGACATGGCACCTGGCCACAAACTTTCTTTTCATATGCAAGAAACTGGGCTCCACTCACTCAAGGTTCAAAGTTCAAACCCATGCATAATACACAATTCAGAGAGGATCAATAATAGATCAATGAGAAACTGTTGCACAGACACCTTTAGAGACAATCCAGCTCCAACGCCACACCACATCACCAGTACTGATACTGATATAAGCAAGTTAAATTTTTATCTTTTTCTATTTCCATGTGGATTTCTATTCAATGATTTTGACGATGACACCTATGGAAAGAAATTAATTTTACCTTATAAATTAAAAAAGCAAAAATACAAGAAAATACCTAGAACTTGAACTAAGATATTTTAAGGTAAAATATAAAAGTTAATGCAGATATTCTCTACACTATTTAATTTGCAAAAGAATGTTTCCACACTGGTGCATATCAGCAAACATCAACACTGATACCAAAATCTCTGTGAGGGGCTCATATCAGTAAATGCAATAAATAAATCGGTGTGACGCCACACAGAACATCAACATATTGACTGACAGACCGAGTTCCAGAGGATAGGGCGATGAGGAGAAACGCCTGGCTGAGGAGAGGATGGATGAGCACTGAGCAGTGTAGAAGGAGTGTACAGCCTAAGCAGCAGCGGGATAGTTCATTCAGTTAATTGTTATAATAATCATCATGACCTCAGGGAGAAGAGAGAGGGAACTGATTATACCCACAGAGAGGAGAAAGGAGAGAGAGAGAGAGAAATTTCCAGCCTGTGAGTAGATTGTAATTAACCTCACTCTCCCTCCCTGTGTGCCATCTCTCTAGTCCAGTGGAGTGCCCGTCTACATCCCATTGTTCCCCTCGTCTCTCCTGAACCACACTAATTACAGGCAAGGCGAACATGCTTCTAACATTATCTCTTATCTCAACTCCCCCTGTGAGGATGTACCTACACAGACACACCAGAGACACACACACACAGCGTCAGTCACTATTCCATGATGTAAAATAAAGTCAGGAGGGTGTTCACGCTTTCTGCAGCTGACGACCTGCATCTTATGGGGATATATCAGTTTACTATATTTAATATAAACACAACAGTCTGGGGTTTCATAATGGTCGGTCAATACATTGTCATAAAGGCACAATAGAGGTCTGATGCGATCACAAGAAGGGTCATATCATTTAAGGATGAGAACAGTGACTGAGAGAGAGTCTGCATTGCAAACTCACTCTGCATGTGCTCTTGCATAATTCACAGTCATGAACACTAAGATGCAATACGTGTGAACTACAGGAACAGGTCGCACATGCTGTTCCCTGAAACTCACTCTTCTTCATGGAAAGCACATAAGCTGACTGAAGACAGGATGTAATGCCCACTGTTCTGGCAACTTGCTATCTATAAACATACACACACTGTGTGTCACACATGCCCACAAACACAACCTCTTCTTCCATCATCACACCGAGGACAAAGAGTGCATGGCAAAAAAAAAAGGTGTAATGAGGTAGCTGAATGCCCAGGAAGGAGATGTCAATACCCGTTTCCCTTTATTTGGGTCTGTTAGTAGTTCCTTCCTCTCAAAAGAGCCACCGCATACTTTCTGCAGATTTGTCATCTTCTACACATCCCTTGTTCTGTTAGATTGAGATGTGGTGACTCAGAAAACTGAAGTTCACCACACAAACCATCAAGTTCATAAAACCAGTTGCCACTTTGTGACAGGGAGCATCATCACATTGGAGGTTTAGTAGAATAAGAACATCGCCCCATGGTTTCATTTAGTTGAGGCCCAATTCCGACCATATAGGCTGAAATCCACATTCATCAGACCAGGCTATATTTCCAGTCTACAACCAGTGTTGAGGAGTCTGTGTCATAGTCCAATAGTCTCAAGGTTTTTAATTTTTTTTTTTTTTTTTTTTTTCATATTCTGATGCTTGGTTTTAACTGAAACTTGGACTTTCCCCACACACCTTGGATGTGTTAAATTTAGGGGGGGCTACGTACAGTTGTGTAACTTTCCGGGAAAAAACGGAGCGTTACACCCATTTCACACCATGACTGTTCAGCTCCTCAAAGGCAAAAGGAGAGCTATGGGTATAAATGTCTACTTTTCTTTTTTCAGCTTCCACAAACCTATTAGCTGCACACAATTAGGCGCAACATTACAAATGCCCTCCAGAAGAGACAGGCTGCAACAGGTCTGGATCCCATCCCGTATTTTGAATAAGGTCGAATTTATTTTTAAAGTAAGTTTCAGCCTTTCATGTATGAGCAGGTTCTGTGATGGCGCTGATCACTCAGTATCATCAAAATGCAGCACACAGGACAGTTTGTTCTTCTTTATTAAAACAGCTATTTAAAAAAAGCAATTACATCACTTCATCATTTTAGTGATAGAAAATAATTGTAAAGGCTTATTTACAACAAACAGCGTCTGGAGGCAACATCTGATTCATCTCATTTTAAAAAGGTGATTGACATAACACCTTGCATCTATCCATGTGTTCTTCAAACACATCACCACAGTTCAAGTTCTGCTCAAACCTGCAAAACTTCAGGAGACACAAAGAATGCTTTAGATGATTAAACTTTTTATTCGTATCAATCTGCTGAAAACACAGCTCTGGAGGCCTCCGCTCATCAACTACCACGATTGTTGATAACGAAAAAGTACACAAATCAAGAAACATAAGAGCTGTGGTGTCAGGTATTCAGGAGTTTTTACAAGAGTTATTAGTACAATAGTTTAATTAATCTAATTATATTTCTGATATCTTTACTGTCATGGGAATGTTCAGTGATTCAGGGGGAGTGAAAGGAAGAGCTGTACACAAAGTTTTCCACCTCTCACACTTGATCACCTGTTTAATGTCCACTGCGATGGAAAATAAAGCGTGAACTACAGAGAAAGAGAAATAAAGAGGCAGCTTGTGTACCTTGGTGTAATTAGCGCACAGGAAAACAACCACTGTGCTGGGAAATTAACTAAACATACATACACACGCACACACGCACACAGCAGCTGAACTACTGAGGGTAGAGTGCCCTCTACTGACGGGCCAGACAAGGTCAGCAGTCTGTCTGCCAACAGATCTCTCTCCTTAATCCTCTAAACAATGATCTTACAACTGGTTTGAAAGACTGGGACTGAATCCAAACCAAACTGACAAAAAAATGATAATGATAAAATCACCCCCTTGATTTGAGTGTCTCTCTCTGCTCTGTGTAGCATATGAATGGAACTGCACGTCTTGAAAGGTCATTTAACTCTAGATTCTAGTTACAGAGGGCAAAAGTTTGAGGTTTGCTCTGAATACTGGACATTTTTTTAACAAAACCTGCAAGGTGAGGCTTGTGCTGACTGACAAGCAAAACTACTTAATTTGTCGTATTTATTTTTTTCCACAGTGTGTACAACACAGTGTTTAATCATCACTTGTTGTTATTAAGTTCCTATTTGCCAAACACAGAGTGGCTGCATTTCTTATTTTTACTGTCAAGAAACCTCACCGTGGAACATGGCAGGGGCAGCCAAGTGGCATACAGACATGACAAGCGTTTTTGTGGTGGCAGAGCAGCGGCTTCGGGATGGGGTGGGGTCTTGAGAGGAAAAGCACACAGAGGAGTGAAGGACATGATGTGTTGGTGTGAAACAAGATAAGACCGACACAGGCCTTAAGTATACAAACGTAGGTGAGTGGACATAGGACAACTTTTGACTACTTTTCCATGTGTATATTCATTGGATGGTGACATCACTGGTAAATACACAATCACCAATATCAGGCCTTCAGTTCAGATGTGTGTGTGTGCAGGAATGCACGTGTCCTGCTACAGCATCTTTGCGTGCGAACATCGATAGGAGGCGTTATCGCAGGTTCTCTGCTCGTCTGAGAAAATCACACTCCATGCTCACTTCCAACCCCCTGCCAGGGACAAGACCTGCTGACAGCACCTCATTGTTATTTCTTCATGTTTGTCAAATTTGGCGTCACAGGCCCACACACACAGATGTTGTCAGCAGTTCCCATCTTTTCAGACACCTCTCACTCCCAAGTGAGACAGTTTGTCAACTCTTTGCAGACAGCCCCCCCCCCCCCCCCCCCCCCCCCCCCGGAATCCACACACTTTCACAGTCCCATCTCAAAATCATCAGCTTTCTTTCCAATTAATTTCTGAAATCAATCTTTGCTAAGTAAAACTTTTTGAGGGTTTGCAAGCACCAATATTAGCAGCCTCTTTAAAAAAAAAAAAAAGAGTTGAATCAGTGCAAAGACTCACACACATTCAAGGAAACACGCACACAAGCGCGCTCAGGGTGGAGGAGTATCGTCAGTCCACCTGCACTCAAGACAGGCTGCCTCCTGTTCCTCCAGCAGGCTGGCCCACTACTCGTGTATCTGTCTGTAAGCAGCCCCCTTTTCCAGCTCAGCAGCTGAGAAAGTGCCAATCCCACAGTTTAAGGGCCCCACTGGCCCTGCCAGCATGATAGATAGTTTAGAAATGAGGACGCGTGTTTAAAAGAGAGGAGAGGAGAGGGGGAAGGAGGAAAGAAAAAAGGCACGCAGCAGCAGCAGCTGTCAGACAACACAGAACCCAAGCTTCCATGACCAGGCCCCTAATAGAGAGAGAGAGGCGGAGAGAGAGAGAGAGAGAGAGAGAGAGAAAAACATAGAAAGACGGACTTCTGAGAGTTGAGGCCTGACGCTCCGACAGCTCCGAGGTAGGAGAGGACTCACATGGTTGCGCAGATAAAGACATGCAAATACAAACTGCGCGACAGATCAACCGATGAGATTACATAGGGTACATGACAGAGACGGGACCCAACAGTTGTCTTAACTAGGACATTCATGCAGCAGCCAGGCTGTGGTAGTTCAAACGTTTTTTATATAAACAGGTTCATGTAAAGAAGGATGCTGACTGTAAAACAAAATGAGATTGTAAATTAAGTGGTGTTAAATATTTTATTTTAAATGTCCCACATCCCACATGATGAAACATAAAATCTGCTGATTCCGTCACACGTCTCAGTAAATCAAGATAAATGAGTAAACCAGGTGTGTGAGGAGTTTAAGTTGTGCATTAACACATCAATCAATTAGAGAGCATATCATAGGATCATTATTAGGGTGGATATAAATGACTGACTGACACCGATGTGTTAAAGCCACGTGCACAGATTGTGGATATTAGCAGGGATGTCACCTCTGCCTGGCTAATCTTGACAGACTGTCAGGTTGAGTCATCACGTTCGCACTCCTGACACCTTCAACCCATCGCGGCGCCACCATGTGCACACGCGGCGAGACAGTGATTCAACAGGTTGGCCCGCACGGAAAGCTGTCACCTGGTAACGGGCATATTAGCTGAAGCATCATCAAGATTCAAAAGGGTTGAAAAAAAGATTTTCCTCACCGATGTTCCTCACCTCCTCCCACCTCTGTGGCACCCTCTCTCCTCTGCTATCTGCCTGCCACATCTCTGGGTGTGCTGTGTAAATGTGTTCAGATGGGCTCTAAGTCAGGTCCCAGTGAGCCAGGCTATATTTGCCGATATGTATATGCCTTCTACTTGCCCACTGCTCTCACAGGGGGCCTGCCCAACACTTATTAAACTGATCTTTAGAACATCTCCATTCATCACTGCCACCTCACTCATGCATCAATGCCTGTGTGTGTGCGGTGGTGAGTGTGTGTGTGTGCCCCCAAGAGGCAGACTGTCGCTTCAGAAAGGCGTGTATGGAGGGAGATTAATATTGGTGTGATGGCAGAACCATGCCAGGGAGGAAGGGTCGCTCATTACCCATCTGACCAGCAATCTCCAGCTCAACACACACACACACCAGCACCAGTCCTCTTTCCTTCCTTTAGTCGACTTTATGTCCAAACTCTTCTCTCCTGCTTTCATCTGCCTCTGGCACTTTTTCAGGCCCGGTGAAATGTATCACTGTAGTCTTGTTAAGTTTAGGGGAAAATGCCCGGTGTATAATATTAATTGACTGTCTCTGGCTCATCTTTATTGTGGAGGCTGCACGGGCGGAGAGGAGATGGGATGTGGTGGAGAATCGGAGAGAGGGGTCAAATACTGCAATTACCACCCAATTGATTTCGACTGGTGTGGTGGAGAGAGTAAGCATTACTCCGTCAATGTTCGCTCAAACTGGCAAGGATTCCTCCTCTGAGAGAGAGAGGGGGAGAGAAAAGGAGACGCGTCCCAGTCTTTTTTAATACAGCCATTACTAAGGATATTCTGTCATTTCTTTCAAATGCTTATTCCTTTAAACAGTCCAAATCAACACAGGAACTAGCTGAAGCTCTGAAAACATTTCGGCATATATCTTCTCTTGGCAGTATTTGGATACACCTCTGACTTCAGCTGGACATTCCCTCAACCCAAAACCACTGCAAGATTTTCTTTCCAAACATATCATTTAGTTCCATTTAAGAATTTTCTTAAATCCATTAATGGTTCAAGATGATTACACTCATGCCCTGTACAATTTGCCATATTTCAGGATTTTTTGAGAAATTGGGCTCTTGAAACCGCACAGAATAAACCCGATAAACCCACTCACTGCAGAAGACGCAAGACAATTACACTTGACTGGAGAAAAGACTGCTTGTGTTGAGAATGAGAGGTTAGGATAGCTCACGTCTCTGGTGATATGGGATTTTACAGATTTTAAAATTGTTTTATGGAAAAAGAAAATCTTGAATGTGTAGGCTGGGAGGGGGGGGGGGTCCCATCAAGCTGGTGTCCAGCTTCCCCCGAGGTTTGACAGAAGGCACAGGCCATCATAGGGTGGGTGAGTACAATCCTCTCCTGTTGGCTCCTCAGTTCTCCTCTCTCCTCTCTGTTGTCCAAGTTTCTAATTTAGTCCCCCCCCCCCCCAGTAGTTTTCCCTCCATTTCTCTCTCTCTCTCTCTCTCTCTCTCTGTCTCTCTGTCTCTCTGTCTCTGCTGGCCCCCCACCCCTGTCTCCTGTCTTGAGGGCCAGACTGTGGTTCCCGTCGATAGAATCAGTGGAAAACTGTTTGGAAACCCAAACCTCAGTGAAATTATTTGATTACAACCTCCCATTACTTGCTGGTTTGAAGGCATTAGACTGTCCATGGAGAAGTAATGATTTCCATTTTGTGTTTGAGTTGTAATACAATATTGGCTGTGGTTTCTTTCCAAGGACAGCGTAGAACAGTTGCTTGATTTTTTGGTTGCTTATACATTTTTAAATTGACACTATCTACATGGAAATACAGATACAAGAGGGAGGGAAACAATACAGAGTTGAGGCACTGTTAAAGGAAAATGGAAAACTTGTGTAATTATTTCCCAAACTGCCTAAATTTAACCGCTCACCAAACTGAGGAGAGTTCTTAGTACGGGGGGTGTGGGGGACTGCAGTGGTTTTGATTAATTAGTCAAAAGTCACAGAAATATGACCCTGCAGAACAACAGGAGAGAGTGGAGGACTAATTAAAGCTACCTTGTCTCTCATCTGCAATTAAAAAACAACAGCGCTCTGCATATTTTCTCCCCAAATCTCTCTGTCCCTTTGTCTCTTCCTCTCAAACTGTCTTGACCCAATTTATCCTTTTCATTCATCTCCAGAAAGATGTGCTCCATCATCTTTATGTCATTAAAGGTTATGAAAATCACAGCGGCATGAGGAGAGAAGGAGGAGGAAGATGTGAGGGCGACTCGTATAAAAGGACTTTGAGAAGAGGAGGAGGAGAGTTTAAGAGAGGATGAGGGGACTTTGATGACATTGTTCATGTGGTAGCGCGGGATATTTACAGTGTGTTGCGTTAGGACGTGTTCATACGGTAGAGTTTGCATGTGGATATACACACACTCCTTCATGCTGGTGTGTGAGACGTATGCGTGTGCATGTGTGTGCGTGTGTGTGTGTGTGTGTGTGTGTGTATGCGCTGTTTGGCAGATAGAAGGCTGTGAGTGCAGCCTGTCACAGCCCAGCCCTGATTACTCTGCACCATTCATCAAAGTGTCACCTCCCTGACAGCTGCTAATAAATATACTGCCACAGACCCCCACTCACACCTGGCAGCGCACCACGTTCACACACACACACACACACACACACACACACACCGTGCCCCCCTCATACACACACACTCACTTTCTGCCATACCCAGCACCCCTCTGCAGCACCAAACACAGCTCCAACAGCAACACATCCTAGAGCTCATTTGCTAATTGCAGCATTTCCCATCGATTCCGTTCCTGTCTTGTTCGATGTCAACGTGAGCGAGAGGATTTAAATGCTTTAGTGAATTATCTAAATAACCAATATGGAACCATATCACACAACCGAAGTCTTTTGACCTGGACTTTTCACCCACACACTCCAACATGAAGCATCATCCACAGCATTTTAATTGCGACACACACAAAAAAAAATAGCGCTTGTTTTTTTTTTTACAGCAGAAACTTAATGGACTGATGTTTAATGCACTGTGTCCCAGCTGCTCTGCTTCTTCTGCACTTTCTGCATCCATCCACACTTCCTGTGTCGCACTCTACAAATGACATTGTTCCTCCGGCTCTATTGTTTATGCGCTCGTACGCCTGTGTCAACATGTCTAACTGCTGGCCACCAGAGTTACAGCAGTGCAAACATCTGAAACAAGAATTTCAGGGCAACGCAATGTTTCAGGAGGCCACACTAAAACAACAAAGATCGCCACCTCAAAAATGTGCATTTGCATGTAATTGCTGGTTCGCTTTCCCTTGTTTTACTTCATTTGTAATCAGCGAGGAACACACACACACCCATGCGGTCACATTTCCTCTGTTTGTCTATGATTAGACACGATGTGACTGCTGTAATGATTCGCTCTCTTACTGTAAAGAGCAGCCTCTCCGGCAGATGCTCCCCGGCTCCCCCTGTTGGGAGACAGATGAAGCGTGTGACTCATCAGGGCTTTGTGTGTGTGTGTGTGTCGAACAACACGTGGGTCTATGGTGAATCGGTGGCGGAAGCGTGGCTATTGGAATATCCTGAACTGGAAGGTGTCCTTGCCAAGCTGTGCATGTATTTGTGTGTGGGCAAGTGTGTGTGGTCATGAGACTGTGGGCATGCTGCGCTGGCAGATGGCATCACTGCATTGCCGGGCCACCCTGGCTAACAGGGGGAGGACAGGGAGAAGGTGGGAAAGGAGAGGGAGATGGGATGCGAGTCAAAGAGAGGAACGGGTGAGGATGCTTGTAAAAAAAACGAAAACTATGAGAGGGAGTAGCCTGATCAGTCAGTGAAAGTTAACATGAAGATGATAGGGCTTATGGGCTGATGAATGAATGAGGAAGATGAGCACAGGCCAGGGAAAAGGCCGACTTCCAAAGAAACACTACCTCCCCATCGCCTCCTCCCAAACAAATTAAAGCAATATTCTCCCATTCTTACATTCTTGCTCCTGCGAGCACGATTCAGTGGTGGTCAGTTGCCAGCTGCGCTCCAGTTTGTCCTGTGTGCATTTATGCATGTGCATGTGTGTGTGTGTGTGTGTGTGTGTGTGTTGGCGTGAGCTGCATGCCTGCTGGGCAGCAGGGCTGGGCCAGGTGTGGAGTGGGAGCATTGGGAAGACTGGGAACAGTGGGCCTGTTAATTAGAGAGAGGTGATTAATGGGACAGCAGAAAAAGAAGGAACGCTGTATTTGGGACGAGAGAGGGAGATGGAAGGAAGGTGGGGAGGTGGTGAAGGAGAGAAGGTACGTGGGCTGCAGGGAAGAAGAGGGGCGGGGTATGTGATCATGTTTAAAAACATTTTAATAATGTGTGTGTGCAGCCAGTTGATACTCTGAGCACACAGTCGACGCTACCTTTACACATGTACATCTTTAGTGATGGCTGCCTCAGGATCCTGAGTGTGTTATTGAGATGTAAGAAGTGGCGTTGTGACAAAGACTCCTCGGGGGATGTGGCATGTAAACACCAATCATTTGGCAGATGCGCTGTGAGCAAATTGGCAGTGTATTCCCCGCGGCCAAGCCACACACCATTATCAGGATTGAGACTAATCGTGTGTCGTCTCCCATATGAGGAGCAATTAATTCACACTGAATCAAACTGCAAGAGAAGTGAGTGAGGGCTGGAGAGAGACGACGAGGATCGAGCGATGGAGGAGAAAAAGAATGGAGGTTCGCAAAAGGAGGAGCTGAAGTAAACGAGAGAGAAGCGCGCGTTGTGTTTGACACATTTTCACCGGGATCAAAACTCACAGAAAAAGAAATGCCGGTTTTAGTTTTGCTTTTCAGAGTCACTGTAGTTTTTAACTGGGATAAACTTTCTGCTAAATTACATGACAAATGAGGGAGGAAGGATACACTGGAGAAAAACTAAGGGAGCTCCCTGTGAAGCAGCCGAACATTTATAAATGTATTTCCACAAAGATTTGACACTGTGATAGTTTTACACTATCTGTATTTCTAGAAAGATGACACTTACAAGGAATCATTAATACAAGGTTCCCCCATTCTCACCTCAATCCAGTCTGCAGGCAGTGCAGTGGAGAGCCCGCACAGTCAGACGCCAAGCCATTATTTCCTGTCTGATTGCTCTGCGGCCAGTGCGATTAAGGAAGAAGACTAAAAGGTAATTTTTCACTATGATGGACAGATGGGGAGAGAAAAGTAGAGCGGGTCTCAGTTTAATCTCCTGCAGATGGAGGGAGTGAGGGAGGGACCGCAGCGAGAGGAGGGAAGCCTTTCGTTTCCAGGGATACGGTCCCTAAATTAATCGTGCGGCCCGATGGCCTTTCGGATAAGATAAGTAGCATTATAATAAGGAAGGCCATATAAAGACCAGCTGGAGACGAGCCAAAGGAAGCTATTCAAACACTTTCTCTCTCATACACACAAACCGTACAGATTTGTCATTTAACCTTTATATCACTCCAACTAAATACTTTTACCTTTTACAACAGTTTGTGCAGGTGAAAAAGAACAAAAGAAAAGGGAGGCTCAAGTAGGGACTACAGGCAGAGGAGAATTAAGGGAGACTTCAAGAAGCCAGAGAGACAGAAAAGAGTGAGAGCAAGGGAACAACAAAAAAGAAAGATGTTGTGAAAACTCTTGTAATTCATCATTTTGTCACAGAGTAGCCAGTGTACGAAATTCTAAGTGGTGTTCACAACTTCGGGGAGGACGTGCAGAGGGAGATAAAGTAACAATTGGCACTGCTCGAGAGCAATGTGTGTGTGTTCGTCAACTTTGTGGGAGATTTATTTCAGATACCATAAACTGCCAGAGAGGATCTGCTCGAATGAAAAGAAGCGTTGACAAACAGCCTGTGACGCAAAATGTTCAAATCAAAACTGCCACTGATGTATGAGCAGGTATTTACAGTCTGCGGTGTTGACAGACAAAAACACATTGGTAAAACATTTTTGAGTTTTATTTGTCATCATCCCACTTTGTATAAACAATATTGACAGTATAAACAAGGCTGCTTATACCCGCCTATATTTATTTATTATTATTTATTTAAATATTAAGGAAAAAAACCTTCATACCCTTGGTGACTCAAATATTAAATTCCTGTTGGATGAAAATGGCTCAGACGAGTCCTTTTGTGACGGATGGCATCGGTGTGTGTTCTGCTTGGCACCGTGGCCACTGAATATGCTTGAAATCAACTCTGTTTTGTTAGCACATCAATATTTCTCATCACCAACCGCTACCTGCACCTTCCCTCTCAGTGCTGTCCTGGCAACTCTGGAGAAACAGTTTTATCAGCTTGTTGTGTCAATCTCTCTACCCCCTGCTTTGAGGTTTATGTGTGTGTATGTGTGTGTGTGTGTGTACGATGTACTGTACTTGTGCATTTCAGCATACTCTTAAATGGCCTGTTCACTTTCAGCCCCTTTCACCCCCACTGAGTCACTGAGAGAGAGTATCTGTGTGTGTGTGTGTGTGTTTCCCGCAGAGCAAACATGTTAGTTCGTCTGTTCTCGCAGTGGGCAAACAGTGAAGGGGGCTCATGAGCGGTGTTAATGGGCAGAAGAAGGAGCAGGGTAAAGCGTGGCTTGTGGTGGGATAAGGACAGGGGTGTGAATCCAGTGTGGATCTCTGCATCAGTACTTAATGCAGGTGGCTGCTGGTGTTCGTGTGTGCAATGCGCTGCAGTGTGTGTGTAGGGGCCACAGGGCAACCTCAGAGAAACTCCACTAATTGCAACTACTGGGTTTTACCTGAGGGTCTTCTCTGGCTAATATCATTAGCTAATCTGCTGTGTGTTGTCCCCCTTGCCCTCTCCATCAGAGCGCCCCGCTCCAGTAACACAACCAGCAGCATCCAACCCCCCACCAGAAGAAAAAAAAAAAAAGAAAAAACACACTTATACCCCATCCCTTCTTCCCAGAGCCCAGTGCAGACTGCTGAGTCCGGGCTTGTGCTGCTGGAAGGGCCCTGCATCTGGGCTTCACTGACAAAGAAGATTAATACCTCAGATACACACACACACACACACTCGCCCACAGTCCTGGGCACACTCGCACACATTCACACCCATGCAGCCATCTACCCTCATGGATCCCTTTCAGATGCACACAAACAAACGCACAGTCCAACCTCAATCAAAACTAAAAACAGAGGGATTTGGCGCATCCTACCCTCCCTCCACCCGCGCTCCTTCATCCTGGCTCTGTTTCTCCAGGCTGCGGACCACTCCAAGTCTACCTCCCCATTTCCCTTTTACCCCTGCGCTACCCCTCCCACCCCACTTTAAATAGAATCTCCAGGCCACAGAAAAACAACTTTGTGCTGATGCGACGACTCCTTCATCCTTCATCCTTCCCCATCTTTCCCCTCTTCCTCCCACTCCCATCACACACACCTATGGTTACGGAGAGAGCGTGGCTGAACATGAGCCCAGAGCCCTGATGCAGACGTTATATCTGACGGCTGCAGCTTGCTCCTTGTGCCCCCTGTGGGGAAAATGTTCACAGGGCAAACATGCTCTGACTGAGAGAAAGTTTCCAGTGATTAAATAATTTACTGAAAGGGAACTAAAAAGGGAACTAAAATTTGATAAAGAACAGAACGTTCACATTTTAGTTCCCACAAATAAAAGACACCCTTGATGTTTATGTTTCAGGGAAATGTGAAACTAAAGTGATTGCACTTAAAATAGCCTTTTGAGAACAAGTAAAGCACAAAGGAGAAGCTGATGACGAGAAAACACTGGCGAGGGTTCTTTCCAGATTTACCTCTATGTGGTCAGAGTGGAAACTCCCCAGCATTCCCCTGGGGGGGGGGTCGCCAAATGTGTGGTTTTGCCCGCAAGACCGAGAGGGGTGTCAAAGGGGCAAGAGGTATTGATTTAAACTCCTCCAAGCACATTCACCTGTGACGGCCTGCACAACTCGAGCGCCACACCTGTCACCAGAGCTGGGATATGACAGAAATTCCTGAGACAAAATGAAAAGGATGTGGAGGATGTAAAACGACAGGGAGAGAGGAGCAAATGAATGGAAAAGTATTTGATCATAGCTTTATAGCTTTAGGATCAGATAAAAGTGATCACTTTGACAAGCCGCCAATGTGCTGACACAGGGAAGGGTTTGGGTGTGCAGAGATGTGCAAGAGTAGCTGTCGAAGAACAGACAGCGAGAGCAACGCAGAGGATGAGACAGAAGGAACGACCGGTAGAGAGGGAAACTACATCTGTGCGAAAAAATGGAAATCGACAGAGCAGGACGCAGAGGAAGAGGTGACGCCACTGGTCAGGTGAAGACAGCAGGGCAACCGATAATCCATACACTCCATCTCAAACTGAGGTGAGTGACGTTTAACTACAAGTTTTGGTAAAACACTGAAAGGTTTGGGGTTTTTTTTTTTTTATTTCTCTTCTTGAAACAGGAGGGAAAAAAATCAAGAAAAACATTAAAAGAAAGCTTAACAGACGTGAGTGTTTGCACAGAGACAATTCGACCTGGCTTGCGTTTGAGAAGGCTGCTGATGTTGAGCTAATAAATACTCCTTATAACTATTTAAATAAAAGCTAAATACATTTTCAGCATTTCTGTCTTTAAATATATTTTCAGTTGTGTCTTTTTCAAAATTAATTCAAATACTGTTGCTCATACATTTATTTTATCAGAAAAAGGTCAAACATGTTCTTAATTTAACTAAAATCTTGAATTACAGAAAATAAACACCATATAATACTTTATTAATATGGGATGTATTTTAAGCATTTTATGTGTCTTTTTAATCTACATTTTACATATATTGCATATTTCATTTCCATTCAAGTGTGACTCATGTGCCAGAGACAGTTTGTACAGAAATAGCACAAAAGTGATTTAACTGATTTGATATCAGGCTTTATAGCCTCTGTGAAAATATATCAAACCGTCTTTTAGACTGTGTGTGGGGGGGCAGAGAAAATATAGGTAATAACATTTAAACAAAAATAATAAAACACTTTTACCATGTAATTTTACCATGAGTCATATTTCAATATCAGGATATAAAAGGAGAACATTTGTGAGCATTATAAAAATGAATAACTACAGTGGGAAGTGTCATGATCGAACTTGTAATGTTGTTTGGGGCATATTGTAGGTGTATTCCTCCAATCTCTCTGCCCTATCGGACCGGTATTCCATGTCCTTATAAATAATTCATTTTTTAATCTGATTTCCCAGAGCGATTCTCAGTGTGTTAGTCACATATTCAATAACGGTGCACGGTGAATAATCTGGCTGGGTTTCCGTGCCCCCCCCCCATGTTCAGTGGAGGGGGTGCGCGAGGTCTGTTGGATGCTGGATTCTGAAAGTGACTGTGGTGGTGGTGGTGCTGGTGGAGGAGGAGGAGGGGTCAGGTGCATCATCACTCAACATCCCTACAGGTTGGCAATGAACAGATGCATGCATTTCCACCACGCGTCCATGCTTTGGATTACTTGTCTCTCCCCCGTCTCTCCCTTATGATTTGTTCCATGATTGAACAATTTGTTTGTTGACAACGAGAGGTGGAGCTTTATCAAGTCAGAGGGAAATGGGAAAATTAAAAGGTTTTGTTTTCACATCTGTATGCTACTGCAAAACCAATTTTACATCAATATATTTTTTTTTCTATTTTTAAGAATTTGCAGAGAAAGCAAAACATGTTAACATTCACGTAAAATAATGTAAATAAAAACCCACACGCATGGTGTTTTAGTTTCCTGAGCTCTGACTTCTCGTTCTGGGATAAATTCCACCATTTCTTCACCAAACCAAAGTTATGAGGAAAAAGACAAATGATTGAAGGCAGAATAAAAAAAAATGATGGAAGAATTTGTCTTTAATAATATGGGATAAATGTTCCATAAGAAAGAAACAAGGAAAATAAGTTGCAGGTTTTTTTTTCTCTTAAAACTGCCACAATCTTGACAGAGTGAGAAAAACATTGGAAGTAGTGGAAGTGCCTCGACTACCATAACATGCCACTGTGTCCTCTCCCCCATGGTGCCCTGGGAGCTGTTTGTTCCAGCCACACTGTCTGGCCACAAACACACAAACATGCAAGTACAGTTCACCAAGACCTCACAAACACAGCCGGCACCAATTTCAACAAGCTGCCACTCTTTACTTCTCCTTTTAGAAAAAAAAATATATGAATCTAATTTAGTGTCGTCCTGATATTTTTCTTTTTCAGCTGCAGGCGAGTGAGTCCCACAACAATAGAGCTGGAACAGGAGTTTGAATAGTGTCTATGTAAATAAGAGTGAACGCATCGGACAGCACGAGGATGGAAAATTCCAAAACAAAAAAAGAGCGTCTAAACAGTGGAGAAATGAGCACATGAACTTATTATGAGGACATTTACATCACAGCACATTTCTGCTGTGGACTAAACAATGTCTATAATCTAATCTTAGTTTAAAAATATATATTTTAAATAAAACAGAAAAGGTACTCAGCCCAGGACAAGGATATTTTTTTCATTTATTTTGAAGCATACTGCTTTCCACAGTTAAACCATCTCAAGTCGCCATCTCAAGTAACTGTGTGTGTGTGTGTGTGTGTGTGTGTGTCTAAGATGATATCTTTCAAACCTCCAATTAGTGCACTCATTTAGGTCCACTCAGCAAGTTTGCTTGGAACCAGTGGTATTCAGTAACTAAATATGAAATGATGGACCCAAGTCCTCATCTATTAACTCTTTCATCATGCAATACTTTTTAACTAAGAAACCTGACCTCTGACCGTGACCGGGGACACAGAGTTAATGATAAAGAGGTCTTGTGGCAGGATGTGGTGTGACTTATGGGGAGAAATAGGGTAAGACGGACTGTTCTCTTTCTGGATAGCAAGTGCAAAACACTTTCACATTTCCATGCACACTAAAGTCACCACTGCTGCAGCTGGAGCTGCACGGAGCCTCAACAGTTGACTGGACAAACCTTTAGCACCCCCTAGTGTTGCTTTTCGATAATCCACGGGACCGCAATGATCAACACAGAAAAATTGGTTTTTGACAAGGACACGCGCTCACAGCTGACATTGCTTCAGGTGAAAACAAGATGAAGGACATATAAACTGAATGTCAGGCACAACCCTCCTCAAAAGAAATAACTGGGCAGCTTCCTGTTTCCTCTTAACAGCAGCACTGACCAGTGATATAAATAATTTGCTCCAGTTGAACAAAAGGTTTTCAAATAGGTAGATATGTATTTTAAACTTTTAGAGATTGTTAAGTAACTCTTCATAGCCCATCACTTGAACGTGTCCTTGGTCTAGAGCAGATTTGGATTCTTACACAGTATGCACTTCAACACAAGACTTTGTTTCACAGTCACGTCTCTATACATCAGAGGGTTACGGCGCCCCGGACGAACGGCTGACCTGAGACCTTTCTCTCAGCTGACGCGGGGTCCGCCCAGCCTCCAGAGCTCGACTCGACTCGGCCCCACGTCTGTTTCCATACAGGCTCATGTAAATGTTTGTGATTAAAAGGGAGATATGAGCGCCGAGGCGTTTTTTTGCAATCTTGCAGATCCTAATTTGGTACTGGGGGAGTTAACACACCTGCCAGCTTCCTGCTGACGGGGGTGATTTCTCAACTGTTGTTGTTTGTGCCGTCAGTTTACGGAGAGGCAAAGACGGTGAGAAAGCGAGAGAGAGTCCGGCTGGGCAAGACGGTGAAAACACACACTTGCAAACGTGTACACAAAATATACACACACACACACCGATCCCTGGCTGCTGCCAATAACACACAATCCTAACATGTGAAAATGTTGACTGCTTGATGATTGATGGTAGTTATTTGTGGCTTTCTAACCCTCCTTCTTTGCCTCCACTCCCCTTTCTCCTCCTCTTTCCTCGTCTTCCTCCTCCTCTGCTCCGACTCATCTTTGTGCTGTTGCCCCCCCCAGACAATGTGAAAATGATTAATAATGTGTGATGTTGTGTAAGCAGCCTGCTGTCCATTATTCCTGCCTTGTGTGACAGTCTCCAAAACCCAAAGTTGTGCACATGGACGCTACAAATGTTGAGTTTCAGGCAACATGTCAAACACAGGAGAGATTCAGGATCTAAATTAAATCAGGTTATATTTAAATCATATAATTACACATGCTCGAAGGCATAACTAAATTTGTATTTTATGCATAATCAGGCCCATACACACCATTTTACCTGAAGTTTTACACTTTCTTGAAAGAACGCGCTATTTTTCATTATGAACATCTAAATTTAGATGTTGGTATCAGGACAGACATATAAATAAAGATGTGAATACGGAGACAAATGAATAAGTGGCAGCGTAGTTCTGGGTGTCTGCTATTACTGCCACGCTGCCAGCTCCCCATCCATCACTTGCTAACACTGCATCTGAGTGTGTGTGTGTGTGTAGGAGGAAGAGGAGGAGGAGGATAAGGAGAGAGGAAGAGGAGAGGACATCGGAGGCCACAGTGCAAGTTCCTCATCCATCATTCTGTAAGACCAAACTTCAGAAGCAAAGGAAAGGCAGAGAAGAGATGTTTTCTCAGAATGATTCTTTGCTTCCTTCCCTTTTTCCCCGAGTAATCAATGAAGCAAAACGGTGCCTGCATTGTTTCCACAGTGCAGCCAGGAATTCCTCCGTTTCTTTGACTCACCCCTCTTTGTCCAACAATCATCTTTTTCCATTCTTGATTTGGCTTGTCTACAAAGATAGAAGGAGGGAGCGCGAGAGACAGGACAGGACCGGGCCTTTAGTCTAGAGATCGTTACCTTTACATTATTAATGTATGGCCAAACCACAAAGGACATTCACAGACAATGAGGAAGCGAGTGACTCCGTCTCTGTTTTCTACACTGAAACATAAAGGGAAGTTACATTTTTGAACTAAACTTGGGCCGGGCGACACGGCTTCATAGCAATACCACAGTTATTTCAAACTTGTACCTAGATTACAATTAATGAACAAGAGACGCTGCTCCTCTGCTCTCCTCTTATCATTTACCGATTTCTTGACCTATTCATCTTTGTTCCTGAATAAACAGGACATTGCTTCTTCAACAATGAAACTGAACAAACTGCGTTGCATCACAATCTGTGGGAAAGACATTTTTGCAGAGAAACTAGGGCCGGGGAACTTTTCCTCTATAGAAATATATGACATGGTCTTACACATCGCCTGAACTCATTCTATGTTTCGACAGATCACATGACCAAAACCAGGTTGGCATCAAATTAAACAAATGACATGTGAATTAAACCACTTCTTAAATAATGTGGGCGTGTGTGTGTGTGAGAGAGAGAGAGACAGGCAGGAAGCAAGTTTGGCAGACACTGGTGAGGCTGAGAGCAGAATTAAGGAGTGTGCTGTGTGTTTCATTAAATGCTCAATATATCTTGTGTTTTCTGGATCATTTAAGCCCCATTACAGAACAGTGGCACTGCTTTAATTTCTAAAGTGCCTTTCAAAAGGCATCACCTCAGGCGGTTATTCCTGCTCTCTCACACACATACATCTGCACGTGCGTGAAGCCCTACACACACATGCACGTGCACACTTGCACACACACACACACACACGTGTGCTCACACCCAACAAATAGAGACAAATAATATTTAAAAGATTTATTTCTCTCCTTCTCTGTTGCGTCTGTTTTTTGTGCCTCCGCTTTCGGTGTAACAGATGACAGCAGCCTTGCAGCGGCTGGGTTCACCGTCTTGGCTGCCGGACACATTTGACTTGCCAGCTTGGCCAGAGGATGAACCCCGAGACCTACTGGAGGCAAGGTCAGATTCTCAGTGTGTTAGTGTGTGAGTGTGTCTGTGGTGCACACCCTCATGCATTTGTCCATTTAGTCCGAGGTGTTATAGTGCTGATGAAGTCTGCGTATGCGGTCACAGTATACTTGCGGTACTAAACGTTACAGGAAAAATCCTTCTGTGCATTTGCGAATTTGATCGCGAGGGCTTGGGTGTGGAGCTGGAGGCATGTGAGAAGCGTGTGCTGAGCCAGCTGCAGACTGAAGAGAGGTGGAGGTGAGGGGACTGATGTTCGGGAGGAATTGATACATCGCAAATAGAGTGGGCTTCCTGTCCGGGTTTTGTGGCTAAGGTGCTAAACGCTTTAGGAAACCAGATACACTTGCACATCCTCTAAAGAGATAGGGAGAGATAGAGACAGGGTGGGAAGGAGTGAGGGGGGGGGGGGGGGGGGGGGGGGGGGGGGGGGGGGGGGGGGGGGTGAGATAAAGGTAAAGACAAAGCCCATCACTTTACAGAGAGGTCTGCGTTTTCTTCAACTTTGCTCTACTGCTGTGACATTCCTGTACCTCCCCACATAGTTTGAGATCGTTCACACAGGCACCAGCTGCAGCGTTGGCCATTTGAAATCAAAGACGGGTTCATTTCTCAGACGGTGCCTCCGTCGTTCGTTCGCTTTCTCCTCGCTAATGAGATGGAATGTGGCTAAATTAGCAGCTGAGAGGCAAAGCTTCATTTACAAGACAATCAAATGATCCTTTACAAAACACACTCTATATGCATTAGATGTCGGCTTTGTGAATGTCGGATGGCCTCCTTATGCACTCAAATGGGGAGGAGGGAGTATTTGGATGATGTGTGCTGGTGAAAAATGCCAAACTGAAATCATCCATCACAATGCAATAAAAAGGCCTGCAGCGCTCTGAGTGGGTGAGACGAGTGAGATGTTTGTATTGGCCCACTGGGTTTCCCCTCTGTGAACGAGGGACTGTGTAAATGAACGTGTAAATGTTAAAAAATGTTCTTTTTATTAGACGAATTGCATCATTAAATCACATTATAAAAAAAAAACAATGCACCATTAATTTCCTCCCCTAACAGCCATAAGTACATGCCTCTCTGTCCCCGTGCCCATCTATGTGCACCCCCATGGGGCTGCAATTCCAAAGCCATTTCATGCCATTATATAGATCAATCAGGTTGGGGAGATCTATGAGCGCATGTCTGGGGCCGAATGAGTCAGAAGACGAGAAACGACGACTTCCTAATTGTGTGCAAGCTTGTTTGTCGGCCTACCAGCCAAACAGAGGTCCCAACAAACAGGTAGTGTCTCCTTTCCACTTTTTTGCCCTTCCTCCATCAGTACATGAAAGGTAGCATGAATAATAGATGAGGGAGGTGATGAGATCAATCAGAGGCTATCAGTCTAGGAGATAGGAGTGGACAGAGTAGGACGTAGCAGCAAGAAAAGGGGGGAGGCAACAACTGCTCTACAGACTACGGGACAGCAGCGCAAATATATCTACAGAGAACAAGGAGGACGGAAAGTGCAAGGGGCCCACAAACACGCACAGAAGCGCCTCATCATAAACCCGCATCCACACCCGTCTGTGAATGCACTGACCCCCCGCACCTCTGCACCACATGCTCTCACATCTGTGACAATGCCACCGCAGCATGACAAATGCAAACAAAAGGTTCACCTATTCATCACTGTACAGAGGCGCATGGGGCTAATTATACAACTGTGAAAATCATGACGTTATGTTGTTTTTGTTCGTCCTCTACAAGATTACAGCGCTGTCAATGAAGGAGTGGGGGGGGGCTGCAGCATGTGTGCGAGGGGGCACATGAAGGCCTGGGCACACACACAAAACAAACTCACAAACACACACAAATATAGGCTGTGCTCCTGCCGCCTGTATACCTCGTCTCTGCTCGCAGGCATGATGATTAATCCAGTGCAGAATGGGAAGATTTTGACCCTAAACAGAAAAGTCCTGTTGAGGCTGCGAGAGGCACTGATTTATTTAGGCTCCACTCCGTCCACATTAATTATCGCCGTGCAGGTGCAGGCCCAAATTCCTCTCCCCCCTCAGCTGTAGCCCAATGCTGTAACACGTTCATACACACACACACACACACACACACACACGCACACAGATGCAAAGGCAAATAAATAAATAAAGAGAGCACGTGCAGCCTGCCCCGGTTGCCTTGCCTCGCTGTACTTATATTGTCTGGGTGGCACAGAGAACATTGGGCGTCACAGTGGAGAAGGATGGCACACCCAGATTTAGCACAAACGCAAATAACAAACCGACGGCAAACGCAAAACACATGCAAGCAAAGCCGACTTTGTCCTGTGGCCATCTGTCACCGTTGAAGTTTTGCCTCCATTTCACCATTGTCTCTTCTTCAAAAGCCACAAGTGGATGTTGCCACTAGGAATTCTGCTTTGAATATTCAAGATTGAAACTGGGGAAAGAGCCTTAAACTGGGATTTAATGATTAAAATCAGAATGTATCAGATTCAAACTTTGCTGCATTCACTGAAACTTGTCATATTCAAATTTTTGTGAAGAAACTGTCCCCAGGTGACGCCAGGTTGGGAGTTACGCCTGCATTTGCATGCATGTGTGTGTGCGGTACAAGCAGCAGCTCCACCACTGCGCCTCCAATAACCGAGCTAGTGGTGTGTGATGTGTCACTGGGAGCTCCACTCATTATGGCCTACATTAGCACCCCACCTCGCCCTGATTAGTCCCCTGCTGAGCTCAAACCCACAGCGTGTGAGAGATTGTGCGAGAGTGTGTGAGTATGTGTGAGCATGTGTAAGAAAGAGGGAAAAAGAGAGAGACGTCGTGAAAAAGAGTGACCTTTCTCCCTCTTTAGAATGAACATCGTCTCTTCATTCCGGTGACAGCTTCCTCATTTCTCTAATACAAATGGCTGCCAGTGCTGGTCGGCATGCATCAGGAGCGTGCGAGTGGGCCCCATCACTGCTCCTCTGTCGCTGTCATTTATTACCCAGTTTGTTTGCACTCTTATCCACGGCCTTGCCCTGCCAGCCCATCCATCAACTATACACAGACACACTGCAGGCTCTCTCACACACACACACACACACACACACACACGCGCGTCTGCCTGCTGACTGTCACCACCTTGCCTTCCTGGACAACAGGACGCACACGTACTTACACGCTGCTTCACTTATGTGTACGCCCACAAACGCTGCCCTAACAACACACACTTTACCAGCACAGTTCAAATGGTGAATTCTCTTATGCTTCTTTTTCTGTTGCAGCACTCCATCACTGTCATCCACTCTTCAGCTCCATTTCTTCCGGTGCTCTCGTCCTCGATCCTCTCCACACACCAAGCCAGTCGCAAAATCCCCAAGAGGACAAGTGTGTATAAAAGCGTGGCATTGATCCAATCCTCACTCATCAATATCAGTCAATATGCATAATCTCATAGCTTCATCAATAATTGCTTTCACGAATGCCTGATCACAGTGCGTGTTCTCCCACAGGGGTTCTCTGATGATGCTGGAAGTGGTACAGAGGAAACCTTTGTAAAACAAGGCAATCAAAGACACACACACACAGATCGGTAAAATATTACGACAAGCAGAGAGGTGTAGAGCAGACCGACACCCCCAATATCACCAGATTATTCCTAAGATTGTTCATTATCTAACCACCGACACACAATTGTTCTCTTTTTATTATTCATCATATGGTTTATCCTTAAATTGTAAAATATCAAACCTGAGATACAGCCAAATAATTAGTGTGTGAATATAGATAACTAAATATACACCTGTAAAATATAGGTTTTTACATTGGCGGTGATTGGGAAACATTAATGCCGACACCAATTTGCTTGTGAAAGTCAGCAAATAAGTTACTTTGAATTATTGAGGGAGCCATCCTCAAATCTACTACCGACATGTTGAGATCAAACAGGGTGGATTTTACAAACTACTTTCACGACCTTACCAGTCAAAAACGATGGAGAACCAGCTGGGAATACAAGTCCTACGATTAAGTCAATTTATTGACATTTACAGTCGACTGCGTTCTTGTAAGTGCTTCCCAGCTATAACAATCACTCCTTGTGATATAATGAATCCATTAAAATCCCTGAGAAAACAGCAGGTAATGGGTGAATCAAATGATTCAATAAAGCGACTCACGTAAAGAAAAAAGATGCAAGACTTTTATTTAAGACCTTCCTGTGCCTCCTATGAACTAAATTCAAGATAAACTGTCAAACAGCGGAACATGTTTAATATCCACCTGTTCAGCGCATCACTTGTGCCACAGCATAGATTTTTTTATTACATCGCTCAAGGTCACTTCACTGACCAAAGCCCAGCACGTTCCTGTAAAATGCAACTTCACTAAAGCCCTATTTATCCATCACAGGGAAGGGCCAGTTGTAGATAATCGATACTGTTAATTATGTTTCCTGGAACACTCACTTATATTGGCGTGTCAAGTGGGAAATAATGGAAACATAAATGTTAATATGTTGAGTAAAGGATAAAACCTTGTGCTATAAATCAGCCATTTATATTCTTTCATATGCAAATAAAGCACCTCGGGACATTTAGATCAACAACTCCGATCGGCTCCATTATGGAGTAAGACAATTTTAACAAACCACTGTCTGCCTGCACACGCACACACACACACAGCATGTTTGGGGGCCAGCTGCCAGCAAATGAAGGATCTCCCTCCCAATTCACTTGTTATTGTGCTGTCTGGGTGACAAGTATACCTATAGAGTGAGTATTTATTTCCGGAATGTTTTGTTCCGTTTTCCTGCAATGATGAATGTTTCTTTTATAAATCCATCGCCAGGCCTTTTAAACCATAAACAATATTTCTCCAGCCCAGATTCCTTGTGCAGCAGTCTTGGGGAACCTTGAGATTTCCAGGCTCTGATTTAATGGCTCGTAATTCGTGAAAGGCAATCCTTCTTCACCCTCTGACGCTCAGATGCGCCATCCTTCCGGCAGCTCACCACGCTCGGCCTCAGCTCCCCTCTGGATCCTGGGGCTGGTCTAAACGCCAGTTAAAACTATTCTGCTGGAAACAGCGGCGCACCCTCTCTGTCACTGGCATTGGATTATCTGAGGTGAGCTGACAGGACAGAGTTTTCCGTAAAGGACATTTCTTGATGTGTGAGTAATGCTATTTTCAGATTTTCCTCTTGGGACTGTTCCAGGATCCGAGCAAACAGGAAGTTATGGATTTATGTATATGTAGATATATATAATCTCCCCAACTTTGCTGTGCACTCATTGCACAGCAAAAGTTAGTTTGCTAAAGTTTAGCTCGCATCTTCCTGTGTGAGGGCACAGAGAAGAGGTTAAGCTTATTTTAAAATGGCCAATAAATGTACTCCAGCAAGTCAACCAAGTACAAGTGAGGAACAACAGCAAGTTAAAAAAGCAATCATTAGGCTGGTATCTCTAATTGTGTTCCTTCCTCTTCTCATGTATAATCCCTCGTTCCTCACTTTGCCTTCATTAACAATGGATGAATTAATTAGAAACCTTCAAAGGATTTCTGCACAGTGAACCCAGGAGATAAAACACATCCTATTCCTCACACAGACTCCTTTCCTTCTATTTTCTGGCCCCTCTGCTCTTAATTGTATTGTTTGCTTGTTGTGTCGATAGCAGGATTAATTTCACTATAGATCAGGATTATTGACCTTCTCGTCAATGTTATTTCATTTCTGTAAGGTGCTAATTATAGGGAACAGGGGAAAGCAAATTGCACTGTAACTTGCCTCACTTGCTTTCCAATAAAACAGAAAGAAAACAACATTAATTCCCTTTTAGCTGCCCTCCCTGGTAAAGTAAATTCAAACACTATCTCATTGTCTATCTGTGGCATCGAGGAGGGACGCAGTGAACAACTGCTGGACTTTATTCATGGTCTGCGCATTAATAAAAAGGTGTTGACTCTGACCCATTCCCCGCTCCACCAAATGCCATTCTTGTCACACTCGCTGCTGTTCTTGGTTCTCTCACTTCATTTGAGAGAGGGGGAGGGCACAGTTCATAAACAATTAACTGGTTGGATAAGTGATACACTCAAGCGCTAACAGACCTGAAAAACATTGCGTTATAAATTCTGGTAATTGAGTAGAGGGAGGTGAGCATCGGGCCACTGAGACTGAGTCGGCACCATCGTAAAGCAGTTGCTCGGAGATCGGATGGTTGGCACGTTTGCATCGTCACCTTATAAAGAGGTTAGGCTACACCTCTTCAAGGAAGATGACTGCAGTGGATAAAGACTTTGGACAATGACAGCCAACAAAACAAAACAGCTTGACAAGTGCAGTCATATCGGTTTGTCTACTTTCAAAAGGTCTACCCAAGTGCAGCGAGCCCTAAGACCCTCTTATCTACCCTTTCCTCCCTCTCTCCAGCCCTCCCTCCCCCCGCAGTCCTCTAATGAACTGAAAGGTCACAGCACTAATAAAACTATTAGCAGAAATGAATCTCTCAGATGTGTTAATGCACTTTTAATTCCTGTTAGCAAATTTCATCCCCCAGCAGTTTGCTGGCCGCTAATGAGAAATAAAACGCCCCGCTCTGGGGAAGGGGGATGGGGGGAATGGGTCGATGCTTGGGCTACTCCAGTCAACTCCATACACACACACACACACACACACACACAATGTACACCAACATTGCACCTTACACACACACACCCTGGAAGTGCTGGGTGTTATTCACGGACCGAGGCCTGTTTTCAGCCCTGTGATTCTGCAGGGTTAATTAAAGAGCACATCTCCATCTGTTCTCATTCAGCCTCAGCTCAGTCTCTCCCCATCAAGCGCACAAGACACACACACATACACACACACACACACTCTTCCTCCTCCAATGCTCTTTGTCATCAGAGGAGAAAGAAGAAAAAAAACCTTGACAGTAAGGTGTTCACAGCGACACAGATAAACATGCTCTGACTTAAAGACATGATCTGGCCTCTCACCCTGCTTGTCTTGTGACCTGACTAATGAGGTACAGACAGGGCTTGACCCTGAAATGTCTAGAAGCCACCAGAGAATATCAGGCCATGGCTGACGAGTTGTTCAGTGTGTTTGTGCAAGCGCGTCTGTCAGCCCATTGTCACATGTCACCCTTCAGGGAAGTCAAGGTTCAAAAAGTACTCTGGGCCAACTTTTTCCCTTTACAGGGTGCACATGTGAGTGGAAAAAGTAAATTCCAGGGATTCAGTGCATTAGTAAATAATTGATGAATTAATGCTCTTAGAACTGTAGGAAAAGGAAGAGGTTTTGTGACTTAGTCATTTTTCCTGCCAAAAAAGTTATTTGAAATTTTGAGCCTGCAACCAGCACACATGATCAGGTTTGTTTTAATATAGAAATGCTGTGCTCTAATGTTTTTGCAGAACACCCTAATCCAGATACACATAAAAGGCATTTGGCAACAGAGCAGGAAAAAATGATGCACAAAATGCTTTTGAGATTATCCTTCACCATAATTAATGCTAAATTTAAATGAACTCTTTGGACAAATCATTGCAGTGGTACATGACAGACCACGTCCCTTAAAAAGACTGCTTGCCATCAGGCCTAAAAAAACCATTCCCCTAATTAACAAGTTTATGAATATGGTTGGCATTTCAATACATATTAATGTCGTAAGTAATTTCTATGTGCTGCACAGCTCCCAGCTGATGACATGCATGGAATTTACAGTTCTCCTTTTACCACTTTCCTCCTTTTATTAGGACACCTGCTTACATTGGGTTGATCCAGTCTTCATCTATTTTAAAAGCATCCACTGTCTTCTACCTACAGTGAGACAGGGGGACCTGACAAAACAGACAGCACAAGAAAGAAAAGAGAGGCCCAGAGGAGAGAGTCATTCTATTACCAAACAACACCTTTTAATCAATAAAGAGATAAAAGATATTTTAATCAAAGGCATATTTCCTTGTTTGTCTAATGCTTCTGCCGCCACCATACACATGATCTTTAAATGCTGAAAAGGATGCATAATGCTCTCCCAGAGAGCCACTCATCCATATGAACACAAAACAGGAGCAGTCAGCAGAAACCCACACCAGCCCAGCCCAGCACACAGACACTCCATAGACGCCAAATTACATTAGGATGGGCATATTAAGGGGAAATTGCATCCTGTAAACTAGAATATTATTTCTACACACAAACACACTGCTCGCACACAAATCATTTTTCAACATCTATTCCCCAGCCCCATGCTCACTATTCAGTAACAGATCCATACGCGTATTGTTCAGTGAATGTGCATGAACACACACGCACACAAACCATAAACACGAAGCCTGGTGCTATTAGCGTGTGGGCTGTTTGTCGGACATGCAGGCATCCGCTAGCCGTGGCTAAAGCGTTCCAATGAGATTAGAGGGGTAACCGGAGCCCTTCCAAGCCCGCTGAACTGAGCTCACACCGGGCTAACAAGTCCAGAGGTGGTGGGCAGGCTGGATCGGGTTCCAGGAGATAATGGGTCAAATACCAACTGACACTTAATTGAAATAAAGTGTGCACATTTCCCTGTGTGTGTGTGTGTGTGTGTGTGTGCAATTCAGCTTTACATTACTGTATATAAATACGTTTTTCTAAATAGCAATAAACCACCATTGTGTCTGTGTGTGTGTGTGTGTGTGTTAGGGTGCATCAGAGTTTGCACGTCTGCCGAGCACCATGGAGCAAACAGCAGCTCCAGTAATAGTGATTCATGCTTTCCGTCAGGCCCCCTGACAGGCTGGGTTCGATCCCCTGCTCAACGCGCTATAGCAGCAGTAAAAGCAGCCAAGGCAGGTGCAGCACCACGAACATCATCATAACTGCTGAGGGAGTGTTGGGCTGCTGACATATTGATCCAACATCAGTTAGAAGATTAGATAGATTGACCTCGGACTCTTGACTTTAAACAGTAAAAGGAGGAGGGCAAATCAAGAAGAGGGAGAAACAATGGAGACAAATGGTAAAGAGATGGATAAAAGGGATACCAGTTACTGAGATACTGTAGGAATTATTCAAGTTACATAATAAAATATTTTTGTTTCAAAAAAGCTTAATCCATTATTGATTATGCTCAAATTATGATTGTTGACAGTTTTCCCTAATTGAATTAAATCAATCAGTTAATAAATGAACAATTCAAGAAATGTTTTCCTTCTCATCCTTCAGGTTATGAACAAATTTCACATGTATAAATCACTCACAGAGAGAAGCTGATTTCAAAGAAGAATAAGCAAAGAAATAAGATATAACACTCATGGAGGAAACATCTCTTCTTCCCTGCCCTTACACCAACAGTCCTCAAGTCCAGCAACTCATCAGACCATCCGGCTGAGCCTAACCCCAAACCTCCTATGGGCCCCATGAGGCTCAGGGGCCAGGAAAGACCAGCGAGGGTACGAGCTCACACTAACGATGGAGGAAACCTTGTCCAGTCGGCTGGAGTCTGAGATGGAGCAGAAGACCCTGCACCATTGTTCTGCCAAAACACTGACAGCCAGTGATTTAGGACCGGGGCTGCCCAGGAGCACTAGGGGAGGGACAGAAGCGAGGGAGGTCAGAGAGAGGCTCCACAGGCACCCTTCAACAATTCTACCCAAATCCCTCCATCCATGAGATGGCAGAATGAATCATGGCTGACCCAGCGCGAGGCCCGGGTCTGGCCCCACTGCACCCCCCCCCCCCCCCCCCCCCCCCCCCCCCCCCCCCCCTGGCCCCACTGCACCCCCCCCCCCATCCCGTCTATTGAACCCCTCCTCTCTCTGAACAAACAAGACAAATCTAGTGTTTATTTACTTAAACAGACCTAGAGAAAGAGCAAAGGGGGCAAATAAAAAAAACTGTAAAAATCAATACGGAGTTAGTAGTTCCCGCCCTTCTGCTGCTCTTTCCTGTCAGCCCAGCAGAAGAAACCCAAGTTCGGGTCTAATAAGGACCCCAGGTGGAAAGAGGACGCAGATGGCTTCAGCAAGCTGCACATGACTAAAGAGAAATGAGGAAAAAAGATGGGCAGCCAGAACAAAATGCCCCTAAAATGTAATTCACTACACATAAAGCCATGACAACCAATTAAAGACTTAGCTAGCACTCTTCCATTTTATGACCATCCATAATCACTTCTGTCTCTGGATGAGTTACACACGCTGAGCTTTGACGGATGATATATAAAAGAAAACACAACGGCCAAAGTCTAAGCTGTGGGTGATGTATGTGCATAGTCTGAGACATGTGAGATAAAATTGGTCTCCAACTTAGAGTCCAGACAGCGGAGCATTGAATCTGCAGAGCCTCTGCTCTTGCCACATGACAGGGAGAAAACAGATAAGGCTTGCTCTCAGGGGAGAGGGAGGGTGGCCATCAAGCCAACCCTCTAAAAAGAAATAACACCGGCAAGCTGTCAAGGTTTCTGTCATATCCTACATCACGTCAGCCGCCCATTCCAACCCATCGCTGGCAAACCCCGCACACTGCTGTGGCCAAGGATGAAAGTGCTGGAAAATGGGAGTCATTGTAAACCATTTTCTGCCCTGAAGCCCCCACCGCCGTCCCCTCCATCTCCACCCCTCTTCTTCCCGACTCCTCTTGAAGACAAATGGGTCCAGGGCAATGACAGAGTGCCTGGTCCACAAATCACCAGCGGCCGGTCTGCTCGTCCACTGTTTCCTCCTGCTCCGCCGCCTCCCCCCCTGCACCCAACCTCGCCCCTCCCCGTCCCCAGCCCCTCCATTAGTCATGTGCACACGGGCAGCAGCCAGCAGCCGTAATTAGACAAGGACAAATCGCCAGGCATGGACATGGACGAGTCCGGCCACTAAATAAGGCCCCGTTTCCATACCGACCAGTGGGCGGCAAGTCAGGCCAAGGAGAGGACTAGGGTGTGGGACAGAGAAGCCAGGAAGGGTCGGTACTGTCCAATCCAGCCAAATATATTATCCTACAGGTCCATGACTTGAACCCACCTCTTTACCAAACTAAACCCCTGCCCCTGAACCACCTTAGCCCTCAACCCCAGTCCCAGCTGGAATCTTTTTGGATTTCGGTCCACACTGGTCTTACTCTCATTTCCTACAAACTATGGTGAGAAGTGAAATGTCCTTGCTGTGCTTAAAGTGCAGCGGAGTTTGAGAGAAACTGGAATCATAAACATGGATATTAATTTCACGAATATTAAACTTTTCTGCTCACTTTCGTCAAAGTGCTGAAAGTGTAAAATTTAAGATGGCAAATTTCTCCACATAATCTGAACACGGCCATTCATCTTTCAAGACAAGGGCGAGACAGAAACCTCATCCAACGCTCCATCACGGTCCTGTCAATGCAACCCCACTACGTCACTTGTTTTTGCGGTGGTCAAACGAACTCTAAATAAATAAACTGAATAAGTAAGGCAACCCCGGAGCAATAAAGAGCAATAAAGAGGTTTCAGGGTACATTAGGTGTAACGTTAGAAGGATGGAATTAGCAAAATTGAGAAACGCACAGAATCAGATTACACATGGACGAAGAATTCGGCAGTCAACAAAATATAAATTACAGCCATATGAGGGTAGAGCAGGCTGAATCCACAGAGGAGTATCAGTAACAATTGCTTTGGCCGGGTCAGAGCTGCAACACAGTCCCTGGGCAGGTGGGGGTAGACGAGAAAACTGACCGCCACACACACACACACACACACACACACATATACAGCATGCTCCACCAGAGCAAACCGTATTGATCTGCCTCCTAATTTCCTAATTAGTTTTTATTGGATTTCATAATCGTCATCAGGACACATCAAAAAGAAACTCAAAACCCCAGCAAGATTTTCTGCCCTCCTCAACATAATTTTTTTAAACTGCGAAAATGAAGCCATGTATTCAATTCCAAATCCACAGCTGTGAGCGCAACCTTTTTTTTTTTTCTTAACTACCAAAACTCCTTGGACAGCAAACACTGCACAAACACACCATTTCTCCCATGTGCAGTAACTGATGTTTAGCATTGCACATTTTCTGCATCATCTGCTGCTATTTGTCACACTTCTCTCTCTTCGGTCGCCCCTCACTTGTAGCTCTTGTTAAACATACCGCAGTACGGCGCTGGAAATATTAAAGTGCAGATTGTTGAAAACACACTGACATTTATTGGATCTGATTCTAGGAATTTGGAGTTTTTTTGCTTCCTCTTGCTTATCGTCAGTCCGTTGTGGCCCATGTGCCCTCACTGTCCTCAACAAAAGCACATCAAGCTCTCAGCTGTCCAGAGACACTGCCTCCAAACTCCACGACTCAGTTGCCGTTTTTGCTCAACACAGGAAACTTCCTCCAAAATCCTGTGAATAAAATAGTTGCTCGCTGATCAGCATGCTGACAGATTGAGAATCAGGCAGCAATGAGTACTTTCCAAGAACTACAGCAGCTGGCCAGTGGTTAACACATTCTTTTGAATGTTTTTGTAGTGTTATGTGCATGATGTTGAAAGATATACCGAGTACAGAAAGCAGACAGGGTTGAGAAAGGGTTGAAAGACAAAGAACATCCAATGTCCTCAGTTACACTTGGGGACAGTGAGCTAGCTGACATCTGTTTATAATGAACTAAATATACAGAAAAACAAAGGGGGAGGTTTTCAAATTACTGGAATGAGTGTCTCCCTGGACCACAGGCCTCTACTTCTCTGTTAGCACCTCTGCCATCATAACTGTTTCAGAGAATCCTTCTTTCACCATCTGCTGTGTAATAAATGAGAATGAGAGAGCGAGAGAGGAACTGGGGAGGAATTAGAGAAGTGGTCTGTATAGACAGTCTGTTTATTTACAGCAGCACTCCACTGCTAAAACGTAACGAACAAACACCAAGCCCCTCCTTCTGGTCGCCTTTCTAAACCCATTAAATGCCTGGAGCCAGATGTTAAACAGTTACAAGAACTGATTTCAGTGGGGTTTTTTTCTTTTTGTTACAGCCCATTTTCAGACAGAACTTCTGGCATAATGAGATCAATCGACATGAAAGTTCGTAGATGAAGGCAGATGAAGATAAAAAGGAAAGAAGTTAGATGCAGTAAAAAAAGTTAATGATTTTGATCTTTGTTCATTCAGGTCTAAAGTTAAATCGGTTCTCTGACGTATATCGCATCCTCACCAAGTTTTGTGGATATCTATGAGGATTTTTTTGCATAACCTTGTTGAAAAAAAACATGAAGGGTGAGAAAATCCTTGGGGGAGGTAATGAGACCTTTGGTCACTGTCCCATAGAGATAAACATTACAGTGTAGAACACTGTAAAAAAAGAGCCTGGATTTAATGTGAATTATTGCTTGTTTAGGATAAACAACACGTTTTCTCTCCATTACTTTATTTTCACCCAAAGTGAGTCCAGCCTGAAGGGCCTCAGGTGACCTGACCACTTCAGTTCCACTTTCTCTCAGGGAGGACTGTAAGGGGGCAAGGGGCAGTAGAACAAGTTTAAATCCCAGTGAAGATGTTTTTGGCCTTGATCACCATGCCCATCGATCCCTGGCTGATTCCCACTCAGATACGTCTTATTTTATTAGTGGCTTCGGCCTTCTGCTGCCCCATTCTGCGGTGATCAATACCATCATGGGGATGGCCCATATTTTTCTCACTTTTAGTGCCTTAACGCTGTTTAACCGTGTCACCTGATAAACGACAGGCCCTCCCCAAACACTGATTTCCTATTGATTTCTCCCTCATTCAGCCATCCTTCCCTTCGTCACTCTCCCATTGTTTTTATCTCCAGTTATCTGCCTCGGCTGTACTCCCCCCCCCCTTACGTTGAGGATGGACATTCGAGCCACCTTAAATTCATTTCAACCACAAACACCCATTCTGGTAGAAGTCCCGCTAAAGTGGATCTTTTAATGAGTCACTACAAACTCATCTGGTGAGCAGAAATACGCAAGACAAAACAATTTGAAGGGAGTACTGAGAGGTAGGTTTGTGTTTCTCATTTGCCACCATTACCCACCAAACGGTCCGCTACAAACAGCGATGGAGACCCATCAGTGAGTGAGCGGGCGCCGGCGGAGAAGGATACAGTGACCACCATGCAAGAGATGCTATGACAACCTGGAGGGAGACAGCCCCATCCATCATCAGCTGACGTCCTGGTGATTGAAGCAGGGTTTGGACTGCAGAGGAGGATGCACTGGGAGTTCCAGCAGGGCAACATACCATCCACCTGCATGGGTTCTAAGACTATTCCTGTTTAAACACGTGTAGCATAAAGGGAAAAGTTCAAAGTAGGACTCAAATAGAAGCGCTATGATGAGGAAACAAACGTACAACAAAAACCAGATACAGGAAAATATGGTGACGTCAGTGGAGTTAAAACAAACAAATGATAAAAGAGACCTTGTATCTGGCTGCACTACCTCCATCTCCCTCTCTTCTCACACTGTACATTATTTATGCAAAATTAAACCTGCTCCAATTCCTGCTTAGTCTGGCTCATCCACTCAGTTACCTCTTTATTGATCTCTCATCTAAGGCACTTCTGTAAATCCAGTCTGTTCGTTCCCGCCTTACCGCCATTAATGCCATTAAATATGGGTCCCTTATCACCAGATACTTTGAGGGTGTCTGGCCAGACCTGTCCACCTCTTGATACTGGCTTTATTATCTAATTCACAGGATGATACAATTATCTTATCGCCGTTAAACTCTTGTGTTTAATTCAAGTTTACGTGCTGTAAGAACTTTACACGTGCCTGGAACATTTTGAACAGAGATTACAAAATGACTACAAACAACATTTGTCACAGCCAAACTATCATCCTGCGCAATTTCAGGTCTGAATAAGTAAAATGACACCACAAGCATCCGTTAAGGAAGCGGCTAACATGAGCTGGCATCTTTTATTAGGTCTTTCACCCTTTAGCAATGGGTTAAGTGATAAATTGACATTTGCAGCACCGCCTGCCAAGTAACAGTGGGTACAGAACATACTGAGAAACTGACCGTGAAGGAATAACGAGCGAGCGGTCAAGAGCAGAGATTTTCTATGAACGCACAGGGAAGGGGAGTTAAATGGTTCTGGGCTGTGAGAGGACCAGCTTCCAGAACAAAACTGGCCAGCTTCAACAGCCACTCCGCTACAGTAACCCCTCTGCAAAGTTATCACGCTGCAGGCATGGAGGAGCTTGAGCACCAGCTAGTGGTAGTGGAGTTCCACTGCCAAGACACCCCACACCAAACACATTAATCATGACCAGGGGAGTGTAAAATTCAATCGGCTCCTTCCATCCATTTCATGTGAAGCAGACTGAAGGCCGGCCTTGTAGTGCCTGAGAAAGGAAGGATGAAAAAAAGGGGAGAAAAAAGAAAGAGGAGCTCCCTACACTTCATCAGAACCCCTACTTCATAACAAATGGTGTGTCTCTCTGGCGGAGGAGTGCCATCAGAAACACGCGTTCTCTCTATCCATTTAATTCCGGCAGTGGAGGAAGGGTCAGGGAGGGAGCAGTGGGTGCGTGTTCTGCTCTCCGCTCGCCGCTTCCCCAGTCACACAGTAAACTACCTTTTAGGAATTGTTTCTCAATAAGAAATGATCAGTCCATTTATCTGCACCAGGCGGGCCTGTCTCCTCACCCAGACCTCCAATATTTTTCGTTTGACCTGATCAGGGCTATAAACTAGACCAAGACACTTTCAATTTGTCACCCGAGGAGGCCTCTGCGAGTCCCATGTTACTGATTGCATCCTCCCTCCCAAATGTAAAAATTCCTCCCATGCTTGAAATCTCTTTTTTTTTTTTTTTCATGCATGCAGCTACTTGGAAATACAGATTTTTTTCATGTTATAGAAAATGTCCTGAAAAATGATCCCATCTACACACCATGTCCAGAGCGTAATGTTATCTCCTGTTAATGGATACAGTGAGGGAAATCTGGTATATGTAAAATAATTCATTTTTATTCACGATCTTATAGATTAAAGCAAAAACAGCTTTCTCACCCGTCCTGCCTAACAAACATACAGCACAATTATTCATCAGTTAATCTATCAACAAACAATTATGTCTTTGTTTGACATTTCATGAATAGCTTTGGGGTTTGAGCTGTAAGTTACATAAAAAAAAAAAACAAGTAATATATAAAGATGAAGCATCCTCTCTCATAAGTGTGAGGATTAATCAGTTAATTGGGGAAAAAAAAACATCAAGTTAATTGAGCAAATTAATTGATAATGAAAATTATAATAATCGTTAGGTCGTGGATGTAGCTTCCACTTCACTTATTAGTGGATTCTAAATTAAAGCATTAATCAGTGTTTTACAAAATATAATTATGCATGTTAATCTCGAAAAATGTGCTCATGTTATTTCATATGTTATTTAAAGATGAAGCATCCTCTCTCGTAAGTGTGCGGATTAATCAGTTAATTGGGGAAAAAAAAACATCAAGTTAATTGAGCAAATTAATTGATAATGAAAATTATAATAATCGTTAGGTCGTGGATGTAGCTTCCACTTCACTTATTAGTGGATTCTAAATTAAAGCATTAATCAATGTTTTACAAAATATAATTATGCATGTTAATCTCGAAAAATGTGCTCATGTTATTTCATATGTTATTTCACTGGTTTACAAGGAAACTTCCCCGTCACTGGGTTCAAGCAGTAATCTCTAATGTTATATCATTAACCTTGAATCTCATGTGCATTCACTCACATCATGCTCACACAAGTTTAAATCCTTCATCACAGTATTTGTACAGGGAAAGGGTTAAGTTCAAATCAATTGAGAAGGAAAATGTGGTTAACAAAACAAGATTCATCACATTGATGCCAAAATCATGAATGAATCCATACTGCTTTAAAGAAGGAGTCCATGATGGCGTAACAATGTAAAGGATGGTCTAATTCAGGAGACACTAATACAAGATTGTCTGGAAACTGGCCGTTAATACTGGTTGTTCACGGCAGGGACAAACATTAACCACACTGTTTTCTTTCAAAACATGTACAAACTCTGAACAGGGGGTAATTACAATTCACACATGACTCGTTTTCCCATCAAACTGTTTGGAAACAGTTAAACATTCTTTGAAATGGGTAGAACATGTCAATGATTTTTGACAGTACTGAAATATGGCGAGGGACACTCAACCACGCACACCCAGCCTGTTCGAACTGCTGCCTCGTCCTGAGTCACATGCATGCGATTAATCACTAATACCTCCGCGTGTCACCTCGCATGGATGTCATTACACAACACTAATGGGCAACTGAGCGGAACTGAAAAACACATGTAGAAATTTAGCCTCTCTTACTTGTTTTGTAGTCTTCTGCAGCAAAGTGCCTCCTTCCCGTCACATGGCACGTGTTCCAGCTCCACTCAGAGGATCCCTACCACACAGAAAACAAGATTAACAAGGCTGAACCACCGACGTGAGATATATTAAAATCATAAAAACTTCTTTGAACTAAGATCTGACATCTAAGAATTAATCTGAGAAATAACTCGGTAGATTATTAGATTAACTCATTAACTCCTTTGCTACAAATAATTGACTCAACAGATCCAACAATGAAACAGCAAGCTGCTGCTGTGATATATATGTTATTATACTCAACATACATATATGTATAACAGCCGCTAGCTATATTTTCATTCCCTTTCAGTTCTATAACAAACACAGAGAAAGTGGACCACCATAAAAAAATAAAGCAAAAGAAATGACACAATACATTTGAGATTTTAAGCTTTTATTGATTAATTTTGTCCTTGTGTTCAGAAGCAAAGCAATCACACAGGATGTTGATGAGCGCAGGCAGTGCATCAGAGAGGAACATGTACAAACTGAACAAACAGAGATCTGTCTTTGTGGTCAGTCTCTGGAGGAATGCAAGCACTGAGGGACCGACAGGATTGTGCACGGAAACATATTTAGATGAATAGGACATTCGTAATAATGTAGACCACGCGCACATTTTGCATTTCTTTTTAATTGATGCAGTCAATGTACAGTGACATCACTCGGTTGCGTTGGAACAAATAAACATTGCTGTTTAATGGACATGTGAGAAAAAAATACTATTCCAGTTTACATGCTCTATTTATAATGGAAGGTACAACAAAAACACTATGGGGTAGTCATGTTAAAGATTAGTCACATTTGAAGTGAAACAGATTCATGGAGGAATCAGCTCTGGCTCTGTGATTTCAAACGTTCACCTCTGAAACAGGAGGGGGGGGGGTGTTCTACTGCCCTCCAGTGGACAGCTGCAGGAGAACTGGCAACTCGACTGAAATAAACTGCAGCATTGTGAATTTAAGGAAGCATGTGAGGGGATGTATCTGTGTGGTCCTGCTTCTTAGACTGACACTGTGCTCAATGTGAACAGCTGCGACATTTAACTTTGACACTAGGCTCAATCATTGTACTCCACAAACTTCAACCACTCTGGACCATTTCTATTACAGTTGCTCTGGCTCAGGAACAGCAGCCCTTACAATAATGACTATAACATGCAAACACAATGGCATCAACCAGTGGTGAAATGCAATTCAACAGCAGCACAAAATGTAGCCTTCATTATGACTTTAGGTTTCAATGAAAAAGCCAAAAAACACGCATCCTGCATTTGATTCAGTTTTCACTCAGTGGGACAAATGAGTTCAGCAAAGGTTTCATCGCTCAGCCTTGTGTCAGCCTTGAAAACAACTCACCTCTGTTTTACAGGATACTTTTCAGAAGAGTTGCTGGTTCAATTTCAACAGAAGTTCAAGCTTCTGACAAGCACTTCACAGACACGAACTAACCAGCAGTTAAAGGTATTTACAGGTGAGGACTCTTCCCGCGTTTTTTCTTACTCGTTTTTTCTTACTGCGTAGTGATCTCCTCGGTGCAGCGGCTCACCTGCCCCCTAGTGGGCGATATTAACACCACAGCACTGACTTGTTCGTGTGACATACACGTGTGCTGGTGTTTGCTGATGTACTGTATGCAGAGTAAACGTTAAAGGTCATGAAAAAACTGTACAGATATATGGGCCTCAGTGGCTGTGTTGGTGCTTCATCGGGGGAAAGGGCTCATCTAATAATTGTCTAATCAAATGAAATTGGCCTTTTTTTTTTCAATGCACCTGTGCCAGTATAGGGAGAACAAAATGCGTTCCGAAAAATCGCATTCACCTTTTATTTGCCTTGGAGAAATGTCAGTTTCATTTATCTTTCAGTGGTGTCTTGTGGTCAGTATTGTGGAGCAATTAGTGTGCTATTCATGTAGTGATTATTCACCCACTGTACAGACCACTCATGTGTTCATTATGCTGCATCTCCAAATTCAAACCCAAGTACAATCATTTTAAATTCACACTTACCACAATCAAAATTCTTCACGCTGATCTTCGTCATGCGGCTCAATTCTGTTTGTGATACAACAGCGCCATCACATGGCAAAAGACATGAACCGCATGAAGGCGCACATTAGTATTTCAGTTAATACAGGAATCAGAGGCGACTCTCAGTGCATGACAGTAAGGCTTTATTAGAGGGTGTGAGGAAGAAACGGCAAGTGACAGTGTCTTCAGTCAGAGGTGAGCAGTGACACAGGTCTACAGATTACTGCTTTGGCTGCACAAGTATCAGCACAAATGAGAATAAACGAGTCGTCTCGCAGAATGCATTCATTTGCGGTGAAGTCTACGTGTTGATCGAGAGTTTATAGATCTACATCAGAGTACCGTTCAGCATGCAAAGGTACTTTTGTGTACGTTTGTGTGTTCATCTAATCTGAGCTGGTATCTACGCTATGGTTTGTTGTTCTGTGGTTTGATTACTGGGTTCAGTGAATCTACACTCACAACCTCAAGAACAAGACCATGCAGCAGGAGTACAAATGGGTGACTGCCCCCTCGCTGGTTTGGGTCCCAGCAGAGTGGAATGACAAACTTTTTAATACTTGAAGCTCTCTGACGCGTTCAGAGCCAAACACCTCCAAAGACAAACAAAAAAACTGAAAGTACAACCAAAAAGAAAAGCGGAAATCTAGGGCACATTCATGCGGTCTAAATGTAATGGAGGTCATAAATACTGTAACTGGAGATTTTACTGAACACCAGGTTGTGGATGTTGTAGGTAACAAGGAAAGAGAAGTACATTATGGCCTTGCTCAGAGGTGAGACGATCCATAAGAGGAAATGCAATCACGACGGCCACAGAGATAAATGCTACTGTTTCCTTGAGGCTTTGGATACGTGTGTGAAAGCACTTTGTCATCACGGCTAGAAATGGCACTTCAGCTTTAGGTTTGATTTCACAGCTTTTCATTTACAATGCTCCAGTGTATTTGCACATTCCATTCCAGAAAATGAAATGTGAAATAGACTGATAAAGAAACCGGGCACAGAGCGGTGACAAGGCCACTACGCCTGAGCTAGACTGTAGTTACAGAGCGGAAAAACCAGGATCCAAAATTAAAGCAGACCTTTCACAGTATCATCTCGAGTTGACTGAAAAAAATAAATGTATTTCCCTCTTTCGGTCTGAAAATATATAGCATTAAACATTTGCCAGGAACTTTAAGAGATCAAAGTTGAATTGGAGTTAAAGTGCTGATTACCAACCAAAGCACCCAGGCTACGAGGAGAGCAAACTAACCGGAAAAACGAAAGCTCAACTCTCTCGCAGGAGAACATCCTCACACTCCATCTTTCATCATCTATCATGCAACAGAGAAATAAATTGGCAATTAAAAAAATAATGAAGCCTAGAACCCGGTGTGGACCAGCCTCCGACACAGGAGTCGTTCCCTGGACCTCAGGATGCTCTGACTATGTACAAGTATGGATGAACTACATGACGATGCCTGAACAAACTCACACACAGGCACAGCCTGGACTCATCTCACATTCATCATCAATTACTCTTACATAGAAACTACTTCCTGCCGAGGCTAATTCAAACGCAATAAATCTATATGTGTTCACGTCGGTACTAAAAAATAGATCTACTTACTGCTATTCTAACATGGCCACAGGGTGTGGGGAGGATGTGCAGGTGGACATGTTAAATGAATATATTACATATTTATATACAATGAAGAGGAGAGGGGGCACAGTGGCAACTTGAGACGGCTTTTCTCCATTAGGTCAGGGACTTGTTTTATCGTGGTGAAATGATGGTCGATCTACAGGACCCGGGATCTCTTGCTCGCCAGTGAACCGTGCTGAGAGAGAAAATGAGACACAGGTCAACCAGAGAAGCTCAGAGAAAAATCAAGTGTTGTTCCTTGAAAAACCTTTGTGTAATCAATGCTTTCCCCCCCCCTACCTTGGCCTGCTTGTAAAAGTGAGGGGCCAACTCAACCAACCAGGACGACTCGACAGCAGTCACGTCGCGCATGTAGTATTTTGATGTCTGCACCACTTCGTTGAAGACAACCCTGGAGGAGACAACGTGAACACAATCAGCTCAGCTGTTGAATTAATGCACAAGAGTAAAAGAGCTACAGAAAAGCTCATTGTACGGGACTTGCAAATCAAACCAATGCAGCAGCAGAGGCCCGAGAAAAAGTCCACTGACCATTTTGGAGGTTTCTCGCCAAACAGCACAGAGTTGGGGTGGATGTGAAGCTCTCGGTCATCTCGTAGAGTCCTAGCAAAGCAGATGATGTTAAGTTATTAAAAAGTATGATGGAGGGGTGATAAGTGGTGAAGCTGGCTCTCACCTGTAGGAGCCAGAATGGTGAATGCGCGCTGCATTGGCAAAAAACCCAGACACAATGCACTTCAGGATCACATCGGGATCTCCTGCACACAACAAACAAAACCAGAGATGTCACCATCTCCTGCTGCTACCACTCACTGTGTCCGCTGATACGTCTCGTCACACAGGGACTCACCTTCACTGGAAGTCCGCGGCACCTTAAACTTGTTCATGAGACGGCGGAGCTGCTCTCGCACAGTCACAGCCCGCAGCAGACCCTTGTAGTTGAGGAAATGTTCCTGACACCACTGGGAGCTCTTCTGGTGCTGCAGGAAAACAATGTGTGTTGATTTGAGTCATCTTTATATTTGTTTTTTTTTTTTGTTGTTGTTGTTTCTCTGCCACATGTGACATGTATACCTTAATGAAGGCTTCATACACGTTCAGCATGGTGAGATGGTCTCCCTCTGCAACTGCAAATTTCCTGTGCTCTCGGGCCTGCAGGGTGAGATAGGGAAAATTGGATCATTGTTATGCCGACGCAGCGTTCCTGTCAAATGAGCTTCTTCTGAAAAGCCAGTTTTTCCACTTACGGCAGCTTTCTTCTGATTGGGCGCCATCACGAATATATTCTGGATCTGCATCATCGCGGCAATGGTAACAATCTCTTTGGAGCAGCCGAAGTTTCCGGACTCGAGGAGCATCTTCGCAAACATGGGGCTGAGGGGAAACTCCGCCATCCGCAAACCCGTGGGATCAGTCAAACGGCCGTAATGGTCCAGACCTGCCAACAGATGTGCACGTAGTCGAGATTCTGCATCTTCTGCAGGGACACTTCAGCTTGCCAACACACACGCCTGCAGTTAAGGGACCTTTATACTTTAAAACTTTGCTGACTGCCCCGTTTCTTACCTGCCAGGGCGTAAAGCAGCTCCAGAGCCTGAACCATGGTCTGAGCTGGAGGAGGCTGTTAAAGTAGAATAGTATTATTTAAATTAAAAGAAACCGCACGTTAAGTCCAACAATTACAATATTCACTGACAGACAAAAAAATGATGTGACAATCTTTTAAAACCCCAAAGCAGACCACGGCTGAATTGGCTTCATGGTCGCTGTGTATTTCTTTCACAGAAAGAGAAGGGGTCACTCTCTAATTAAAATGTAGTACGACTCCTTTCACAGTGGGTGAGCAGGACACGGCCACCCTGTGGATGCAGAGCGAGAGCTACTCACAGATAGGAAGCTGAAACGCAGCACATTGTCAATGCCTAATGCTTTGAGCTGCAGGATGACAGGGGCCAAATTGGTGCGCTGCATCTCTGGCACAGTCGAGGCCGGCAGTTTCTCAAAGTCCTCCTCTGTAGAGAGGAACAGAGGAAATAAGAGAGGGGGAGGTTGAGACAAGGAGCGACAGAATAAAAGGCAGAGGGACAACTGAGAGAGAAGAATAACGGACTATGGAAATAAGTGCACATTGATCACTCTCCTGTTCCTGAGCTCTCACACGTACCTGTGTAAAGTCTAAAGCATTTCCCAGGTCGGTTTCGCCCGGCTCTCCCGGCCCTCTGACTCGCTGAGGCTTTGGAGATGGGCGTGACCACCAGCGACTCGATGCCAGTGGAGGGACTGTAGGCTCGGAGCTTTACAAACGCACAGTCGATGACAAACACCACTCCATTAATGGTGATGGAGGTCTCAGCTATGTTGGTAGCCACCACAACCTGGAGGACGCAGCACAGACAGACGCTTTGTGAGAAAAACACCACGCAAAACTCTGACATCATGAGTCCTCGCCGCACAGAAGCACAGGAAGCGTTCACCTTGCGAACAGAGGAGGGAGCCCTTTCAAAGATCTTCATCTGCTCGGCGTATGGCAGACCAGAGTACATGGGCAAGATTCTCAGGTGTTTCTTCATTCCGTATCGTGACAGAGACCTCGCCTGCTCCTGCAGGAGGGACACCACTTTCTCCACCTCTTCCTACAAATGAGAACAGAAGTGTATCGAAGCGGCACATGGAATACTGGGGTACAACCTATACTCTTCTGTCCAATTGACGTTATTAAAGAAAGACTGAAGGCCATTCTTAGGATATGGTCACACTCACCTGTCCGGTAAGAAAAGCCAGGACATCTCCATCATCCTCTGTCTCATGGATCTTCAGCACCGTCTCCACTGTGGCCTTCACATAGTCTGGCACAGGACTGAGAACAAACAGAAGACATTTTCACATTGAGGACTAATAAAAAATAAACTAATGACACAAACTTATTTCCTGAAAACTGAAATCTGTTTGTCACCTGACAGTGTAGAAGACGTCCACTGGATACGTGCGTCCTTCCACTGTCAGAATGCCACACGTGTCCTTGTTGGGATCCCCAGTCTCGTTCAGGTTGAAGAAGTCATGGAATTTCTTCATAAGAAACGTGACAGAACAAAAAAAAAACAAAGGGGGGGGGAGTTATTTCCTATTTTAGAAAATTGTAGCAGTGATCCAAAGAAATTCTCTTGCTGCCCTCAGTTGACTTTTTTTAAAAGCGTGTAATGTAATACTGTGGTGCATCATAGTAATCTGAAAGTGCAGGTAAAGCATCTCAATCAAAAAGTGCAGTAGATGTCTGATGCAGCGATTCAGCGGCCGTGGCCTGATTGTGTCTCTCTTTCATCAGTGTACTGCAGATGTCAGTACAACGTGATCTGACCTGAAATCAACTTTCCCCCGTGTCTGTCTCTGTTTTTCCTTTTTTCTCGCCAACCAAGCATATCTGTTCATCTTAATCATGCAGTCACCTTGGCATCCAGAGTGGCAGAGGCTACGATCAGCCGCAGGTCTCGCCGCTTCCTCTGAATCTATTCAAAGAAATACAACATGAAGGGTAAGTCAGAGAAAGAGGAGTCAGAGTAGTAGAAGCAGAGGTGAAGGTTTCTGTCATCATTTCCATGGCTAGAAACATATGACTAATGTAGGGTTTAAATTGCATCTAGAGACAGCAGCTGCTGGTGTTACCTTCTTCAGCAGACCAATGGCTATGTCTGTGTACAGGGTTCGTTCGTGCGCTTCATCTAGCATCAACACACTGAGGATCAAAGCACAACAACAACAGAGTTGAAGTGAATGCGACCCGGTTTTCAAAACAAAACCTTCAAAAGTTCCCACGTCCAATAAAAAGAAGACACTGGGGCACATTCATTCACACAGCTGTACCTGTATTTTTTCAAGAGAGGATCGGCCATCATCTCCCGCACCAGCATACCATCTGTGAGGAACTGAGGGGCACAGGGACAGCTTCAGCTCTGACAGGAACCAACCACAGCAAAACCTGACCACACCCGTCTGGTGGGAATACCGTACCTTGATCCTTGTGGCGTGAGGATCAGAGCGGTCGTCAAACCGGATGGTGTAGCCCACCTCGTGTCCCAGCAGGGCCCCCCTCTCCTCCGCAACTCGGTTCGCAACCTACCAGCAGGAGAGGGGGAGGGAAACGAAAGTGTGTGGAGCAGGATTGTGTCTTTGCAGTGAAATGACATTAAAACAGCAGAAGGAGCAGAGGACATCGGCAGAGCTCTTACAGAGATAGCAGCCACGCGTCGGGGCTGTGTCACTCCAATCACCTTCCCATCCGCCGCCCAGCCAGCTTCCAGCAGGTACTGAGAGAAGTCAGATAAAAAGAGGAGGAGTACAAAGCAGGAGACAGAGACGTTGATGCTGCAAAACCGCAGCCTGAGCATAAATTTACGTCGAACACTTGATGCGGTCCAAATCCTGCTAAAATAAGGCAACTAAGCATCAGGACAAGGTGACTGAAAGAGATGACGTTGCTCCTTTTAGAATTCTACTAACCTGAGGTATCTGTGTTGTCTTTCCGCATCCAGTCTCCCCCACTATGATGACGGTCTGGAAGCTCTCCACCAAGTACAAGATGTTGTTTCTGTGCTGGATTAGGAGACAATTGACAAGAAAAGCTCATCAGCAGCCATTAAAACCCCACTGGACCACATTCAGTGCTCTTGTCAGTCTACACAGCTAAGTCGAGTGTCTCAAAGAGGAAGATGTGAAACCCTGAAAAACAATTGGCAAAATGGCCAAAACTTAAATCAGTGGACGTTCATAACTATGACAATACATGTCACATTATTATTTCTTTCAAGTTTAATGACTGACCTTTGCTTTTCAGTGAATCTTTTCTTTAGGAGAAACCTGATTAACAGCTAAACAATTTACAAACAGCAGGAGGATTTGGGACAATTGTGTGTCACGGTGTTTGCACAATGCACCTCCATGGTTTGTTAATTAGCAGGAACAAGAAAGAAAATACAGGACACACTGCTGGACCAAGGACGAACCCAGTAAATGTTCTGGTTATTTTGCTTTTCTCATGTCTTTTATGAAAGGTGCAACACAGCTGAAGTGTGTCATCACTGTTATAATGCTTATTACAGCACTGCATCATGGCAACAATCCTCAGTTCTGCAGGTGAACCTTGAAAACGGGGAGTTTCTGCCGCTGCTTCTCGATGGAGAGCGCGGTGTTTGGGTTGAAGATGACAGGGGAGCCGCTGGTCTCCGTGTTGAGCTCCCGCTCCTCGGAGATCCCCGGAGCCTCGGCGCCTGGAGCGGAGCAGATGGAGGAGATGTTTTATTTATCCCACAGAGCCGAGGAGCGACAGAGAATGGGCGCAGCGTCAGCGCCATAAACACACCAATACCATACACACGGGTCTCTAACCAGTGGCGTTCAAACCGCGTCGGTACTTTTGTTGCGTTTGTTTCATTTTGACAGCTTTCCACTTGGGTTCCGCAGAGCTAACGTTACCGGGCTGCAGGGGGACCGCGCAGCCGCGGCTGTGGAGGAGGCTGCGGCCGGAGCGGGGCTCATTCCGCCTTAGCATGTTAGCATGAGCACTCTAATGAACTACACGCACGAAAAACTTCCAGAAAACGTGTGAATGTGTTCTTATCTCCAACTTACCCGGCTTCCAAAATTTCATCGTGGAAAGGGGAGCCGCCATCTTGCCCTCTACGTCACATGTTTTAGTTTTTTTTTTCTTTTTGCGCATGACGTAACTGCCTGTGGTTTCCACGGAGATAATACGAGTGACGTCAGCACGTTTGAACTAATCTACAGGCTAAAACTTAATTTTTATTTTAAACGAGATGTTTGAATTTTATTTAATCGAGATTAAGGTTCGAGGATTGCGAATGAAGTTTTTAGTTATTTGTTTAGACAGCGATTTTCTTGCATTTGCTCTTCACACTTGATATTTTTCTGAACCGTTTATTTTCTACTTTATTCATTTTATTATTTAAGTGTTACTTTGATACAATATAACGAACTTTTGAGTTTGTTGTTTTGTTGTTCATTCATGTTCTATACTCTCTATTTTAAACATTATTGTAAGATAATTAATACATACATTTGCGAGTATTACTTGAAAATCTAAAACTGCTCTGCACTGCACTATTTGTAGCTATGTTGACATTTCACATTTGCATTCGTCTTAACTAGATGCAGTAAGTAGCTTGGCTTGACTGCAGAAAAAACATATTGGTCGTTATTTTAAAAAATAAATGACATTCCGCCTTGCAAATGTTTACTGGTTTTCTATATCAATGTAAACTTAACACCTTTGCACTCAGAACCATCCGATTAAGAGAACACAAGTAGGACATTAATGACACTCTACAGACAACTGATTCATTTAAAAATAATCAGAATGACAGACAACAAGCATTAGTTGCAACCATAATATAAAATAAACTGCAGTACAATAAGGGAGAATTTGTACCTTAGCAAAGCCAGCATAGGATTCAATGCAGGTAAAAAAAATGTGTATGTGCATGCATGAATAAGTTACAAATAAACAAAGTTTCAGTAGAAAAAACCAAGAGCATTTCTTTGAAAATGGAGGCCAAATAAAGACCATGTTTAATGATTCCCAAAAATTTGATCAGAAAATACAATCCTTTCAATCACCAGTTGTGTATCTAATATAACAGTATCATTACAATAACTTTGTCAGCACTGGTTTAATAGGCCTTTACTATAAAATACTGAGAAATATGTTACATCAGACAAGATATAACATAAGCACAAATAAATCTATGCAATACAAGGTGAATTTGACCAAAAAGGACATGATACAGATTTGACAGACAGGTTTAAATAATTCCAGGTAAGACTTTGATCTGGAAGCTACATGTAAGAAAATTTTTTTATTTAAATTATTATTTCTAACTAATGTCATAAGTCAATGAAAGGTAGGTTTCAACAGTAAATCATGGCAGTGCACAGACCAGGTTTTTGCTTGAGACTGTGAATAACTCTGAACACAACATGCATAATCCCTCCCTTTGTCTGAAAAAGGTATACAGATGTGCAGTAAAGTCTGATCGTTATTCGTTCATTTCATTTCATTCATTCAGCTTTTTGACACTGGTAGCATATACTGACTTCGTGACTGGGTAAGAACAGATAGAAACATCTCACAACCATTTGCCTTGGATTTCAGAAAGTCTACACTGTTGAGAAGAAATGACTGATTCAATTTAAAAATTCTTTGTTTATATTCATCAGCAAAAAAAAAAAAAAGACCACAAATGTTGCCGGGTAAATTGCCATTAGCACAGGCGACTCAACGACAACGTTGAAACCAGTAATATATAAAAGGGTACTTCACTGTGATACCTCTTATTATGTAATTGTTTTGTTCAGCCCAGATTCCCAAAAGAAAAATTCAGCAGTAAATCCACATAATTTATTAATTATTAGTATTTAAGTTCATCTGATATGGCGCATTTTGTTGCTACAAGGGTAAAACTTTGCGCTGAAACATGATTGAAACATGATTACTATGTGAATGGACTTCCAAAGCAGAAGAAGGGTCCTACGGTAGGGTGACAAGATGAATCACCCTCCTCCTATTTCCCAGCATTTACAGTATTGTACTGTTTTCTATATCTTTACTAGCCTGTCACAGAGGATGTCAATGATGTGAGGACAAATGGTAACAAATGAGAAGTGTACTGGAGAATGCCTTCAAAAAAGGAGCACTCAAATTAAGAGAAATGTACAATATGTGAGCATGTTCATCATGATGGTCTTGCAGTATCTTGTTATTCACACAAGGATTCCCATGATGCACTGCACACTGAGAAGTCCTGCTGCATGTAGGAGCAGTGACACCCCCTCAGTTCATGGAGTTCCTATGTTTTGAAAATTTGCTTCAACAGAAATGTTCGTATTTAGTGTCCAGTGGATTCCTCTCAGTCAAAATGTAGAGCTGTGTAAAAGATAACCCACACCACCTGGTGAAGACAATAACGCACGCATTAGATGTTGATGATAACAGGCATCACAAACCCTGAATCTGTCAACAACCTGCAATTGACAACCATTTGTTGATTCATGAATAATTACTGCATGCTCATATTCTAAGACATGCATTACTAATTAAGCAAATATAATGTAAATGATTGAGGACAATATCTGTATTTAAAAAACATGTTTCAATCAACATTAGCCTCACCAGAAACAGAGCAAAAGAAGTCATGAAGCCTTCTTTGGTGAGTTCCCACGTGCCACCATACTCTTCCTCATCAATCTGCTGAAAGCTGCTGAAGTATACATAAAGGACGCCGGCGTTGATGATGCAGAATCTAGCGGGACGAACAAGTGAAGATGTTAGATTGTAAAACAAGGAACTTTCAGGCTCAATGAAAGGCAGTCAAAATACTTACATGGCTATTCCCAGAAATCCTTTCAGTGGTGCAACTCCCCATATCACGCCAAGGATTACTGCAATGATTTGTCGGAGCCAGTAAATAACGTCTAGAAACTCATCCTGTAAAAAAAAAAAAAAAAAAACAATACAACAAGCTTTAATATAGTGATGCATTGTATTGATGTCAAGTAATTGTACATCTGCCAACAGGGTTCAGGTTTACTGTTGTCATTTATTTGTTTGTTTATTGTTTGGGTTGTCAGTAGTGCAAGCCAAAAATATATTGAATGACTTTCTATGAATCTTTGGTGAAAGGCGGGACATGGGCCAAGAAAGAACATTCAATGTTGGCAGAGGAATTATTTTAAATCATATTTTCCAACTCTGTGAGATTGGCAGTTTTTAACATTTTCACAAATTCAGGTTTACTGGTTCAGGTCATTTATTTGTTTATTGTTTGGGTTGTCAGTAGTGCAAGCCAAAAATATATTGAATGACTTTCTATGAATCTTTGGTGAAAGGCGGGACATGGGCCAAGAAAGAACATTCAATGTTGGCAGAGGAATTATTTTAAATCATATTTTCCAACTCTGTGAGATTGGCAGTTTTTAACATTTTCACAAATAGCTCATGGATCTGATGGAAAAAATCAAACACTGTTAGGGGACAGAGATCTATGAGTGTGTGTATTGACCTCTGTGGTCTGGGGTCAAGGTTTAATTCAGGCTATGATGTGCAATTGAATGTTCAAATATGAGTATCTTTCAGGTTCGAGCTGTTGGTTGGAGAACAAACGCAACTGAAAGAGCATACCTTATCATTCTACACTCACACAGAAGAAGGTTTGAATCAATGTCATAATTCTGGACATTGCTAATGTATTTGTACATGTATAGGAATGTGGACCACCGTCACAGTACATACATTTTCCTTAAGATGATTATAAGATAATAAGATACATTAATGATCCTTAGTTACAGCCTGGGCCTTGACTACTTTAAAGCAAAATTAATTGCTGTGAGCAAACATCGTGAGAAATTAATAAAAGAGCCATTTAAATGATGTGTTGACCTCGTGTTACCGAGGAAGGACACAAAACCAACATTTTTTTGCTCAAAAAGCTAAAAGTAGCTTTACAGATTTGACAGACAACCACAACTGAGCCAGATTAACCCTTAGCATGGCAGCTAGCTCCCCATAGCTCCTGCATGAGGAGCTAGCAGCAGATTAGCTGCACGGCTAAGTGTAGGACACTTCAAAGCAAACACAACAACACACGGGCCAGAGGGAAAAAAATCAGAAAGAGTCTGACCTTCTCCTCCCAGACGGCGTTACTGTTGAGGGCTTTGCTCCACGGGGACTGTTTTACTCCCCCATTCAGCAGATGACTCTCTTCTTTCCGCTTCGAGCTGCTCGTCATCCTTCGCTGTTTTCCGCCGCTGCACGGGTCGAAAAGTCCGAGGAGGAATCTGGAGGGAGATGTGAGGGAGAGGAGCCGAGGAGCGGAGGAGCAGAGGAGGAATATGTGGAGGTATTAGGGGAATGAGGGCTCCGCTGATGTGACAGATTTCTGTCGCGCACCGTGTGAGCGCTTCTGAGCATGCGCGACACTGTTTGACCCCGAGCCGCCAGCAGCCAATCAGAGAGTGCGACGTTTCTGCACCGCTACTGAGAGCTGCCGTTAAAGCCTACAGCGACCCCCAGCGGTGGAGGCCGGAGTCACTTCCCCACCGCACACCAGTAAACGCTAACCAAATTAAAGTTACAGGGATGCTCTACTCACCAATGGGTGGGTGATGTGTTTGAGTCCATTAAAAACTTGGTAAACAGTTTTACAGACAAATACAACAAAACTGAATGTAGTGTGATTGATTCTTGAAGTGTAAAAAAACAACTACACACACATGGCTGTGGTGTCAGCCAAGGGTCCACAGGCCCAGAGATTCAAATTCAACTAAAAACAACTTGATTTACACCATTTTAGCCTTACTGTCTTCTGATGGCCTCCTCTGGAGTGGCACTCATGTTTGCAGACACAAACACCCTGAACACAACCTCTGTTTATCACCAGCGGTCAGACAAATCAGGAACTCTTTATATACATTTCATTTGTTTATTACAGAATAATAACATCCATTTATGTTGATTGTTAAATCCACCTACAGCTGTATTAAGAATGCAAATACATAACTGCTAGCTGCCTCACACTGATTCTACCTTGCCTAAGGGATGAGACTGAAGCTGAAGCCCCAAAAACATTCCTGCATGGTCCCACCAAAACACACAGGATGTGAACCTGTCATAGCTCACGTTCTTCTTCAATCACAGGAAATAAACCTGATCACTGCTTGTGGTCAATTGTGTTAGCCTGAATGCTATAGAGTAGGGACCTTAGCGTGAACCTTGTGGTTGCTGTTAATTTCGTAAAATGTCTTGTTTTCTCCAACCTACAGACCAACTGATTTCCTAGTGGAGAAAGGACTATAGAAAGTATTTATATTCACGCAGCACAGACTGGAGAGCGCAGGCTCTTGTTTCTTGCATCATGTAACTTGCCATGATTTTACTGCCTGCTCTGTTGGTTTGAGCTTATTGGTCTTTCTGTCGTTCTCTCTGACGCCCAGCAGAGGGCCTTAAGACACGGCTCTCTGTTGCTCACCACTGGACAACCAGCATTATTTAACTTTAACTGAGAGATGTATAACTCGGGCCTGATTTAAGGCAGTCATTTGAAAGATTCGGCCGACCCTTATCCTGTGTGCATTCATATGGGTATGGTCAGGAGGAGTCAGACCGTTTGTCTTTAGAATCAGAATCAGAAATAAGAATTTTCAGAATTTACATTTAATTCAACATTTACATGTGTGCAACTGTAATATGCATGACTTTCCACTGTCTATGGGAATGATATAATAATAATAATATTATGATTTATTAATAATTTCTCAATTTGTGTTCAACATAGCATAATATTAGAATGTTTGTGATTATATATTAATGGGTTGTATGCACTATAACCACTGACATGATGTGTGTATATGAGTAAATATATCATACATTCTGGATGTGCACATTAGTTGAGGGTTAATCCACGATAATGTGTGTGTATATTAGAATATATCAAAATGAATTGTGTTTGTCATGAGGGGGTGCATGCACAATAACTTTTGACATGATGTGTGCACTGTCTCTTTAACAGAGGACACCTGAGGGGGACAGGTGAGCCTCACGTCACCTTTCACTGGGACCGGTTCCGGCACTCCGGAGAGCTTGACCCGTCAGCAGCACCGGCACCACCGGCGGCGGCCCCGTGTCGCCCCCCGGTCAGCCTCACGTCGGGATGTCTGACTCACTCCTGCTCTCTGCGCCGCGGAGGAGCTCGAGCTCTCACGCCAACTCCACCGTCAGTGACGTGTGCGTCACGTGTCCGCCTCTTCCCTCGGTACGTCCGTCGTGTCTTCTGTCCTCCACTGGCTGCCGGAGCTCACCCAGGACAAACAAGCGCAGCCCAGCCGAGAGGAGAGGAGAGGACGGGGCTGGGGGCGGGGGCTGCATTGTAGGGACCGGTCCGGTGCCGAGGTTCGAACCCGCCGATGGACGGAGGGGGTCTTCCACCTCCAAGTTACCATCAGTGAAGCCCCAACCTCCCGTCAGCCGCACTCCTCTGGCTCCTGCCATTGTAAACTTCAGACGTGAGCCCCTCCGCTGCGGACCCTGAGCTGCGACCGGGCGAGGTGAGTGTGTTTGTCTGCTTCCACTCCAAACTTGTGCGCTATCGCCGGAGCCGCGTACCTTTGCGGCGGCTCGGTCCAGCTGCATGTCGCCTGCTTAAAATGGCGACAGTCAACGGGGAGAGAGAGAGAGAGAAAGAGAGAGAGAGAGCATACAGCTTCTTTAGGGGTCCGGGGGGGGGGGTCTTCCACTGATTGAACCGGGTCCACTGTTTGCAACACCACCCGCACACGAGCCCCTTTAAGTTGGGACTCACCAAGTTGAGCGGAAGATGAACACACATCATTTCGGAAATGTTCGAGGCTGCTCTGCTCGGGCAACAGCGCAGTGCGCGAGGGTCTGATCCAGCTGTGGGCTCCCAGGTAAATAAACAGCTTCTCGCACAGGAGCTGGGCAGATGTGCTCGGTTTTACTTGGGAGCCAGAGCTGTGAGGCTGTCCGGCTGGGTGTCAGGATATCCTCCGGTGTGAGCTCTGAATAAAGAAGTTAAACATGACTCCGACTTCCTCCCACTTCACAATAAAACACTCTATTATATTTTCCCCTTTGGAACAAAATGAAAGCGATCTTCTACCCGAGCCTGCACGTGTGCTTTCACCAATATGCGTTTTTTTTTATTTTATTTTATTTTTTGTCAGGATTTGTTTACATGTTTATGTAACCGGATCAGGTTTAAGGTTGCCACACTGTTACACTTAAGTTATGCAGGCTGTTGTCTTGGTTATTTATCTCGTGTGTGTGTGTGTGTGTGTGTGTTTGTGACTTCAGGGATTAGATTAAATCTTTCCCAGACTGCTAATTTGTGTCTGATGCTCACATGGTCCCAGGCAAAATCCCGCAGCCTAATCCAGTATTTTGTTCATTTGTCCATCTTTCAAACTGCACCAATCACACTCAGTAACAGAGTAACAGTTTGTGTTTTCACTTGTTTCCTTGACACAACTGGAACAACAGCACTTCTCATTTGGAATTATCAGTCATGGATGTTCCTAACACCTTTACACCTGCATCATTATTATCTTTTATATTATTACTATGTCTCCTCCTCTGGCTGTATTTAATTGTGTTTCCGTGGTGATGGATTGAGCTCAGTGGCTGCACATCTCATTGAATAGTCCCACTCACACACTCGCTCCCTCACCCCCTTCCCTCCCGCCCCCCTATCGACACCTCCCACCCCTCTTTCTCCTTCCCTCCATGTCTCTCCCTCAGTTTTAGCCTCGTATGAAAGGATTCATCAGTACAACACGGTGCGAAACGAATCATACTGTATTTTAAATTTTACTGTGAACGTACTTTTGTTGTTTGTTCAGTTTCCTTATTTTCCCCTTCATTAGCTTTCCTATTAAAGCATCAAGCGATGAGCTGATGTCGTGCTCAAAGTGATCCTCACTTTTCATCATCGTCTCTTTGGGGTCTTTTCTGTTGACCCAAGTAATGGCAGTTTTCTTCTTTGGAGCGCGATGGCAGCGTGTTCTTCACGCACGTCCAGAGCGAGTGGAGGTTTGGGTCAGCAGCCGCAGAAGCAGCCTCCTGCTCTGCTTGGCTGGTTAACAGCTTGTGATGTCAGCCATTTTAGGTTGGACAGCACAGAGCATGGTGTTCCGCCATTTCTCTCTCCCTCCCCTCTCAGCAACCCAGTTTTAACACATGCACTGGCAGTGGCCACAGCAATGCAGCCTTCTGCAACCCACGCAGCGATCTGCTCCCTGACCTGAGAGCAGCCCAGAAATGAGACCGGGACGAAGATGGAGTGACACCGTTTGCAGCGCGCCCACTGAGGGTTTCTCAATGCTGTCGGTGGCATGTAAAAATGGAAAGAAGTTCAAATGTGCAATATGTGTCAGCACTCAGATGTGAGCAGTGGCAGAAGAGAGGGCGAGTTAAATCCTAGAGTTGACTGACAGGAGGTTGGTTAGCTGGAGCCAGGACTCACGTGGGAATAAAAAAAACAGCAAGGTGTTGGAACAGAAGGTGTAGACTTAATAATCATCTTGAAAACACTGGGGGGCAGGGTTGGTTCCTCAGGACGCTCTGACCGAGAAGACCTGACATCCACGATATCTGCCTGGATGTCAGGCCTGTTTACGTGTCTGTGTTGCCTCCAGTGAATATAGGAGCCCTGCCTCAGGCCTCTACAGGCCCAGCACAGGAGCCACAGTGAGCAGGGGACAATGGCCCCACCAGATGTCTGGACAGGGACTGGGGCACCGAGTTAACAGGAAGGGACTGCATCGACTCCGGCCAATAGTGCACCATGGCGACGGCTACCACACCTAGCAGGGAGACATCAACACTGCGCGAGGGAGGCACTGAAATAGGAGCAGGGTAGAGACTCTCCAAATACCACTCACAGGGGTGTGTGGAACAAACAAGCGCCGCTAGATCCAGAGACTAAATGGCAATAGAGTTGTGTGTGCGTGTTTACCCACACGCATGTGCTTTGGAGAAATGAGCTGGTTGGAGAGAAAGAGGGGGTAGGAGGTGGTTGCCATGGGGACAGTAACACACCAGTGGCGCTGCCGACCTGTCTCTTTGGGCCAAACTTGCCTGGAGAGGGAGGAGAAGAACTAACGGTGAGGGAGAGGGAGGGGAAGCACAGGGTGAGGAGACGATTGGCAGAGGGAGGAGGAGTGAGGGTGACGAGACGGGGGGGGAAGAGGGAGGAAAACAGACTAGAGTAGAAACAAGAAATGGAGCCAATGGGAAAAAGACTTCCTGTATTGTACACCTTTTCTGTCCTAGTAAAGAGGGCATTTCTCAGCGCTGCACCTGTAGTCGGATGAGGTGATGAGTGTTTTTCATTAGGGCGCCGCTATGCTGCGAAGCCAAGCTGCAGAAGGTGTCAATGCTATTATTGGCTTGTACTCAGAGGATATAGCCCAGGCCTAGACAAGAGTCAGGTCAGTGGATGAAAGGAGGTCATGCTGTGCTGAGCCACTGACGCGACAGAGATAATATAGGTTATGAACCCAGGAGAACTAAAACGCCATCTTTGTGTGTCACTGGGAGATCTCTGACTCTCACACAGGGAAAAAAATGGCAGCCTTACTACCTCAGTAAACAAGTCTCACACACAGGCATGCAGGCAGCCACCCCCACACACCACATGCACACAACGCACGCACGCACCCACCCCACCCCATCCCACGTCGCCTCCCTTCACACTCTACCGTACCGGAAGCCCACACATGCAAAAGCCGACACAAATAACAGACATCAACACATGGTCAACCTGTGCGCTGCATTCAAATCAGACGATATTCATGATGCACTCACACCAGTGAGTCAACGCGACTTTGCCTGGCATTGCTGAGACATGAGCAGTCCAGTCCGAGTCACCAATTATAGCTTGGCTTGTGTTGCACTTTGTTTTGTGTTTTCACTCCTCACCTGTATGAGGCCGTGGGTGTTGCTGCCACTGAAGCTCAACCTTTGTTGGCAGTTGTTAATTTTAATTTCACATGTCATCAAGCCAAATGGTTTTGCCATATTTGAAGCTGCCATGATGCACGAAGGAGGGAAATTAACATCTTTATACACTCTGTGTTTACCAGTTTGTTTGTTTCTTAGCACTGATGGTTATTTTGCATGAGGCAATGCATTTGTCTGTACATACAAACACAGAGGCTGAACTCCAGGTTGTGTTCACTGGCTGAAGAGCTCGGGTTGGAACATTCCAGGCTTTGCAGTGCAGCGACGAGCGAGCAGGCGAGGGAGGGAGGGAGGGAGGGAGGGAAGGAGAGAGGAGGGAACGACTCTGTGATTGTAGTTTGGAGCAAGAGGGGGTCGTTGGAAGAGCGGGGGTTGGCAGGGTGAGATGGGATGGCTGGTTGGAGGAGGGTATCAATGAAGAAAAATTCCTCACTGAAACACCTCAGTGCTTCCTCCACGACTGTTAACACCCCTCCTTCCTATGCCTCCTCACCCCAAACCGGCTGCCCATCCCCCACCATCCTCTCCCGTTGCTCTCCCTCTCCTCGCCTCTCGCCTGCCCACCCACACCCAACGGAACCACGTGATGGATGGCTCAGACTGCCCACCCATAAGCCTTTGTGTTGTGTCATGTGACCAGCCTGGCTTGGCAGAGCAGTGCCCCCTGATGCAGAACTGAGTGGCAGGGGGAGTAGGAGGGGTGCACAACTGCCCCAGCCGTGGGCAGTTACTCTATCTAGGGGGGGTTCATAGAGGAACAAGGGGCATCTCGTCCCCTCCTCAGTGAACTTCTTTTGCCGGTTAACCCCTCAAGCTCTGATACGGAGAGAGGGGTCAGTCAGAGGTGTGAAACAAAGGATGTCCAGGCTGCGATGGGATCTTCAACATGTAATAATCTCATTGTCGTCTATGCAAGGGATTCGTGCAGATCTACGTCATGTGTAGACTGATGAAGACTGGGGCAGTTTCATTGGCTCAAATTGGACGTTCAGGCATCAGAATACAGTGAAGTGAACACTGTGTACCTTTGCTAGGTTATTTGCATGATAGGGCATCTGTCACACCCAGTCCTGAAAGCGTTAACTGGGCTTTGAGCTCGTGCACTGTGACCTCTCTGTGGTTGGCGGGAACCGTGTGTTATTTTGGGGGGAACCAGAAGAAAGACAATATTTGTCGCTGACCAATTTATATTTAAATGGAGAAAGGCTGATTTGGTGAGTCTGAGAGATGACGGTGTTCATTATGCTCAATCTGAAATTAGCCCCAGACGTGTTTAATATTTGCATGGCGCTGGTCTGTGTGCACACAGGAAAGGGTGACATTATTTTAGATATTTACCAGAATAGCTGCATACGGTTTGGATTTGTTCGTATATCTTTGCATAAGGAGCAGTTTTAAGGGTTTTCCTGTTGAACTTTTGCAAGCTGTTAAAACTTCTTTTGTGAGCTCTTTGCCGCCCTTTGCATGAGGCGTCATGTCAGCGCAGGGTGATTGGTAGAGTAATTGCCCTAGAGCTAGCCTCTGATACTGCATCACTACCTCCCTGTCGGGGAGAGGGGGGGGGGGGGACTGCTCCAAGCCATATAGACAAGGAATAGAAAGGTGATTTGAACATTTTTAGGATTCATATTATAGTCAGGTTTTTGCATTTATGCCTTTAACATTTTTTTTTGGGGGGGAGGCTGTTTTCAAAGACCATTTGTTGAAGCACCCCCTTGACCATTTATTGAGCAGGCCGTATGTGAAGAAACACATTCATACATGTATCTAATTAAGGTGTTCAGTGACGATACAGTGGATTAAAAAAAAAACCCAGAATGTTCTCTCTCTGTGGGGGTGTGTCTGAACGAGGGGAAGTGAAACGGAGTGGGGTGGGGGAGGGGAAAGATCCGGGTAGGACATGGGCGCTCCCAAAAAGCCTTTAGTGTAGACGCAGACTAGGCCTGTTTGGATGCTACAATAAAATAATTCGCCTGGAGAGTTTAGGGGAAGGCTCAATTACATTTTAAGCAACTCAGGATTTGAAGGACTTCAGATTAATCCGTTCACAGGGCCTTTCATCGATGCAGTTGATATTTTACTTGAAAATATCCAGCTGCGTATGATCTTGGTCCAGCTGTGAGGAAACTGGCTTGTACTGACAAACTTGCGATATCCAATCTTACTCCTTCTCAAAATTGTGTTTCCTCATCCAACATCTGCCCTTATCTGTTCTCGAAATTAGACATTTAATTAAAAAAAACTATTCAATTAACTACAAATGTATTGTATTTGATCGTGACTGATGACCTGAACTAAAATGTGTTCTTTTCTCAACCTCAGGTTTTTACTCCAAACGCCGGTGAGACCTGAGAGTGGACCTATGGAGTTCTGTCATCGTCCTTCCCCCACTCCTGGTTTATAGTCAACCGGAAACGACTCACATTCTCACTCACACCCCGTTTGAATAACCCTTTTCACCCCTGCGGTGACACCATGGCCAGCAAGAGGAAGTCAACTACTCCTTGTATGATACCTAGCAAGATCATACGTCCTGCAGAGGAGGCTGAAGAGGACTTCCCTGCTCTTCTCTGTCAGACCAGCATTTTTGGAGGGGGCAGACAGAGCCCCCTAGACCCCGCAGAGTCTTCCAAACCAGAGGCAGAGGACATTGTCAAAGACTGCACTGGCACTTACACCTGTAAGCCTTGTAACTTTGAAACCCAGGATCTTAATCTGTTCTTGGATCATGTGTACAGCGGGCACCCAGACTTCCGTGCAGACCCCAGCTTCCTTTGCCTGAGCTGTGGGGTTTCGGCACCCAAGTTTGAGGGTCTGGCCCTGCACAATGCCAGGGTTCACCCCAGCACTTGGAACACTACTTTACAGCTGAGGAAGAGAGACAGGAGAGTTGTGGTGGAGCAGAATCTGATAAACGGGACAGAGTCTGGGAAGGACAATGAAATTTCCATAAGCAAGACTCCTATAATGAGGATGCTGAAGGGCAAGTCAGAGCCCAAACGGATAGTGGTGCCTCACTCGGTCTCCAACGAGTCATCATTGGATCCTCTTTCAGTCTCTTCTTCCAAAGAGACCAAGAGAAAAGAGACCACTCCAGTGACGGTCACCAATGTTTCCACAATAGTCCACAACGGAACCACCAAGGTCGCAGTGCCCTCAGCAATTCAGATAGTCAATGGCTCTGGAGCATTACCAATACTCAAGACGCCCATCACACAGGTCAGCGCTCAATCTGTATGTAAGTGTCGAGTAGTAACATACACATTTCTTTAGATTGATGATTTTAAATCTGTTTGTAACAGGTGGTTTCAGTGGTTCAGAGCAGAAACTTTCATCAATCTGCACCGATCACAGTCTCCTCAAATTCATCCTCCTCTTCCTCAAAAAACCTCCCCAAGGTATTTTGTTATTTGCAATTTATTTCTCACTGTGTTTCTCACTCTGTTTTTAAATGAATTGGAAATCATGTAACATAATTATCCCTTTTCATCTTCCTTCCCAGGTGATGATTCCCCTGAGCAGCATCCCTACGTACAGTGCCTCCATGGACTCCTCCTCCTTTTTGAAGACCTCCTTCAGTAAGTTCCCGTATCCCACCAAGGCTGAGCTCTGCTACCTGACCGTGGTCACCAAGTTCCCAGAAGAGCAGATTAAGATCTGGTTCACAGCTCAGAGACTTAAACAAGGCATCAGCTGGTCACCCGAGGAGATTGAGGAGGCCAGGAGGAAGATGTTCAACACCATCATCCAGACAGCACCCTCCAGTGCAAATAACCAAATCCAGAGTCACCACAGCCCAGCCCAACACACAATCACAGTCCTGCCTGCATCGCTGGGGGCCACTGGGATCCCTCATATCCTGCAGGGATCTCTTGTTAGCCAAGCAGGAGTAATTGTCACACAGCCTGTAATGACCAATGGTATCCAGGTTAGCAGCACCCCTTTGGCCCTGGCCGTCACGCCTAAGCCCCAGGCAGCAGCTCGCCCCATGATGCAGGCCAGACCTGCCGCAGCCCTGGTTGCAGACAAAGGCGTCAGCATGGTGGTGGGGACGGTGGGCAGCAGCAGCACTGGGAGCCACGTCATTAGCACTAGTAATAGTAGTAGGAGTGGGGGAGGGGGCACGAACAGCATTGTCAGTAGCGGTCAAGCCAGTGTCATCAACCTTAGTCTGGGAAGCAGTAATCAAAATAATGGCAGGGTGAGCAGTGTCAATGGTAAACACAGCAGCGATAACGCCGACTGCAGTGACAAGAGCAAAAGTCACGCTAGTAGCCATGCAAACGATAAGAACTCTGATATCAGCAAAGCTAAAAACACCAGCATTGACAGCAGCGACAGCAAAGCAACCGCAGACAGTAAACCTAAACACAGTAATGGCAGAACGAGCAGTGATGGACAGAGGAGCAAAGCTGCAAATGTTAACAGCAACAAAAGTAGAATCATAAACACAAGCACAGATGACACGGACCCTCTAAATATGAAAATGGAAGACGCTTCTTCCCCTGCGTCCAGCTCTCCCTCCCCCTCGCCTGCAGCTCCCCCACTCACATCTGAGTCCGGGACGTCCATCAGCGCGTTCCTCGACCCCAGCTTCTTCAAGAGCAAGAAGTCTCAGGTGCAGCTAACCGCGCTGAAGGACAGCTTTCAGCTCAACCAGTTTCCCGACCAGGAGGAGGTCGAACGCCTCGTTGCTCTGACCGGGCTTACAGTGCGAGAAGTTCGCAAGTGGTTCAGTGACAGGCGCTACCACTTCCGCAGTCTCAAAGGGGTGCGCACGAGCAAGAAGTCTGGCACTGGAGCCGCCGCGGGGAGTTCGCCGGGGTGTGGCGCCCCATCCAGCGGTAACCCTATTGACTTGTCCGAAAGCAGCGGCAGCTCTGGAGCAAAAACACCCCAGCATAGCTCTGCACCCCTGAGTCCAACGGCATCGCAGACTCCCACCTCACCCACCACGCCATCCCGCCGACTCTCCAGACAACCATCTGAAGATTTCACAGCTATCCGCTACAAGGAGAGGGAACCCCATCAGGTGAGACCCTTCAGCCATTTTCAGACATGACCTCTGGGTAAAATCTGGAGAATTGGCTCCAGAGTTTACCTCGAGTTTGCCTTTCACATATGCAGGTTCCCTTCACAGACACATTGACAACAGCAACAAATCCATAGACTTACAAAAGAAAAGCTGTGGAAAAGTTCAATCAATATTGACCTTGATTTCATCTCCATCTTGTCTAGTTAAAGGCACTAGAGGCAAGCTTTGCTGAGGACCCTGACCCATCTGGAGAAGAGGTGGACAGACTGAGATCTGAGACCAAGATGACCAGAAGGGAGATCCATGGTTGGTTTGCTGAGAGGAGGAAGAAGGCCGCAGCTGAGAAGAAGAAAGAAGAGGCAGATCGGGCACTGAGAGAGGAGGAGGGGGTTGATGGGGAGGAAAGACAGAGAGAGGATGGTTTGGGAGAACTGAAAGTTAACCCCATCAAGATCAATCTGAAGATGCTGAAGGTGACGGAGGCCAGCGGCAAAGTGGAGGGCGAGGGCTTGGAGAGCTGTGCTCTACCGCTTCTGTCCAGCAGCACACCTGCATCCTCTCCAGGCCCCGCACCGTCCTCCACCCCTAAACCAGTCCAGCCCTCCACCCTGACACCCAAATTACCCCACTCTCCCAAACCCGCCCCCCTCCGAGGCAAGAAGACGGCAGAGCAGCTTCACCTGCTCAAACTAGTCTACGCACGCACCCAGTGGCCCAGTGCCGCTCAGTACGATGAGCTCATCTCTGCTACAGGACTTCCCAGGCCTGAGGTGGTGCGCTGGTTTGGTGACTCCCGGTATGTGCAGAAGAACGGCCAGCTGAAGTGGCTGGAGTCGTACCACACCATAGCTCTAGAGGAGGAGCTCCACACGGAGAACTCAAAGATCCTCCAGGCACATCTCGACGTCCACGGCAGACTGGAGGAGACGCAGGTAACTGATAGCTACATCCAGCATTTCCTTTGAGCAGCTCAGTGTCTCTGAACGACTGAAGACAGGCAGGTGATGAATATGTGCCACTGGGGTAAAAGTTTAAATATAGATATCTAATAAAGTATATTCTGTACAGTCACATGGACATTAATGCTGTGCTGTAATGTTTGAAGTCACACAAGGGATTACTTTAGTCCTCAAAAAGGACTTTTAAAGGAACAACAGGAGGCAGCCCTGTTGTATGAGATAATATAGTCATACCTAATAATATAGCTAATTAACTTTAGCTCGATGGCACTGTCTCACTGACTTTGCTGCGTGAGTTTGGTTATTTTATTTCCCTTTCCTAATTGTGCCTTTCTTACAGTGTGTTGTCATTCACCCATGTTCTGTTATCAAAAGAGATATTATATAATTTGTGATCAAAGTTGTTAATGTGCGGCTTTGAGCTTACACGTTCTTCCTCCCACACAGTTGCAGGGACTTACTGAAGCAAGCGGCCTAACAGCGGACTTGGTGCGACACTGGTTCTCCACCAAGGCCTCTTTGCCAAGGACTGAACAAACGGTTGCTGCCTTTGTGACGGGACCAGGCCCAGTTGCACCGGGCGTGGCCACCAAGCCACAAACGACAGGCTCCTCCCCTCTGGAGTCGCAGCCAGGGGGAGGAACAGAGGAGAAAATGGAGCAGTCGGTGTGCGGTGTCGCAACAGACGCAGAGGCGGCCAACAGTGACAAGACTGTGAATCCTACGAAAGGTAGTCAGAAGTGTCATCTTTAGCATGGTGCATACAGAAATGACATCCCTAACTAGACTGGGGTTAGGACAAAAAGAGGCAAATCTTTAATTGGTGCAGCTTTGACTAACCTTTGCCACATCAGCCAAGGGAAAACAGAACATTTAAATATGTCAACTTCCTGGAGTCACTCCCTTTCTGGTAAAGGCCATCGCCTGCACCACACCTACACAACATGGACCAGTTACACTGAAATCCATCTGACAATTGATCAGGATCAAGGTGAAGAAGGCAGCACTGGGAATTAAGAACTGCGATATAACCTCTGAATCATACTCCTGCACACTTACGTCTGAAAAACCGAAGGTTCACTGTCAGACACGTGCTCCGTGCAAAATAAAGTCTTCAAAATTAAGTCATGTTTTCATGAATGAACTTCTTTTTGTGTCTTGTTACTACAGGAACCGACTGAAGAGGCTGTTTGTCAGAGGACAGAGAGGTGGTCTCTGTGTCGGGAGTCTGAGTTAAAGATGGCAGATGTGGTTGTAACAGAATCACTGGATGGAAATGGACCTTGAAACCATCCCCACACACCCACCCACCCACCCACCCATCCATCTCTCCCTCTCTTTCCCCAAGAGGTAGGAATGACGACACCCCCCCCCCCCCCACACACACACACACACTGTGTGAGATTCAAACCCTCTATCCATCCACCTACACTGTCCCTACGTCCCCATATCTACCCCTCTGCTAAACACACACCCTCTACACTATGTGTCCTTCCACCATTTAACCTCCAGACAGAGGCTTTGGTGGAGGGAGGAGTGAGGGGTTGTCTTACACCTCCTGCTGGTGGGGATGAAGAGAAGAAAAACAAAACGTGGGGGAAGCAGAGGAGGATTTAAAAAGGAAGAGGTGTGGTCAGGGTTCGTGACCTCACAGCAGATGTCCACTGGGGGGGATGGTGGATCGGGTCTGGACAGATATGGATATCAGGTCAACCCTCAGACCCAGATGGTCTGAGAAACTGTTCATAGTTTATGCGTTTAAGTTGGGGGGGGGGGGGGGGTTGCAGGGGCCTTAAAGTAAAAAAGGACCATGAACCTTCGTTTTTTCCCAAATGGGTCAAACATGCTCCGTTTTTTTTCCCACCATGCACTCACACTTTGACTTCATGTTTGCAGCTGAACATGCTAGCTAGGCTGTTAGCATCTCATGTGAAACAGCACTGGCGTTCATTCGATCCTGCCTTCAATTGTGTTTTTGGGACATCTCTTTATTCTCACTTTTCATTTTTCAATTAACACAGAAGAGCGGAAAACGTCTAGAGTGTTAGTGTCATCCAAAGAGGGCCAGCCACCCTGTTGTGTATAAAACGATATATTAGACTTTATGGAATCTGGTTTGTGTTGTAGCATCAAGTGCTTCTTCTCTGCGTCACTGGACGTGTAAGTACATTTGTTTTTATGGAACTTTATAATGAAATAAATTTGACTGTATAACAACTGTGAACTTTTACCAGAGTTCCATACTTAGGCTTGATGTATAATTTTTACAGACGGTATTTGCAGAATAAAAGGAATGTAATAAATCTGCGTGTCCGAGTGTCATTGATGTGTGTGTCACTGTTGACCCCCGATGAAGAAAGCTAGTGATTTATTTAACAAGGACAGAACCTGATGTTGACTATAAACACTGTTCCTTGATGTTACCATTTATTTATCTGTTCATTATCTAGATTAATAAGTCTATATTTGAAGATGATGTCAGTGTGGAATCTACCTGTGGACCCGTGTAGGCAGCTGTGGTCGGGGGTTGATCCCTGGCTCCTGCGGTTTCCTTGGGCAACAAACTGAAACCTGGATTTACTCAGTGCGAGTAATGAGGGATATATACAAAAACAACAAAAAAAAATGGTGAATTTGTTGGCTGTTCAAAAATACTAAACATGAAATCCTTCTCGTCTCCTCTAATCTACAACAACAAATGGCGACCACAGACATTACTAGTTGTTTCAAACTCACAATTTAAAACCCAGCCTCGCATCGGAGAAGGTGACACTTTGCTTGAATAACTTCAATAAGCTCGTCATTTGAAAACCACAGCAGCTCAGTGCACTTTGCATCAAGATGCTGTGAAACCTCTGCACTCTTCCTGTGCTGCAGGAGCTCGTGCACAAGTGACCAGCTCTGCCAACAATTGAACATGCTCAGGAAAACAATGGAAGACAAATTAGTATAAAGTAGTAAGTATTTTATTTACTTTTCAGGCTTGAATATGTTTCATATGAAAGGCAAAATTAAAATGAATACTTTTCCTCTCCATAGTTTAGGCACGTTACAGCAAGGCGACTGTAAATGAGACTGTCAGTAATGGAACACAAAAAAAAAAAAAAAACTTAAGGGCCTTGTACAAAGACACCCACAAACAGGCTCGTCTTGTCATTCTGTCTGATTTGACCTCTTTACACAGTTTGTTTACGCTGCCACAACAAGTACAAAGGACAGCTGGGGACATGTCAACCAGACACGGCCCGCCCATGCAGCTCACATCGCTGACGGGAAGTCCAACCAGTCAGAATGAAGAGACGACACCTGGGTGGGTTGTTCCATGGCTGTGCAGGTGCTATTTTACGCCCAGAGGGGCACGTTACTGATGAGGCGTCAATGTGATGTGTACAAAGATGGAGGCACGTATAGATGTTAGCAGACAGTAAGAGAAATGCAGCACTAGAGGGAGAGCTCCTGCCATAAAAAAAAAAAAAAAAAAGACCATTCATGGACCACTGGAGAAGTAAATGTGAAGGAGCTTTGGGATTAATAATGGCACGCGAATATATATAAAAGAAAATGCCAAAAAAGTTTCAACGAGTCCTTAAGCATTCACTCCTGTCCCTGCTTTTACCTTAAATCATACCATATGGCTTAGGTGTGTCTCAGTGTTTAAGCACTGAGCGGGAATACTGAGTTTACATCATATATCATCACACACAGAGAAAACACTGTTTCTGATACAAAGTGAACACCATCAGTTATATGCAGACCCAGACCTCCTGCGCCCCCCACCCTCCCTCAGGCACCTTTAATCACCCAACAGCCACAGACAGCTACAACCAAGTCTGGAGCTCCGGCTCAGCCTGTTCCTCCCATACAGTTTCACACAGGAAATGAAGAACTCCCTGCACAATCAGAAGGAACCCGACATTCCAAACCTTTGCATGTCGAAGGTGGAATGAGGGTCAGAATTCGTGCCTGGTGAATTGTTAAGTGCAGCGTTTGGCGTTCACCAAGTCTCAGTTTTCATCATAAATAAATTTGTGGTCGGTGGCGATTTGAAAGTTTCTTGTGGCACAGGGAGTTTAAGTCTCACACAGGTTTCTGGGAAGCTGCTTAGTGACAAAGCCCACCAGAACATAACGGCGGCAGCACAAACAGCTCCCTGCAGAACTGCAGAACAATATGGCCAGGATGCTTTTTTTAAACCACCTTACTTTGGCAATGCAAACCATCTCACTTTCAGAGAGTTTGTCGACAATTTTCAAATTCAAACATGTAAAAGCTCTAATTGGTCAAACTAAAACAAGCTGTCTGCAGAGAATCACCTTCACTTGGACGACCATTGGTACTAAAACATACTCGTCTCACAGTAATTGAATTAAGGGGCCGTGGCTTTTGTTTTACAGATACAAATGTTAATAAAAATATCTACGTTTACAAAACGTTCAATTATAAATACAGGGAACACGTGGCTCCACAGTTAAACATGTAACTGTGCTACAATCTACAACCCCATTAATGGTGAACAGATGAATGTTAAACCTTAACCACGTTCCCAGTTAATGAAAATGTCTTTCCAAAAAAAATGAAAATAAAAAAAACACAGGGAGACGATACAAGCAAGAAAAATGTTCTGAACCCAGGAATCACACTCAGAAGATAGTGCCTCACAGGATCAGACTATGTCCTGCTGTAACAAGGAGTGAGGTTTCATATAGACGTGCTCATTAAGGAGTAAGACTGAGAGTGAGAGGGACAGAAGTTTGAATGTGTCATCTGCAGTGCAGGAAAATGGAATGATGTGTAGTTTGTTTTGGAATGTAAATTAGAATGAATAAAACTGACTGTGTGTGTTTGAGTGTGTTCAGAGACAACATGAGCTGCTGCCTTCTCTCCCACAGCTTCGACAACAACAACAGGTTATGACTTCTTCCTGATGCCTTTCCGAAAAACCAAAAAAAAAAAAAAAAAAAAACAAGACAATGAAAATAAAAACGTAAAATCCCTCCAGAATCACGGCGTCAGACTGGAGACTCGGTCCTCCACAAAGCAAAGAGGAGAGAGATGTTAAAAATAGCCATAGAGAGCCCTCATGTTTTACACATATACATAAAAAAGTCACATTATGAATGTCTAAAGGTTTAAATAATTATAATAATTAAAAACATGGATACAGGAGCTCTTTGAGAGCAGGTCAGCTGCAGCTGTTCTCTGGCCAACAGCATAGCAGGAATAAATATATATATATATATATATATATTCATATACGCCCAATAGAGTAGATCAAAGAAGTTAACTGGGAGACAGTTTCAAACTGACACCTCTTCAAGCTCCACCTCTGTCTCTCCCCTAAGCCTCCTAACTAAGCAGCGGTTGTGCACACTTAATACACAATAGAGGACGACTTGCACCGCAAATGACCCGTCCAGAGCTGGAACTTGTTCAGCCTTGTGTTTGTTCTCCTGTGAATGTCCCGTTTCTTCCTCCTGTCCGCTGTGGTCAGCTTCCTCACAGTGCCGCCCCTCCCTCGCCTCCCCATACACCCTCCCCTTTTCCTTACGTCCGAGTCTCTTCCGCAGGCGAGCGCTGAGGAGGCAGGCCGGGGGGGGGGGGGGGGGGGGGGGGGGGGGGGGGGGGGGGGGGGGGGGGGCAGAGGGGCGGGTGTTGGAAAATGGAGGGAGGGAGAGCTGCCTGAAATGTAGGCCAAAGCGGTGGTGGGCGTTTCCATGGAAACAGTGTTCACAGCAGTCAGTGACATCATTGGTACGGGAGGAGTCAACAGGGTGAGGAGGAGGAGGAGTAAGGGAGGTTGAGGTGATGATGGCGGTGGTGCGAGAGGGGGGCGGGGGGTTTGGGTGCGACAGAAATTCATCCTGATTGCCTTGGACTTAGACGCGGTTCTCTCCGCCCACACGGGTCCTCCGCAAATTCCTGAGGTGGAGACAAAGACAGGAGGAGGACTTCTAGAATCTTCTCCGTGCTTCCCAAGTCCCTGCACGCACCCAAACACGCTCACACTTACCCTCTGTTCTGGGCGTCCATGTGGTCCAGCAGGGTCTCCTGGGGAACCCTGAAGTCGTCCAGAGGGGACTGGTAGCGGGACTCAAAGGACCCCTCCCTCCCTGTGTAGGCCATGGCCTGCGCCGGCGACTGCGGCAGAGCGGACATGCTGGAGGAGGTCGAAGACACCAAGCTCATGTCCCCGAGCCGATCCCGGCCTGCTTGGGCGGATGCAGACACGGACGCGGCCCCAACTGCGAGGAACGGGCTCAGAACCTCTCTGCTCTCATCCTGAGAGAACAAGGAGGACAGAGAGGATTCTCATGTCAGCTCCAGAGTTCAAGTGTTCTTGGTTTTGTAGTTAAATATAAGATTTACAATATTTCCTCAGCATTAGCATGCAGGCTCAGATTATGTTGACATTCCAGCTGAGAGTTATATGACACAATGACGAGAGCCTGGCTAATTGATTTGAGTGGAAACCGAAGACAAAGTTTTGTTGTGCAATTAGACGTTAGACGTTCTGGTAAGAAACTGTCTTTTAAGAGAGGACATTTTGTGTGGCTGGAAGGAACCAGTTTTGACAGTCAGTTACGTGTTTCACAGTTCTGAAATAACTGGTCATGTGATATAAACCACCAGTGGAGCTCCAGTCCCCATGTTTCCTTTAGGTTTGTATGTGAGTGTTTATTGATAGTGACGACAACAACATGGAGCAGCAAACAGTAGCTCACCCGGCCTGTGATGACGTCCATGTGGACCAACAGAGAGGCCAGCTCCAGGTCCTCGTTGTAGCTGTTCTTCAGAGGTACTGATCTGTAACCTGGTGACACGTGAAGACTTTATTACTGCACAGATTTGCTGCAGTGGGACCGTTGGTTGTGTCAAAGAGGAAATGATCTCTGCGTGTACCTGTCTTCAGACCATGAATCGGGAACGTGGCCTGGGCCAAAAAGTTTTGGTCGTTGAACATGTCGATCTCATAAACCACAAAGCGTAGGAAGGCAAATGCAGAGTTGCAAACAGTGAACTGGAAGGGCTTCTGGGGCCACGTCGGGTTCAGACCGTTATCAGCTGCAGAACACAAAGATGTCAAATGGAAAGAGAGGAGAGAAGTTATGATTCTGTCATAACAGAATCCTAAACCTAACAAACAGTACTGACTGAAACTCCTCAGGAGGAGAGAGGCATAAATAACAAGAACATAGCAGAGGATGCTGCAGATGATAAAACGATCACAACATACTGCTGGTTGTGCTCGGGTCAGAATGTACTGTCCACACCTGCCAACACTTTAATAAATGTGTCTCTACATCTGTGGGAATACCTCACATCGGCCAAATCACATTAATGCCCTGTGTCAACAGTTATTTTACTAAGTTGGATCAGAGAAGAAGAGAGAGAAAAATGTCAGTCAATAGTTATTCTGTGCAATAGATCATAATTTGGCTTCTTGCTACTAAAATTTGCAAACCCTGAGAAGAGTTGTATCAGAACTATGTCCACGCCGTGTTTCCCTTCCCATTCTCACACATGGCTCAGTTGTTTTGTACAACTTCCTGTTTTTCTAGGACCAGACAGGAAACTACATGAGGATACCATATCCAGTAAACACTAACAACTCATTGACCCTTGGCCACAACCAGAACAGCTCCCTACCTTCCGAGTCCGTTTTCTGCTTGGCGCTGTCGTAGTCGGCACCGCACACCTCGATCTCGATCAGAGGACAAACTATGCCGCGTCCGTGTTTGGGCAGGTGCCGGGCGCCCAGAACCTTTGGAGAGGAGAAGAGGAACAGGACTTATTGGTTTCTATTACTAGTGTCACACATGCAAACACACGGTTGGATCCCCCACATGACTGCACCTCTATCTCTAGAGTGATTTGATCAAGGCCTCGCAGCGTATGTCTGTCAAACGGATCGAAGCTATCGTCCCTCATGATGGGTGGTTGAAGGACGTAGCCGCTCTTTCCGTTCAACATGAACAGCGCCTGGTTCATCTGCATGGGCTTGTCTGCATGTGGGAAAGAAGGGAGTCAGTGACGGTGTTCTGTCTACACTTTGTAGATGCTCTGACAGAAAAGGTGGGCACGCTACCTGCGGTCTGGAAGTTGAGCGCGACCAGCTGGGAGCCGCAGAGCCACATTGGGAGCGGGTCATAGTTGGAGGAGTCGAGCCTCTGGCCCCTGGGGTAGATCCTGGACAGCTGCAGTCGATTGTACTGCAGGAACTTCTTCCCCTTGATCTTGTTGACGTATTTCTCAGCCTTGGTCTCTGGGAATGACGACATGTCCCGGAAACAGGCCCGCTCTGTGCCGATTTCTACAGGCGACAGGGAGAGGAGGACAGACCTGATCCACCTGTGCTGGGATTGGGATCTTGGCTCATGATTTGCTTTGTCATGGGTGTGAAATGAATGTGTGTAAATCTTACTGTCTTCATCGAACGGCACAGGCCTACAGTAGATGACCAGCTCGGATAATTCCAGTGCAATCTTCTTCCTCCTCTCCATCATCTTCCCCTCTTCCAGCTGTGCACAGAAACAACGATAAATTGGGGCTGGGCAATTAACTGAAAATGTATGGAAACCAGGGAGCTCTGTGAATACTTGTGTATTGTGTGCATTAACTAACTGCTGGGGTTCAGCAGCAGTGGCCGGGCATCTTAGAGAAAACTAATTTTATTTGTGTGCATTTTCTTTAAGAGTGGCTCCTTCTTCACCACACGGATCCTGCTGTCCATCTCCTGGTCCACCATAACGGGAGAATAAAGGTCTTGCACTTGCTTATGAACGGCAGGATCTCCTCCTGAATGCCTCAGACTTGATTGCAGCCCACCCCAGGCCGTGTTGAAGGTCAACAGAGCCACATCTGCTAAGAGCAGTGACGTAGGTCTGAGGTTGTTAAACCAGGCTCTCTCCACACACCAGCTGATGCTTGCCTGAGGATCAAGTCTATCCCAGTAACGATTGCTCAGGTGATTGCACCGAGCAAAACAGCTTCCAGGTGAGGGCGTGTGTAACTGCTGGGTAATGCCACATGTGCTTACTGCTTAATCAGTGTTTCTTAAATACAAGTCAGGGGGTATTACAGGGTAAGTGCAAGTCCTGACTGGCTCTTTGAACCCACACTGGGGTATGAGCAAGTCCTGGCCCACATTTCCTGTCTGCCACTTTATCCAGTATGGTTACCTTCGCCTCTGAAGTCATGGTGACCTCACGGATTTTGAACACCCATTCCTTGAGCTCTTCTTGGCTGCTGGCAGCAACATCCAGCACCGGGCCCGTCCGCATGGAGGTATTAGGCACGAGTGAGAAGACGTGGGGCCTGCTGCCTTTCCCATCAGGACGCACAACTGAGGAGAAGCAAAAGAAAATTGTTAGGAAAAGGACAAAAAAGTATTTTTAACTTGGGGAACTATTTTCTTCCAGCCTCGGGTTTGGAAAGAAATGGAGTCTTTATAATCAAGTAATATTTTAACTATATTCTTGATTTACCATTTAATTGTGGGGACTGTTATATGAATTTAAAAAAAATCAAAAATAATGTGCATTGTAATTGATTTTTCTTTTTTATTACTTTTTCCAGACCAGGAACCATGAAGTGAACAACTTATATAATACAGCTAAAACTCACAATTTGATTGAATGTGTTCTCCAGACAAAATGTCAGAGGAGAACAGTGTAAAGTTTAAGCCCTGCCTCGAGGTTCAGCATCATAACTCTGTACACAGGAAATTCACAACAGCTCATGTGAAGGAAGCTATGGGACAGTGTTTAAAAAGCTATAGCGAGATCTTCCCCACACCACTAGATAGAGCCAGAGAGCCACCCCCACCCCACCCCCACCCACAGAAACAGGCTCAAGCATTAACTGATTAGCAGAGGCCACAACAATCCTGAACAGCATCATCTGCCAACACTAATGGGTCGTGTATTGACTGGACTGAAGGATGTCAATAAAATATCGAGTACAGAGTTGTGAGAAAAGCACGAGTAATAACTAAACAGAAGGAAGAAGGATTAATAATAGAGGAGGCAGATAATGGATAAAAAAAAAAAAAAGAAAGTGAAGAAAGTAGTGACATAATCGTTTTGCAGTTAAAGAAACAGGGTTCTGAGTTTATGCGCAAGCACATGAAGGTCAGAAAATGCTCGTGGGCTTCTGGCAAGGTGACAGCCTGTGCTGCAACCCTGCAGGCGAACAGGAAGTGGAGGGGCCACTCACCAATCTGACAGGAAGAGACGTCCACGCTTCCTCTCAGCAGATCTCCCAGAGGGCTGTTCTCTGTTATCTCCTGCTTGATAGAAAAGAGGAGGATTTAGATAGAACTTATCGCCCTGTTTGAAGTGATAATCCACTTTACACATGTATCTCTGAAGTACGTGGATGACGGACAGATAACCGACATGGCCTGACCCCCCCCCCAACTTTGAATACACAAATATGCAGCTGCGGGCTTGTCTCAATTTGTGGGTTGGATCCTCACGGTTCTGTCAGGCTCTGCTGCTGAAGGGCTGATCTCCTCCACATAGTTGGCAGGAAACCACAGCTGCTTCTTCCCCCCACAGTCGCCTTTCCACCTGAGAGAGAGAGAAAGAGATAATGTATTAGTTAGAAGACACAATAAATACATCCTCTCAAATAAACAAATGTGTTTACACGTTATTTCCTTTGTTGTGCTTGCATGTTTTTTTGTTGCACTGTATGTTTTTACTTGAAGATTTAACTGATATGTGAATATTCTATATTGGTATGTTTGGATTTCTCTATCTAAAAAAATAAAGATACCAGAGGAGCACTAATATCTTCTTCGTCTCACTTGCATCACATGCAGTTGGTCTGTGACCAGAGCAGCTAAACCAGAGGCCCAGAAAAGCTGCAGCAATTAAGATGAAAATGCTCTTTCAACATTTATCGCCTCTGAATAATTCATTGGCGATAGCTCTGGGTCAGTATAGGACAGTGTCTAGGCCCAGATCTGGACGGCAGTCTGTAGCGGTGACCTTGTGCCTAAATGGATGACTGATTATTGCAGCCACTCACCATCCTCCTTCCTGTTTGTCCACATTAGAAATGATGGCGTTTTTGGTGAAGGAGAGCTCATCGTCTCTCTGGGCTTTATACTCGTACATGGCTCTCACCGTACACTGAAAAGATAAGACATGTGATTTAGACACACGTGTTCAAAGTTTCCACCGCACGCACTGGTGCAAATGGGCTGAATTCCAAATGTGAACTTTCACCTTAAATGTTGGCATTTGGTTGGCCTCCACGTAAAAACCTGGATTCCTGCCCTCGTACAGTGACCCGTAGTCTGGCTCCTGATAGAGAACAGATTGTGTTGACAGGGATTTTCATTTGGCTGCAGGGGATTTCAACACAGGATGCAAACTACAAACACTGTCATATTTAAAAAAAAATCTGTTTAATCTCTACTAAATGTGCTTTAAACTTAACAGCACTACTTACAGCAGTGCCTATCTTCTCCAGTGTGTCCTCATTGATGGGGTACCGCAGCTTCATTTTTCGGTACAGAGGTTGTTTCTCATAGTAGCTGATGAGATCTACCAGGCTGTCAAACTCGGAGGTGCCCAGCACCACGGTCTGACCCTCCTGCTGCACGCGACAGTGCTTTATTTTACCCTCAGCCCTGTGGAGGAACCACATTCATGTTTCTAAATATAAACTTGTCCAACCTCTACTCTCTTCCTGGTACATGAAAAGGAAGTAAACAAATAACTTTAGGTATAATCTGTTATGACTGCATGGGACAACAGATACCTGAAGGAAATTGCAAATGAGTTGGGTTCTGCCCTCTTCCTGACAAGGAAAGCCCCGTCACGAGGAACCCTCATCAACATGTTCTCAGCGTGGCTCCTGGAGAGGTTTGCATGGTACCACCTTGGTAAAAACAAAACAAAATAAAATAAAGCAATAAATATTAATGTCACATTCCACATACATTAAAGTGTCAGAGACCGGTCTGCACTGTAATCACTGATGGTCGGTTCAGTGTGAGGACTCACTCTTTGCTTTCGTGGGCATTGGTCTGAGGCACCGGCTCCGTCAGCTTCATCTCAAACTCATTGCACCGCAGCGCCACCTGCTGGTAGTGGGTGATCAGGGCAAAGAGCGTGTCAAACACCAGGTTGTCGGTCAGGTAGAACTTGGGGCTGCCAGCCTCCTGACGCGAGTGGATGCGACAGTGCTGTACCCGGCCCGACCGCCTGGTGCAGAGATGAGTGAGACAGAGGAAAAGAGAAGGTCATGGTTCCATTATTATGACTAAGTGACAGCCCCCTGAAGAACACCTCCCCCATTATTAACCTTGAGCATGTACACACTGTTTCCATGCAAACATAAACAGATTGATTAGCTGTGAGACACCTCCTCTCATGCAAAGTCCATGCGTTAGCAAACAGGAGGTGAATGATCACATTGTAAACCGTGACAACAGCCACATTCAATTAGCGATGGAGAGATTGACAGTGATTGATCTGCCTGTGTCATTCAGCTGCTTGCATGAGTTTAACCCCACAGATTACACACGAGAATGGCAGAGTTTCTCATTGTCATCATGTCACATATAAACTATACAGGGAACAATTTACATTACATTAAAACACAAATGACTCCATGACTCCACTTAATTACTGCTTGAACTTTTGATTGAGAAAATATTTGATTACATTTCTGAATAATAATAATAATATTTCCACTCGGCTTCAGAGGTTCTATGTTTTTGCAACCATGCAAGTGAAAGTCTGTGTGAAACGTGCTGGATCTATAAATATAGAATTATGTGCATTGTACCAGAATGACAGTGTGTAGTCTCCAACAAAGGTCTCGCTCTCTCTGACCAGGAAAGAGCCGTCAGGAGCTCCAGTCTCCAGGCAGTACTCCGACAGCAGCCTCTCCGCTATCTGCCGCCCGTCTCGCCCGGCGCCCAGCTTCCCGTGGAACCATTTCTCTGTCACGTGCTGGTCCATGCCATTGGACACCTGGGAGGTAGAAGACAGAGGGATGATATTCAGTTCATTGTTATTACGGCAAAATGTGAGAACACTGACACGAGGCCCACTAACCTCTCTGTGCTCCTCCTCATCATCGTTACCCTGGTTATTGGAGGTCTCCTCTGAGTAGTAGATCTTACTGCTGGTCAGGACAAAGAAATGAGGATACCACTCCTGAGAGGGAACGAGGGGGGGAAAGACTTTGATTAAATATTGAAAGGATCCATGCTCTGCGATGAAAGGGAGCCAGTGTAACCAAGAGGCAAGAAACAGAACAGGTCAAGAGAAGCAGCTCATATTCACATATTTCTTAACTGCTCAACCGATTTCTATGAAAACTGATGGAAGGATGGGACATGACTGAGAAGAGAGACTGATCCAGGAATTATTTTCCCACTTTATTTACCATCATTTACCATGAAGTGTTATTTGTCATTTTCACAAATTTCCCAGGGAATACTTCCCCCTGAGGAACAAGAAAAAGCAGTGTGTGAGATTTGGTGCCTCTTCATTAATTTAAAGAGACTGCCGGGCCTTGGCAGTGGTACGTGCTGGACTTTTTATTTGTATGAGTCAGTTTATCACAGCTAAAAAACTAATACTTAAAAACATTAGCAACAGGTAAAGGAGCTTATTGGCCTCATTCTTCCTTCCTCCACCGAGGGAAAGTGCTTACATGATTAATTGGGTCTTCCAGGTACAGGATGCCATTTTTGATGGAGTTGCTGATATCATTCTCTGAGTAGGGAGTGGAGGTGGACACCTCCTCGTAGGCACTGCCTTCTGCCAGTTTCTTATGCTGCAGATGATGAAAGACAGAAGAGGAAGATCAGACACATTATCCTGCTAGAACACAACATCCATTCATACTTTCTCCTGGGAAAAAATGGAGAAAGCCTCATGACTCCAAGAGGCTCTGGACCTTGATGAGGATTTTCCTCTTGAGCTGGTTGGGTGAGGGCAGGCCGTCTGCCACGATATCCACCGCCTTGGTCAGCAGCTGGTCTCCAAACACCTTCTTAAAGTAAGTGGCCATATTCCTCTGCTGCACAATGCTGCAGTGATCTTCGATGGACAGGATGATGGGATAGCTGAGGGAGAACCAGAATCTGAGGTCGGGTGCCAGTGTCTTATCTTATTTTTTTCACACACTATAATGACAAGTGATGCAGCTGCAGCCTGTGCAGATTCTGTCATCTGTCTGTGTGGCTGCTATCTCGTTCTTTCATCTCATCACAACAACATGATGACACAAAGACCTACTCGGAAGTGACGAACGCGTGCTCTTTGATGGTGGTCAGGACATCACAAAACTTGATTTTCGTTGTGAGGGTGTGCCCGTGGTAGATGACTGGCATTCCATCAGGACCATCCCAGCAATCCACTGGAAATAAACACACACGCTATGTAAATGTAGTAAAGGGAGACTTTTAGGACCTTTGAAACTTGAAGATGCACATGCTGTTGTCTCTTGTCCAGTGAGTGTTTTTAGCTCATATGGAACCTGCTTGACAAGGCTTTGGTGCGGTTATGTAATAGCAAGCGCGTGTGGGTGTGGCAGCTGCTTGAAAAAAGTGGAATTCTAAGGAAGAGTGGCATAAGAGTTAATTATAAGGTTGAGTGTCAAGTACAGGTTATTTACTACGTTCAAGCCCCAGTGTGTGTTTGTGTGTGTACTCACACTCAATGCAGCGGCAGCCCATCCTCAGACAGCGAGCGTATGCCTCCAGGGACGACTCACTGGAAAACTGGTCCCCCGTCAGATAGCTAAAAATAAACGAGTAATGTCAATGTGTGCACAAAGACACACATCTAACCAGTCTTTCAAAAGGTTTCTCCCGTCAGAGACTGCACCATGAACACATACAAACATTCTATGGTGGTGGCCTAGGCTCATTGATAGTAGTAAATCAAAAGGGCTCATTCTCTTTTGTTGACTGGAGGTAACACTCCTTGCTCATTTAGCTGGTCAATTCAAACCCAATCCCCTGCTCTGGGCCCTGCCACTAACAAATACAGAAAGTTATCACTTGAACTGCCTATCACACACTTTTCAATGGGAAGAAAAATACCTTTTCCGGCAAAATACGCGCCTGGATCGCTGGGATATAATTGTCAAAAAAAACACTTTTATCTGATTTATGAAGCCAGTTCAAAAGCCCCATTGGTTGGAGGTTTCAAGATAGGACGCCAGCCCTCACAGTTCCCAGGCTGTAATTACAATTGGTAGAACTGAATGTAAACACACACGTCCTCCATTGCCCCATTCTTACGTGTTGTGCGAGGAGGAGATCCAGTAGTGGGACAGGGGGTTGTTCATGTTCTCGGGACACACTAGATCCAGGGTGGAATCCCAAATGGTGTTCTCTTTGGAGAATAGATATGTCAGGAACTGCAGAACACAGAGGAGAGCGAAGAAAAAGAGGCATTGTGAATGTAAACAAATTTTAGCTAGTGGTTAGAGGTTTCCTTCCGTGCTACAAGGTGAAGCTGAGCTTTCAGCAAAAAAAAAAAAAAAAAAAAAAAGAAAGAAAAAAAACACCGCAGCTTAAGCAACATTCATTCCTTTGCTGAGCTTCAGTAACAAAGATTTTTTTGATCTACATATTCTTAAAAGCAGTTCACAGGTTATTCTCCTCCTATTTTGTCATCAAAGCTTTCTGCTGACCACAAAAAGAATCTCATATACCTCATCTTGGTGAAAATATGGCTGCTCCACTTCCCTCAGGGGGTCTTTCAGATAGCCGAACATGAATTCCTGAACCTTGTTGTTGTCTGCAGCCCAGGTTTCCTGGATTCACACGGAAACACAGATGCATTGGGGCATGTGAAAGACAAAATAAATGCTCAAAGGCATCACAGAGATTACCTTTTGAGACTCCAGGAGGAAGCTCTTTAAATCCTCCAGGGACATCCTCTGCTCTGGCCTGTCAATGAACCTGGCAGAGAAAGTAAAGGGTTCACTTCATTCACCCATGACGCTGCAAAAAGATTCCCTGTCTGTGTGTGCATTTAGTTCTTGACCTACCTTTGTAGAAACGGGATCTCCATCTAAATGATTGGACAAAAAGGAAAATTCAGTAATTTATTCAAAGTGCTTTTATTTTTCATGAACAGAGACATGCGGTAGGGGGCTGGGCGGTTGGCCATGATGCGGGGGCACTGAGGTCATTCATTAAATCTGACCACAGCTTGCCTGCCTCCTCATCTGAGTGCATGCGTGTGTGTGTGTGTCCTAATGGCCTCCACCAAGGGGTTTGCTGGGTTTTAACTGGTCCATATTGATCCCACAGCCATCTGAGAGCAGACAGATGGGGAGGGGGGTGGGCATGGCTTGGCAGGGTGTCAGACTGGGATACACAAAACCACTCTACTTACATTTTTCTGAGCGTCGAACATGAGGCTGCGATAGAGCTGGGCAAACTGGCTGAAGGACACATCTCCATTCCTCGGCTCGGAGTCCTATGAAAACCAACAAAAAAAAACAACTGTTAACGACGAGTCATCAATCTTTAGCCTCTGCCCACTGCTCTATAATGTGATATTGTCAGAGAGAATGTTTGCGATAACTAGGTGGTGGTTACCGGAAGCTTCTCTCGGAGGAACCTCATGTTGGGCACCCTGTAGTTGACCTGGCTCAGCATGCTCTTCAGATCCTTACAGGATATCCTAAACACATACACACTGTTTGCTGAAACACAAACATGAACATGCACGTACGACACGCACGAGCACGTAGACACACCGGCAGATGCACACGGCCCCTCGCAGCTCTGCTGAGTGGCTTCACTTTTACTACACGGCCTGGAATTTTGGCCGGCACAGACAATACCCTGCGTAACAAAGGCCCGCTCTTTCATCGGGGATGTAACAGCCAAACATCTCAGTGCATCTCCTCCATCCTCTGCAGTCTGTTTCCTGCTGCAGGAAGAGGTGCTGGTGTACGACTGAGAGCTCAGTTCCTTCACTACACCTCAACAGAACACTCAGCAGACACACACACACACACACACACTATAGCTCACTATGGCCATGTCACGTGACCTGAGCTGATTTACCTGTCCTCTCTGTTGCGATCGACCGAGTAGAACTGCTTACGTAACCACCTTAAAAAAAAAAAAAGGAAATGAAGAGAATTAAACCAGCGACCAGAGGAGAAACGTTTGGAATGTGCGTGTATTCACATTAGTGCTGTTCACCTCTCTATCTGAAGTGGAGTTGGTGACTTCAGCGTGTCAGCCACGAGCCAGTTCAACCCCTTCACCCACATGGTCATTTCCTCATCGGACGTTGCTGTGGAGAAAAAGCACGGTTCACTTTTTAAAAAGGGAAATAAAAGTTGACATTTGGTCTGAAGGGAACTTTTCCCTTGCACGTGGCATGGGCGCACGTCTCTGTGTCTCTGCATACCTGCCAGGCTGAGCGACTTGAGGCGAAACTCAGTGCCATACAGGATGACGAAGCAGTGAGCCTGGTCCAGCCGCGCTGCAGAGTCCTCCACATAGCGCTCAAAGTCACGCGACTTCTGTCCAGGACGGATCTCCTTGATCTCCCGAATGTCAACTAGAGGAAAAAGATACAGATACAAGTGTTGACAAAGATCCCAGAAACATCAATCATATTCAAACCAATATAATAATACTAATAATAATAATAATAATAATAATAATAATAATAATAATTAAGCTTAATGTACAAAAACATTCAATTTAAATCTTCTCTAACACAATTGTCACCATGTTATTTTTAGTTACAATTTGCAAATAAAAACATGGATGATGAATTGTGTTCAAGTATAAATAAATAGTCTATAGCCCAACTGTTTTCCAGTGTTTTCATAATATAATTTCATGAGTCAGATATTACTGAGCCTCAGAGATTGAAGCCTCCTGACCACAAACAACAGTGAAACAGGCTCGACTAGAACCACACGTCTATGCTTCTTGTGAAGTCTCATACAGAGATAAATTATGGTGAAGATATGTGAAGAAGTGCGTTATATGAGGTTGGGTTTTCTCTTTCACCACCAAGCTCAACCAAAGCTGCACTCTGAAAACGCAACGCCTTGAGCCACTGGCACAAAGCAGTTAACGCTGTGACTGGTCAGATCTGTACGAGAGATATCAAACCGGCCGCAGAGGCACTGTACGGCATCGTGTGGGATTAGGAGACTTTTAGAAGATTGTTTGAATCATACAACCCGAGTACAAAGGGCATAAAGCACAGATTACAATTCAGATTTTACAACACTGCCTCCTGAACTCATATCTATGATATATCAAACGTTTTATGACACTGGACAGTTTCTGTCTGGACTTCATTAATGAGGTGTTACGTTCAGAAGCTTTATGAGTGTGGGCCGTAAAGTAGCTCAATGGATTCCTAGCAGGGCTACATGAGTAGTAGTTTAAGACCTACTGCCAGGTCTCTCCTGCTAAATACACCCCCCACACACACACACCCACCCCCCACACACACTTCGTTCAGCTCCTGCTCCTCTTCCTGCACCCGAACCACACATCCTGTTCTTTGTCGCCTACACACCACATCTGTGCTCGCATATAGGTGAGAAAGAGCATGTTCTTTTCTCGAGAAGAAAAAAAAACAGTGCATCTTCTCGTGCAAAACTTCACCTAGTCGAGCCCTCTGATCATACATCATATCTCAGTTTACTTTACTGACAACACAGGCCTGCAGACTTCCGCTGAGAGCAAGGCAGCTTTGACAGGCTGATCTGTTACAAAACACTTTTAGTCACTGAAGTCAAAATATTTGGTGCCTGCCTCAGACAGATGCAGGAAATAAAGAGATAGCCAGAGGTGTAACCTTACCGAAGGAGATGAGAGGAGGCATCCTGCAGCACACACAAGCGCTTCCTCCTGCGCCTCTGCCTTCCACAACATTTCTACCTTTCCTCCTCACAAGGCATGCATTCATGTGATATTGTTCAAAACCAATGCCAACAACAAAACAGGGGTCCAGGACCAAATGGGAGTTTTAACGCTTCCGTTGAGAGAAATGTCACACGTACGGGAAGAACAGGTTAGATCAGTACGGCCTGACTCAGTTAGCACTCATTGATAACCTGCTCATTTATCCAGTTAGTTCAGTGCATGACAGCAGCTTCCATCAAGGTATTATTGGATTGTTAACTTATTATCGTTCACTTTTATGATCGAAAGAAGAACTTTTAAACTACTAGAATTCACAGAAGGAATATTTAACAACTTTCTGTCATTCTCGAAACAAATCAGGGTGAAAAATAATCAAAATGAAACAATGGTTAAAGCCATACTGTTAAGAAAAAGCAAGTGAATTAGTTCACAAAGAAATGTTCCAAATTCTGCGTCACCGTGGAGCCTGTGGCCCGACAGAGTGCTCCTCCACATCAGCTGATCATATCAGCTCCCTAGATATCGCATCAGATTAAGTTTCCTGACAAATAACTGTCAGGCAGCGACATGGATTCTGTCAGCCTGTACACAGGCGGCGAGTCATCGGCGGAGCTGTGCTAGATTCCCAGCGACAACCTGATCTTTATTACAGTGTTGTCACGCAGAAATAAACAATCTAAAAAGGCACGCTGCAACACCCCGCCACTCTCTGCGGGTTAATTTCCCACTAATTTGCCGACACGTTATTCAGAGACAGTCTGGGCTGACGGCCAAGCGTGTGACGTGTGCATCAGTGGGAAGCGACATCAGACGTCTGAGGTGACAGGGCTTTACGGGAGGTATGGAAAAAAAGTAGGTCAGAGTGATGACAGAGAGTGTAGGTAGTTCCATCCACGTTCACAGACAGAGGATCAAAGACTACAATCGGATGGGTTCTTCAACATTTAGCGGTTAAAAGTTCCATTTTCAAAGGAATTTCCAGGATGCAGCCGTCCTCAGATCAATATGGGCCCCATTATAACTGGTGACACAGTTTCCCAAAATCCTCTCTTGACAACACATCGTGTGTATCTGTGATACTTCTATTCTATTACAGTGTCCAGTGCTTTTTTAAATACTTTATATACTGTAACTTCATGAAGAACATAAAACACAGCAATGATCCACCTTGTTTTTCTGTAATATTTTGTCCACAAGCTCTAAATCTCATTTCTCTGAGTGGTTCTCAGCATCTGGTTTAAATCACGCTGGATCAAATCAAGCAGGGTACATGTAATTTCATATGGTGGCAACCATGTATGCGTTAATATCTATAGCCATTTCTATTTTCAGGGAAAGATATGGGTACATCAGCCAACTGCAGTTTTCAAACCCATGAACAGATGATAAAGATTCCTCCAATTGATCGCTACTTAAGATTCACACGTGAGACAAGAGCACCGCACAGCGGAAATTGCATCGCATCCAGCTAATGAATGAAGTTATAAAACTTAAATATCTAGTATTGGCCTTGGTGGAGGCATGTGCTCTACTGAGTGATACTCCTATAGAAACTGGCTCAGAGAGGTGCTGATTCAACTGCGTGATCTTTCTGGAGGATGTTGATTGTGGTGCGGTTCAGCTGTAAAGCATTACATGAGGGTTTTTTTTATATATATTCAGCCTCTTACCAGCATAAAGGCTAAGTAATAGACACCAATGTCCTTGCCATCAATATAGTATTGTATTCAACACTCAGTACATTTGTAATAAGCTCTGTAAAACAACTGCTCTCATTGTTTGGGGTATCTTTCCAATGATTTAGAGGTTTCTGTAAGTTTTTGTAGCACCGATTATGCCAGTTGTAGCAGAAGATAATCGGTTTGCAATCAAACACGACAAAGAGAAGAAGGAAATGAGTTCATTAACGAGGCTTTAACCAGGAAATTATATTTTAGCAAATCTACCTTCTGGCACTTCTTTATTGTACAGCTCATCAACATGTGAGGAGCAGTGGTCCAATATGAGCCACGATGAGTTTTATGGTAAATGATGTCATACTTTGTGCTTATCTTAAGGTCTATCTTTGAAATGAAAACAAACAGCACAACAGTGAGCACAGCCTGGGAATATGTGATGATGCTGACGCTGCGGTGGGCTCTAAGGTCTGAGGTGGAGTGGTTGGGGTTTCTATTCCAGGACACCACACAATGTACGTAACTCATGAGTGTAAATACACAAGCGTCCACTCACTGGATGGAAATCTTTACTTTTCTATATAGGCCAAGTTCAGTCTGTTATCTCGTTCTAACGTTGTTATTCTCCAGGTCACACTTGCTTGCTGATGAGTCCCCTATACATTGTGCTGTGTCTGTTTTCAGTAACACATTAAGACATCTTAGGTTCAAAAAGGGATATCTATAAAAACACAAACAGTATGCGTCATGTGCTGAAAGCTTTCCATTTGTGATGTCCCCTGCCACAACTTCCAACCCGTATCTTACCAGCCATCGCTCTGCAACACCACATCCTGCTTCATCAAGACAGACAAAAGCCCTGCCATTTACACTATGGTACGTACAGTATACAGGGAGACGATGTGCAGGAAGAATTAGAATTACAAACAACGGCACTAAAAAGAGAAATCTATTTTAGCCAGGAGAGAATTTTAGAGGCCAGCAGGTACACCTCTCAGCTTTTATATTTAGCAACAAGCAAGAGGGCCGTTATCAGAGTTAATGGACGCCGTTCTCTCGCCGCCATTGATAAGGGGAGGGGGGGGTAAATACAACGAGCCAAATCGTTCCCGAATGATCTACGCTTCCAGTAAAAAACCCTCATATTCTATTTCCGTGCTTTAATGAGCCACCTCGGCCAATTTCACATCTCCAGAGTATTGGATGTCAGCTATGAGCTCATACTTGTATGAAACCCCTCATCACAGAAAAGATGATACCGCTGCGTTACAGAAAAAAAATTAAATTCCCCAAACACTTCTGTCCTCTTTTCTGTGTTTGTCTGCCTGTGTGTGCTCTTGTTGTTGCATCCGGAGCAGAGTACAGCTGTGCAAAAGGCATCCTGCTCCCCTCGAGACGGATGAATTAACGACTCGCCGAAGCACCGCACATCCCCGATTAGATGTTTTGTTAAAGATTAACCTGAAGTACAGCTTCCTGCTAAATTGCAGCATATGACTGTGAATGCAACCAAAGTGTTCCGGGAAGCAATATTTCTTCTGAGTGTTGACCCTGAGGTGTGAATCATCCACTGGCTGTTCCTTTGAACCATTCAATCAGGAGTTTTCTATTTCATCTAAATCACTAATTAAGAAAATCAAGTTGGGTACGACGAGAGCAGAGCAACTTCCATCCACCCCTAACAGCATCCAGAAATATTATTTTATAGCTTGAACGATGTCTTTTAATGGTAATGGTAAGATGCATCACGGTTTTAATAAATAGTATATTGTTAAAAACCTGCATTAGCTGAATTAATGCATCTACCGGATTTACTTTCATTTCAAATCCTTGTTTCTAAAATGTGTCCTTTGATCTATGTAACTGCATTTAGCCAATAACAGGATGAGACTTCTCAGGACCGTAACAATTTCAGAAGTGATTTGATGCTCACAATAACTAAATCAGCATGTGTGCAGTCTTCGTTCGAGCACTTCACATGTTGTAACTGTCATATTTCTGAGTGTATGTAAAATAAAAAAAACAAATTCTAGCACAAATACCAGTATTGTTCAACACAAATACTCGTTCCTGTGTATGCTTTGTGTTTGCGTTCGCGTGCTACTCACTCTCTCCCTCAATTTTATCCGTGCCTCGAGTCCAGATGATAGTCCTGGTCTCCAGCTTGACTTGAAATGTCCTTCTCTCAGGCCGCTGGGACTTCTTGGAGTAAAAGAGCGTCAGCACTGTCCCCAGCTCCAGGTCTCGGTAGAGGTTGTTCATCTCCGTGTCGTTGTCCATCCATGGAACAGGTCCATTGGAAAAGAAGCCCGAGGTCCCTGCCATGTTCACTTCCCCTGTTTGTTATCTGCTTCCTCTCAGAACAATCTGCTCAGTCCAGAGATACCTACAGCAGCAGAGGGGGAAACTCATGAAACAACAAATCACTGGGGACTTCTAGTGTATGTCTGTACTGTATACACATCAGAACCACAGTGAAGAGAGGACACGTTTGAAATCATGGTGAAAAACCTCACTGAACGTGGACTGTAAAATAAACGCACAAAAACACTGCAAAATGTGCACAAGAAAAACTGTTTCCTGCTTAAATTATTTAGAATGCCTTTCCAGTTCATGTATACATATATTAAACAAATATTATCTGTTCTGGAGATTCTCCTGCCCACGCATGTGAAAGATTCATTTGTAATGCAAGTCATTACTATCAATTTTAAATATACTTGTCATTCCATTGATTATTTCAATGCAATACTTGTGTGACAGAAAAAAACGCTGCCACATGAGATCAACCTGAGCTGTATATACAGTACTAATAGACTAGTAGTTTCCAGTAAACTAACATATGAATAAATACGTACACAGTTACATACATGCGTTCATGTTGATTTCAAAATGTTCGTCATTTCAAAATACGTCAGCAAATTTCAACAGAAATATAAACTCAATTCTTGTGTACACACAGACGTTGATGTGTGTTTGACCTTAAATATCATATAAACCACAGCTATGTTGTACTGAATCTGTGGATTGTGTTTGTATACAAAGGAAACCACGTTACACAATATTTCATGCTTGCACAGGCTAAGGTCTGTACAGTGTGCGGTGCAGATGGCAGCTGGTCAGTCTGCACAGCAGAGATTTATCAATAATGAATGACAGCTGCAGCATGAATAAAGTCCTCTATCATGGAGGAAACGTGCTGATGGAGCTCATCCCAGCACAGAAACTTTCTCCGCAGAGATCTGAGCCTTAGCGGAGCAGCGGGGATCTTTAATCCGAACAACAGGCCTGGAACCTGCTGCAGAGGAGAACAAAGTTTCCTTTGAATCCACGAGGCGTCACGTTTATTCATGGTGAAAAAACAAGTGGCGTTGGACGGCGGCAGAGGAGGAGGGATAACCGGGGAGCAGGGCTAACAGGAGCCGCCTGGCTGTTTCCACGGCGTGGGGACGCGGCCGGTGAAGTGTTAGCATTGCTGGGCCGGAGGGAGGAATCGTGGCCGGGTGTTTCTCTCCGGGAGAAGCAGCCCAGGTGGCAGCAGCCTCCGGCCAGCTCCCCCCCACCCCTCTCCGCGCTCGTCTTACCGTGCGGAGGGAACTCAACTGGGAAAACAACACGTCGCAGGGGCCGCTGTGCAGCTCGGTACCTACCGCCGCAATCTCGGCCCGACCGCACATCTCCGACGGCTGAGCCCGCCCCTCACTGCTCTCGCTCCCGTCGAGTGTCTCCGTTTCCCCCGGCGCGCACCCCGGTTTTTGTCGTCGCCGTCCCCGGTGGTTAAATCATCGCTGTGGCAAGGAAAGACGCTGCGGTCCCGATGACAACAATCCCCGCGTCCTCCTCTCGCCTCCGGCCGTCCATCGAGAGAGAGCGAGAGGTGGGAAGGCACCGAGAGAGCCGCGGCGAGACTACGCAAGTTAGTCTGCTCCCAGACGCAGCCAGCGAGGCCCTTCCCCCAGAGAGGAGACCACCAGCAGGGGACCCGGAGCCAGGCAGGAGCCGGGCGTCCGCTCAGAAGCTTCACAATAAAAGCCCGGGAAAGAACCCGTTGCAGTGAGAGTCACAAAACGCAGTGAGGACATTGTACAGTGAAGACAATGTAGTGTGAGGACAAAAAACGGAGTACATACAAACAGATTTACAGTAATAAATACAACGATATACAATTGATTGATTGATTTGATTTAGGAAATACACAAATAAAGTTTATACACAATACACAATCCAATACATTAATTATTAAATAAATACTCAGATAAATCAAAATCAAATCAAAATAACTACGTCTAAGGATTGCCTTCTCTGCGTTTCTTCTATGGATGACCTGCCATAAAAAATTGATTGAAACGCCTTCATGCATTTATTTTGGTGACATGATCTCATCTCCGGTACCAGCTCGTATATCTGTTGTTCACTTGACACAGCTCATCTGTCCAATAGGAGCCGGCTCTCTGCATCTTAAAGACCCCCCCCCTCATACTGTCGTACTGTCATGTTCGTTTGCATGAATTCATTTGTTTTATTTTCTTCATCCTTCCTGTGAAAACAAGATCCCTTTGATCATTTATTTTATAGGGATGAATACAACTGAAATGAAGGGATTGGTATTGATTATCTTTGATTTGTGTTATCAGGGCAAAGGACTCTACTCCTCACTGTTGATTAACTCTGACACGATTTAGTTTCTCTGTTTACTTGAGAGCCTGATGCGGCTGTTTAAATCCTATTTTCAACCACAGAAGCTGTAAAAAGTCTTGGTTGATGTTTTATTGTGAAGACTACAAAGCTCAAAACAAGAAAGCATTGAACCAATCTGGGAGCCGTGTGATCCATGTTTAAATAGCAGGAAATATAAATGACAAACATTATAACGTCAATTCACATTTGGAAATCAATTTGAAGAAGACACTTTCTGCAAAAACAGTACACTACAATGATAAACTCTTTTTTTTTGTTTGTTTTGGCAAAATTCATATCCGGAAACATCTGCCTGCTGTACTGCAGCTGTTTCAAGTTACAAAGGAACTCACGGTAAAACTGTGGACACACAAACACACACAGACACACATTCACACGTTGCATATGAGCAATAAGGAGCTTTCCTTTGACAATGCAAACATTAAAAAAGCTTCATAGTAGCTGGAAAAAAGACTTAAAATATGTACATCCCTGAAATAAACAGCAAAATCAAACTAAATGAAAACAATGACATTCTGTGTGCTAATAATTGCATGAGCATAGGGCCAGGATTCATCAGGTCATCGCCTCTCTCATGTTGCCTCTCACAACAAATTCATTATTCTATGACAATATAGAATGTCTCAGTTCATCGTCGTCGCAGCTACATACACACTACTGTGACTTTTGTACACCCTTCACCAGCTTGGTCACGTATTTGAAGTTATTGTCTTAAATTCACAACCAATTCATATATATGCATAATTATATATACACACTATTATCAATCAACAGCCCTGCAGTGACCACGGTCACTGTGATCGCTCGTCTACGAACCCTATTTACAATCAAGGCTCAGGTATAAAAAGGTAAAACGTGAAGTGTCTTTAAAACTCATAGTCCTTTTCAGCCATGTCGATCGCCCAAGCAAACTTCTCCCTCTGCGTTTTGTTGTAGATCTTCTCAATGGGAACACTCCACTTCTTGCACCTAGAGAGGAGAGAGGAGAGGACACAGTTGTATTAAGGACTAAAAATGACTTGTTTTTATTCACATATGGGAAATTCCATGAGGTGCAGCAGACACTGAGTCAGATGTCGACAAGGGATCTTTTGCTCTTCCATGATGAACATGATTCATGGCCACTGCTATTTTTTCATATAAATGAACTGCCAGTTGAATTTAGGATGGATTTAAAGATTCTTTTTAAAAGTTTTTACGCACTCCTGCAGGCAAACTAGCAAAAGGGAAAAATTATTCTTGTTAGAGGGAATAAAATGTAACACACTGCAAAATAAATAGATGGCGGCGACAGAGCAACTCATGTTGGACTCTTAATGATATGAATGACTTTTTTTTTACTGTCAAGTCACAAGAACAGCTGAGTCCCTGCTGCACCGGCTGCACGACAGAAAAACACATCAGCCCCCCGACCAATCAGCTCAAGTGTTTTCATCTCGGTGACACATATTTACAGACAAACTACCATAGACCGGGTTCCCATGCACCACCCTGTGAGGGGGACCCCGTCCCTTACGCTTTACAACCGGGCAAAACACGGAACCTTCCTCCGTCCATTGTGCTTGAGGACGAGGCTCTCCAGAAATAGCTGTGGGCCATGGGTTAGCGAGGGCAGACCGCTGTTCCCTGCTCTCTCCGTGGCCTGGCCCTCCATTCAGCCACAGACAGCAACTCATTGACTTCCCACATGGAGGAAGGAGCGCTGTTTGGGGACGCTCCCTGGATTTTGAGAAACAAACCCCATTGTTCCTCGCACTCACACGCTTTTCTTCCTCTTATTTTCCTTCGGCAGCCGTTAGCTTTTTTGCTTGTGCTGCTCCTTTTCCTACAATGCAAGAGCATTTCCTGCCTTTCTGTCACCAAGGTAGATATGCAGCTCCCACAAGCCACCCACCCACTTGCCCAGACAAATATGACCCATTAAACAGTGGGCGGTTTACTCGTTAAATGTCACAGGGTTTTCGTTACACTACAATTGAGATCAAATAATAACTGGTGGTTAATAAACAGAGGTAAGTGGGGTCTGTCACAGCATAAATACCAGGCGACAGAGATGCGTGGATCCAAATAGTTGAGCTTGGAGGTGCCCAGAGCAATTTGCTTGTTCTCCTCTCGGTCTGTGGCCTGAACCTGGAGCTTCATCAGCTGCTCCTCTATCCTCTGCACGGCTTTACGCTTCACCTCCACAGTCCTGGGAGAGACACAAAGACACACACAGGGAGGAATTAGCACAGCTACAGAGAGAGAGATGGAGAAAGAATTAAAATAGAATTACTGCACTGCGGCACCAAAATGTAATCAGTTCATCTTTGAGTCTGAGTGAAAGTTAGTACCAAATATGAGGGCATTCTTTCCAGCTGATCATAAGATTATCATGTTTGAGAAATGCATATATATATATAGACTTTGTGAGGCCACAGGGATCTTGACCACCAAAATCTAGTCAGCTCATTTTTGGTCTAGATGAATATTTGTCCCAAGTTTGAGGAAGCTCCCTGCAGGCGTTCTTAAGATATCCTGAAAACATCAAGCCTCTGGCTACTGTCTCTTGCAGGAACAGAGTTATAAAAAGTGTTTCCCTAAACATCGTAAACTCTGTGGACCTATCGCCCACGTGGGATGAGGAAGTTAGCAGATAAACTTGTTTCTGTCTCTGCGGGACTCAGGTGTTCTTACTTTTTGCTCTTGTCGTCGTGTGAAGCCTTGTGATCGGCCTTCGCAGCCTTCAGCTGCTTCCTGGCCGCAGACAGTTGGTTTTGTTTCTCGTCAATCTGCAATCACAACAAAATGTGCATCTTCAGCGTGTCGACAGGGAACTTGATCTTCCACAGTTGTCCAGGCAATCGGGGGGGGGGGGGGGGGGGCCCTTGGGGGGGGGGGGGGTTACCTTGGTCTGGAGGTTTTGCATGGACTTCTCAAATGTTTTGGGTGGAGCTCTCTGGTGGTTACAGAGGATGGCCACCGCCCGGTTGGCTCGATTGTAGGACAGGATCTTGGCCGGGATGCTGTCATCAGCTGGAGGCCCAACAATAACACAGCAAGGTGGGAGAGGTTTAAAACGACTGGAATTTGAAATCACTGACCCAAATACTGCTGTTTGTGCATTTAAAGGGACATTACAGGTATTTATACACAGCAAATTAGATGAACTGGATCATGAATACAGTGAGATTTTCTCAATGTAATTAGAGAAATCTATGATATATATGATGCAGAACGTAGTGAGTGTAAATATTTCATGCACATCAGAACATTTTAGAGACCAATCGTTGTCTTTCTCCAACTGGAATTATGTCTCACGTGTCTAAACTTTTAGAATTTGAGTCACAAAAAACAACATGTAAACAAATCCACTTCATTAAACATGAATCCTCTTCTTGAACTGACTGAAGCGGTTCTCACTCACAGCAGGAAAGCTCCTTCAGCTGCTGCTGCAGGGTGATGGAGGCGTTGTAGGTACGAAACACCTTTGCAGTCAGTCCATCCATCAGCTCCTGCAGGTGTTTGTTCAGAATAGACGTCTGTATGGGGGGGGGTCAATAGACAGCAGAGTTAGAATATACACGCACTTTAGGAGCGAGGCCCTGGAGGCAGACATTCACGGGTGGCTCTTACATTCAGTCTGTCGAAGAGGTCGTCTTCTGGCTGCTTGTTCTCCAGAAACAACTGGAGGTTCTTAAAAACCTGTGCAATAATCAGCAGTTAGTGACAGAGCACAAAAACGCACAAGTCCAAAATGGTGTGTTCATGTATGCAGTGTCACATCTCTGCCAGATGAGGGTGCTATATTAAACTTAATCGCAGGCGGTTGGTTGTGCAGTTGGCGTTTCTTGTACCGACGTCTAAATGTAGATGGGGATGCACAGTGAGGTAAACGATAGTGCGGGGCCAGTGTGTGTGTGTGTGTGTGTGTGTGTGTGTAGACTTCAGCAGTAGCAGGAAACAGACCACCCTCTGAAGCGAGCAGGCGGAAAGCTTTTATAGCCTGATCACCTGTGTGTGCAAACATCCTCTTCAGCGAGGCAACTCCTTATCTCATTAACACTAACTTCACACCACCGTCACACGCACCACGCTCATAAAAACCAGTTATGTCCTCGCACTCCCTCCACGTCTGTCTTTAACGCCTCTCTCTCTCCCTTGTTTTTTTTTTTTTTTTTCCTGAGTCCCTCGTTTTTGTGTCTTACCCTCTTCTCCACTGGGATCTTGTTGTAGTACCGGATGGAGTCTTTACCCAGGAAGTCAAACTCCACCACGTACTCCTGCTCGTCCAGTTTGGGGTAGAGTTTGATGTGCTCCACCCGCAGTGAGCAGCAGCCAACGGTGTCCGCAGTCTCACCTTCCTCCTTTTCGTTTCCAGCCCTCAGTGCCAGCTACGAGGCACACGGCATACATTTGTGATCTTCCTCTGCATTCATTGATTACTGTAGTTCTATTAGCTCTACCGCGTTGTGCTCACTTTGTCGATGAAATACAGCGCCACAGCTCTCTGCCTGATCCTCATCTCTTTGGATTTCCAGTCATCTCTGTACTGGTTTCGGATGCGATCCACGCACTTCTTCAACCGCCGGGCGGTCTCGTACTTCTGCCAGTCCTTCTCCCCCTGCACAGGCACAGAAACAGCTGATTATTGTTTTTGTTTGTTTGTTATTTTATTCAGACAAAACTGAGGCTGGAGGCTCAGTCCACAGCTACCTTAATCCTGGAGCTCGGGTTCAGCATGATGTACTTGATGGAGCCCTGGATGTTCTCCGTCCAGGACGCCAGCCAGGTCACCTTGTTGTCATGGCGAACCTCCTTCCATTTTGTCCCTGCAGGGGGTTTGGGGTGTTTGGAGTCCCTGCAGAGAGAGAGGTAGATGTTAATGGATTACAAACCTGGCAGCCTTTCCCACAACTGTCTAGCAGTGAGTTTCCAACAGTTTGAAGTATTACTTCAGGTACATCAGCCAGTGGTAAATACACCCTCATTGGTGCAGTAATTAAAAACTATAAGAGGTGAATGGACTGGATGTAAACACGTACCAGCCACCTATATTATATTATATATAAGTAGAGATTCATAGATTAACACTGCAGTGACGGGACAACAGAAAACAGGAATCTTACTGTACGGCCCATCGTGACCTTAGCGTGGGGATCAACATGAGCAGTGTTATTGTTCACACACGCAGCAGGACAGGAAGGGCACCTCTGACACAGTCCCCACGTGTGCGCTGGGGTGTGTCAGCGATGCATGTGCCATACTGTGCTGCTCAGGCTACGTGCAGCACGTACATTCCCCGTGATTGCATCAAATGAGCTTTTCCATGAACTATTCTCGCACACAGCCCCGGAGGCCCGGGAGCGGAGAGATAAAAAAGAAAATGCAACAATTACGACATAACAGAGGATGGAGGGAAAGATAACGGGGTGGAATAAAAAAGAGAAGAGGCTGAACGAGGGAAGACGGGTGATTGACGGGACCGGAGGGAAATGGTCTGGAGTCGAAAGAGACCCTCTGTGTACAAGCAGTATGGATAATGGGCAGATCATGGCAGCGAGGCCGGTGATAACGACTGGAATGAGATGACCTACTTGCTACAGTTAATGATGATGTCTTCGGGTCGGATGCGCCGTTTCAGCATGCCCATCTTCGGGTGGTCGCCTCGCCCCCGGAAGAGGCCCGGGGGCTCGATGCGGAAGTTTCCGATCCTCTCCTTGTGGTTGTCCATGACGCAGAAGCCGTACTCCTGGAGGAGCCTCTCGTTCTCCTCTTTGATTTTCTGCCAGGAGACATGGAATCACACCGTGAGAGATCGCACGGTGCTTTCAGGAGCTGGGCGAGACTGCCGGAGCTGACGTCTACCTGTTTCTCTTCTTTGGACATCTGTTTCCTGGCTTCTGATTGGGCCTTGAAGTACTCACTCATCTCACTGAAGTTGCACTTGTTCAGGTCACTGATCTTGGACTTCTCCTCTGAGGTCATTTCCTAGAACGAAAGGGAGCGTGCCAGAAGCCCGGTACAAAAATGCTTGACCCGCACAACATCTGCACAAAGTGACACGCCTGAATGTGTCCAGTCTCATGTCCTCACCTTCCTCCAGTCCTTGAAGAAGTTCTTCCTGAAGATGTCCTTAGTGGTGTACTCGTGCTCCAACATCTTAGAGAAGAATGTCGCCACCTCCTCAGCAGGAGCACTGAGTTTCATAGGTTTACCTACAAACGTAGAAAATCACACTTCAGCCCTGTGTGAAGATCTTCTCAAACAACTCAGAGCTTAGGTTTTACACGGAGACTCACCGTCATAGTAAAATTTGACTTTGCCGGGCAGGGGCTCGTACGGAGGCGCGAACACTGGACCTTTATGTTCGAGGAAGCGCCACTTGGAGCCGTCGGTGTATCGCTCCTCCTCCCACCTGACCAAAGCAACAACACGTGGAAGCCTCTCACTCTGGTCTCCATGTGTGGTTTCAGCCTCGAACGAATAATTTCACCCCAAACCCATCTCACCATTTCCACTTCTCCTCCTCTTCTTTTTTGCCTTTCTTTCCCTCGGTTCCCTTTCTGTCTTTTGTCTTCTTTTTGGACTTGATGTCCTGAAACAACGGGCGAGAACATAAGGAACCAACAAATGGTTCAAATGGAATATAGAGAAGAAACAAACGTACCTCATCTTCCTCCTCGTCCTCATACTCATGTTTCCTCTTCTTTTCCTTTTTGTCGTGTTCTGTTTTGACTTTTTTGGGCTTGTATTCAAATCTGCACACAGTCGTATGATAATCAAATCGTATTTCAGAACTCGGAGTGTCGGTGATTCGGGATGAACGATACTCACTCTTCATCATCGTACTCTCGTTTGAAGGACTTGTTGTTCAGGGGAGAAGGGCAGAAGCCGTTGTCTTCCTCGAGCTCGTCCTTAATGGCGGCTGGGCTCGTGTTCCTACAGTCACACATTCAACATACTGAGCTGCTGCCAAATGACGTCTCCTTCACAGAGACTTCATCAGAAACTGTAATCGAGTGAGGCGCTTTACCTCACATATCCGTTCTCTTTCTCCTTTTTAGGCTTGTCTGCGTGGGACGATTTGATCTGTGGGAGACAGAATCATTATATAATAATTTCCTTGTCCATTCCTAATCAAAATGCACTTCAGCAACGTTTAAAACTTTACTCCTAGTCAGACTGAAGTCTCTGGTATTAGTTTTATCGTTTGTTTTGGGCAGCCTCTGGGGGACTTTGACGACAATTTCAATAAACACACAAGTTAAAGCTCAATCACTGTATAGTTGTTTTTATAAAGAGAGAAATATTAAATGTTTTTCGGCATGTATTATTTCCACTACAACCCTGACTGAGAGAACAAACCTTCTCTTCTCTCCTCCGCTCTTTGTCCTTGTCTTTCTCTTTATTCTTCTCCCTGTGCTTGTCCCCGCTTCCGTCTCCGTGCCTCAGCTTCTCTTTGTCTCTGTGTTTCTTGTCTGCGTGCTCCTTGTGCTCGCTGGGACTCAGAAGGCGCAGAGGTCGGAGATCAAGTGCAAGAGGTCAGACACACATAGATGCAAACATTTACACAAACACTGACGGAGTCGCTGACAGCTGCCGGCAGGAGAGGCCGAGGTCATGACCCCGCTAATATACCACAGGACAAAAAAAAAAAAAAAACCAAGCAGCAGCCACAGCGTTCCAAAATTCAAATGAACTACAGATTTCATTCATAAAAAGCAGATTTCAGGGAGTCTGCCTGATGTACGCCTGCTGATTTAACATGACACGGCTCTTTCAGCTGCCTTCAGACAAGCTCTGAACCCTGGATGGTCTCCAGGAATTATCCAGTGAGAGTTACAAAATCTGGAGAATGTCAAAATGAAAGTGAATCAGAATCAGAAGCTTTATTGACCGCAATGTTCGGACGTTTCTGAAGTTCACTTCTGAGTAGTTTCAAAGTTATCAGCAGTAACTCGCTGTGAGGCTGTATCATCCTCTGTGAAATATTCAGCTACAGCAAAATCCCCGTAAAGTGCTCCTGGTGAAAACACAGCATTGTTTTACATGGCCCGTGATGTCAGATAAGATCATTTCTGGGAATTTAAGCAACTTCAAAACATCAATTGCCAGCTTGAAACCCGTGTTCACGTAAAGAAACCCACCTGTTGCTGTGCTTGATCCTCTCCCGCTCCTTGTCTTTCTTGTGATCTTTGTGTCGGTGATCCTTGTCTTTGTGCTTGTCCTTATGTTTGTGAGAGTCTACGGTACAAAGGCGAGAACATCTTAGCACGGTTTATGAATCTGAAACTTCCATAAGCTGTGTACATATTGCTCCTCACAGTAGATATGTATGAGGACTTATAATTATATAACATTTGATGCAGACAATAAAACCTCAGCTTACAGTGAGTGCATTTGTTGGGCTGCTATTGGCCCACTTCTGCTTTACTCCCTGTAATAACTATATGAAGAACATTCATTGTCTCTAACACTTATCATAACAGAGGCTTTTTTCAGATGTTACGCAACATTTGATGTATTTTTAATAGAGCGGCGATGATATAATACTTGAGAGATATAACCGCTCTTATATTCTCCGTGCAGCTTCTCAAATACTTGTGCTGCTGCTGCTGCTGTTTTACTAGAGTGTTGATATTAAAAATATTTCCTGCTGAGTGAAATCCCTCCTGAGGGAGACTCAGTTTGGCTTGATCATCTCCTCGTGGCACCCCGTTGTCATGGCAGCTTAATAACGGTGTTACCTGCTATTGTCATGTGAAAACAGTAACACGATTCCTGCTATTAAAACCCACACACTGATTTCAAGCTAAATTAAAGTCACTGTCAGCACTGTAGGTGCAAATCGAAAATAGACAAGGTCCCTGTGATGTCAGCTTCAATTCAATTAAAGAGTTTTATTCATGGAAATTTTTTAAGAACCCTTCTGGACACAAAATCCCAATTTGTCTCATGGGCCTTAACAAGGTGTAACATCCTCTGTCCCTTAGCCTCAGCAAGAATGGGGAAAGCAAACACGCAGACTTGTTAACAGGGGAAAGGGGACGGCCAGAAGTGCAATAGATGCTGCATGGAGCCAACTGAGCATGCCAAGACATTAACAATTTATACAACATGGATGAGAAAAGACAGCGTCCAACATGAATAAAGACATGCATCAATGTTTCAAGTACTTCTACAAATAAGGCGAGAGAGACAGAGATAAAGGCTGCAGTAATGGCAATTGTAATAATAGTATAGTATCTGAGAAGGTCTGCGTATACCCAAGTTATTTTGTTGGGATCCACTTGTGCTCGTTTAATTATCCCTTCAAGACACACCCTCACGTGTGTTGTACAAGTTCTGATTTTAACATCTATTAATTATTATTTGATAAAGTTTAATTTCATCACATATTTTATTTCAGTATCTTATCTTCAAATTGCTTTTAAATTAAATTAGATTCTATTAAAATAACGTTTATTATGTTTTATCATTATTATTATTGTTGTTGTTATTATTGTTATTATTAATAATAATAATGCATTCGCCTGGGTGGACATGTGTTTAATTTCTGCAACAATAACTAAAGAATTTTTTAAAAATGCAGCTCAGGGACTTGTGGCTTTTAAACAGGTGCAACTTTGTTCTCCGGGACTTGCAGAGTTGTAAAGTGTGAGGACTCCCTGTTGGAAGGATCATGGATGGATCATGGATGTCTGCTGCACGGATGTGGAGGCAGAGAGCGGCCGCTGCTGGGTGAGCTTGGGCCGGGGAAACGGGCGACGAGCTGCCCGGCTCTCGCCTCCATATCGCGGCAGACAGTCGGCGCGCTGGCCGGCGCACTGACTGCTTCACCACAGAAAAAGAAAATGGCGCAGAGACTAAGTCCTCAGCCCCAATTCTGCCACTTTCGGCTCCAAATTTCACCACATGTGCACACGCGAACCGCCGATCTGACGCGTGCAAAATGAACAGGACGCCGGGCCCGTCCGGATCAGCCCCCCGTGTGAAACGTGCGGGGGTCGCAAGTGGCCGTTCCAGACCCTGTTTTTGAACAATAGCCGCAAGAGAGTGGAGGAGAAGGGACTTAGTCTCTGGGACGCCATTTCTGTCTCTTTTTGCAAAACTATCAGCAGACACAGCGCGATTGCGACTGGAAATCCTGATCGGCGAGAAGACAAACTGTGATGGGAGGACCTACCGCTTCCTTTCGCTCCGGAATTCACCTGCAAAGTGACAGAAGGGAGGTTTTTAATGTTCCAATTTTGCAAATGCCGGTAGCTCGGGTTCATTCAAGTTTCAATACATGTCACATAGAGATGCATTTGTTGTTGTTTTTTTTTTGTGCTGCAAAAAGGCTCGTGATCTCAATGTTTCCACTGGAATTACAAAAAATTAAAAAAAAAAAAATGAAACTTGTGACGATCTGGACCATTATTTCATCAAGATGGTTGATACTTGACACTTGTGTTATTGCTGAGGAATTCACGCAAACTGCTGCAGAGGACGAACATGCATGTGGAGGACACATACCTGCGAGCCTCCGTGCCCGTGATCCTCGCTCATGGTGGATGACCGTAGGTGAGGCAGGTGGAGGTGCCACGGCAGACAGACAGACGGACGGACGGCTGCTCGGGATGTCAGGGTATCGAACCTCGCTGTCACTACGGAATGGAGTCCCGATGTTCACCCACTGCGCATGCCCACAGGCTCACAGGCAACACTCGCGGTCCCATCAGGAACCAGCATCCACGAGGATCAGTGAGGCCACATCCATCTTCTCCAGGTTCAGCGTTTATGGCCCAGCGTAGGGAAGTTTGACAAATGAAATAAACACATAAAACAGCTGAAAGGAATTAATCAGATGTAGTCATTTGGCAAACGCTTTCATCCAAAGCGACGTACCAGCAGTAAGTACAAACAGCATCTTGAAAGGATCAAACCAACAACATCTAGAAAGGAATTCTGCATTGATAGTTGCAAAGTTGTCAGAGACCTTTCAATTATAGTATATAGAATTTTGTAAAACAATAAAATTATGTAACCAGAGCTGAAGTATAGGGAAACTCAGCATAACAGCAAAATAAAATGAAGAAGGTGGTGGCAAAGCAACTATAAACTGGATGCCAGCCCCCTATCAAACCACCAACAAAATAATAAAATAATAATGGTGATATAACCTTGTTGTAACTTTGGCTTTGTAAATATTTTAGTTAAAATTTACTTTCGTTAAATCACATTTGCCACATTTCAAATGTAATACATTGAAGTTATATTTGTGTAACATGTTCATTATAATTTTCAGGAATCAGTTACATACCATCAGCTTGACAGCTTCCCACAAGTGAAGCCAGAAATATTAAAAATGTTTTTTGGTAAAAATATTTACTTGCAGGTCTCAAAAACCAAAAACCAGTTTAGGATTATTCAGGTAATCATTTTCTTGATTTATCGACACATGATTGAGTTTAGAAGAGAGTAGATTATTGTCTGCACAACTTTTCCTTCATCTTAAGGTCTGTGCAAGCAGCACAGCACAATCAACACCCACATCTTGACTAGCTTCTCTTTGTATTTGGGCCCCAAGTTAGTTCCAGTATTACCTTCCTTTTTTACAACATGCAGGCACTACTTCTTTAAGATGCCTCAACAAAAACTAACCCCTAAAGAAAACACATGAATCACGTTACACGGTTTCACAGAACAAAAGCAGTAGAAAATTTAATTCAGTTTTACAGCATAATTATACAATCATAACAAGCTCCATGATCAGTCTTCACAGGATTAATCCAGCATTTAATATAAAAAGCACATTCACACAAAACACATGATGTATGCACACATTCTAACTACAGTCTCAAATAATAGCATGGACAAAACAACAGCCATCTTTTTAAAACACTCTGTACATGGTTTCTTTCTCTGGAGACGATTCAAAATCTGGGACAGAGAAACCAATATCAAATGATTCACAGCTAAAAACAAAAACATTTACAGTACAGTACAGTAGACAACTGCAGTTGTGCCTATTTAGACTTCCTTCGTTTGGCTTGGGTGGGGCTCGCTCCAGTTTCTGTTAAAAGTCAAAGACAAGTGTACGTGTAGAGCTCAGGTGCAGGAAGACATTTAGGATTTTTGATAGATGCTTATGTGTTTACCTTTTACCGCTGCGCTAGTGCCAGGCCTGGCCGATCTCTTCCGAACGCCGCTGTCTGCCACTGGCTCCTCCTCCACCTCCTTCTCTGCTCGGGAGCTGCGTCTGCTCGGTCCCTTGGGTTTCTCCACAGCAGCTCTGGGAAGACAAAACAGAAAAAAAACAGAAAAAGACAGGGTGTTATGAACCACAGAGGGGTGAGAGTTAACGCTGCTCTACTCAGAGAAAGATATAATACCACACAGGACTGCTGTTTTTCCTCGTCTACCACAGATACTGTCCGTCTTCATCCCGACAGCATCCGCTACGTCGACATGATCACTGCTTGTGTCTTTGCAGCACAAACATGTTCAAATACATACCTTGGGACTAAGTTGATGGGCGTCTTTCTTTTCTTTGCCCATCTGTGATAGAAGTGGAAAAACAGCGGTAAACTATCGACTCTGCTGAACAAACATGGCTTCACTTCCCCACCATATTAGGACTAGCCCCAGGAAAAGAGATCTGACCATAAAGGTCAGGAGGAGTTGAATGATTTCCTTTTGTGATTTGCTGTTCTTTGTTTTTGTTTTTTTTTAACTAAGGACATGCATTAGGATATTCATATTATGGCATGCTATTCATACATACCAAGTGCTGTTTTCGCCATGTACCCCCTCGGACAACCAAATGAGTTTCAGTCGAGTTAGAAATGTCTAAGCATTTCTCCTTCAAGAGCAAAGGTTTTAAGACTAGGCCGACTTTTCAGAGATCAACAGTTAGGGACACCTTAATAAATCCCAGCGCATTAAGCATTTAACAACTACTCAACAACAGGTAACAACACAAGTCATTTCAAGAAAACGTATTTAAGAGGAACCTTACCCTTGCTCAGAACCTGTTGAGACCTCTTCACCTAAATGAGACAAAAACAGTATTTATTTATAAGACGTTTTTAACCTTTCTGAATCATTAGATAAAATGGGATTATTATTCTATTTTCATTAACAGATAAAACCAGAATGATTAACTTACTCGTCTTCTCACAGCCAGCTGGTTCCTGAGCCTGTGGGACGTCTTGTTGAACGGGTGCTGGGGAAACAGTTTGAAATAGTTCAACTGATACATGAATGTGAAAATATTTTAGTAAGAAACAGTGTAAGTTAAAGCCATATATTAAGCAGCTATGGAAATGTATAATGGAGATTGAGGTCCAACTTGCTATCAAGCCCACCAGTTGCCAATGTTTAATACACTACGAAGGTTTATGGTAAATACGGTCGCTTGACAATTTCATTATTTACCTGGGGTGGTTTGAGTGGTTTCATGAGGTGTTGCCATCGGTGGTATGGGTGGCTCCATGACTGGGAGGTCAGACTGAACTGGTGAAACTGCACTGGGGTTAGCAGGCGGAGAGATTGTGGTGGGTGTAACCTCTTGAACAGGCCCAGGTGCAGCAACAATTGGAACAATGGACGGTATGGGAGTTTCCACAGGAGGAACCTTAGGCAGCACGGTTGGAGAAGCAATGTCTGGGGTTGAACAAACTACAGTGGCAACAGGCGCTTGAGAAGTTACACTCGGCACCGGGCCTGGCACTGAAGCTGGTGCAGGAACTGGGGCCTGGGTAACAATTTGAGTAGGAACAGCAACCTGGCCAGAAGCTGGGATTGGAGATGATAGTGCAGGAGGTGTAATGCTGTTTGGAGCAGCAGGAATAGGATGGGAGGTTGGAGTTTCAATCTGAATGGTGGGACTAGCAGTGGGATGACTGACGGGGGGTGGCACCACTACAGCGGGCACCTGCACAGGCCTTTCCAGAGGGATCTGCTGGGAGTCAGCTGCACCTGAAGCCACTGCACCAGCCTGTACAGGTTTACTTTTGATTTGGGCAGTGGGAGACAGAGGAATGGGGCTCTTTCGAATGGCATTCAGAGCCCCAGGACTAGAGCAGGGAGGTGGAGATGCCAGCGGTGGCTGAAAGGGAGATAATGCTGATGACGCTGGATGTGGAGATGACTGCTGGACTGGGGGACTCGATTTCTGAGCAGATCCCGCCTCACATACATTTTCTATTTTTAAAGCACCAGGGTTAATTTGTTGTGGTGCTGTGGGAGTACCAACTTGAGCAGTCGAGGGCATACAATTGGCAATTTGGACCTGTCCCACAGTACTTCTGGTAAGCTGAGTGCTGGTCATGTTAGCCACTGAGGACTGAGTGGAGCCTGGTGCAGGAGAAAGTTGGATATTTGTGGTGGACACTTGGATAGGTCCCACCATGGTCACTGACTGCGATACCACTGTGTTATTGGGAGCCACAGACGCAGCTGGGACCTGGAAAATTGGGTTAATAAATACAGGGGTGGTGATGAACTGAGGTCGAGAGATAGGGGTCTGCTGGCGGATGTCCTGAGGTCTAATATTCTTGTTAGGGACAGCAACCATGGTAGACACCATAGACGTAGGGGCCTGAGGAGTGGGGGCAGAGGTGATGGGGTTAGAAGTAACGAACACAGTAATCTGGTTGGGTGAAACGGTGCTTGAAGAAGCAGGAATCTGAATGACTGAGTGAACATTTGTTATAGGTTTTGCATTAGGGATTGCTTTCAGAGATGAATTGGCTGGGTTTGGAGCAGAGCTGGTGCAAGAGCTAGTATTAACAGCTGAGCCCGAAATGTTCTGGCCTGAAGTGACTGGGTTGGGGCTTACGACTGGGGTAGTATTAGTGTTAGTACTGAGGGTGTTGCTAAGAGGAGCTGTTGGGTTTAAATTTGGACTTGGATTGACCCCATGACTAGGGATAGGGTTTTGATGAACAGTGGGGGTAGTATTGGAGTTAACAATAGTGCTTGGGTGCGAACTAGGAATTAAAGCAGTCTGCAAGCTAGGACTACTGGTAGGGATTGGAACAGCAGTTCCGGGTTTGGCTTCTGGCTCATTTGTAGTTGC
>JAFBJW010000168.1:6600953-6752985 GCA_016785235.1 Pseudorhombus dupliciocellatus
TCCCATGGTATTGAATACCTGTCCAGCTTGTTGGCTGCCAAATGGATACGGTGGTGGAGGGTGACTGGGAGTCTGAACCGTAGCAAGGGAAGGTGGTCGTTGTACTATTTGTGCTTGGGGTGGGGGCTTTCTCCAGGCAGGACCTGGACCTTGGGTGCCTTGTGGCTGGAGAACCCCAGCAGACAACTGGTTCCAGCCAGGAGGTACAGCCATCTGGCCTGATTGATTGAATGGCGGTCTCGGTCCAAGCTGGGAGAGCTGAGCTTGCTGCTGGGCCTGTTGCTGTTGATGATGCTGTTGTTGTAGCTGTTGCAGTGCAGCAGGGTTAAGTGGCCTTCCCACCTGCAGAGTCTGCATGTGATGGGCAGCCTGAGGAGGCATGGGGCCTGGGCCATGGGGACCAGCTTGTTGGTGCTGAAGCTGCTGTTGCTGCTGAACTGGCATACCAGGCATCATTGGGTCCATTACATCTGTGAGAGAGGAAGTTGCAGTTTTTCCCTTGTTCTACTGTTAAGCTAAAACATAATTCATGGTGTGAGCTTTAATAATCGATGAAGAAGAAAAAGAACTGAACCTGTCTGTGAAGGTGGTCTTGCAACACGAGGGTGCATCTGTCCACTGCTGCCAGGTACCATGGCCTGCCCTGCCATGGCAGCACCCGGGGGAACCATTTGTGGATTAGCCATCCTGACACCTCCTAATGGAAATATAAGCATATTATATAATACATGCAACAGTTAATTATTTTTTTGTTTATCAGGTGATTAGAAATACCTGGGCCAGGCTGACCCGGAAAGGCAACATCCATTCTTATCTGGCCAGGTGCTCCAATTGGTCCATTCACTCTAACTTCTTGTCCTCTGTTTGGTCCCATAGCCACATTGATGGCCCCTTCCCCTAAAAATCAAAAGGAGTCAAATCAATGTTTCAAATTAAGCAAAATGAGGTCCTGTTTGTATTATTTATTTTGAAGTGCTGCAATTGATGACTGTGCTGTTACCTTCTATCTGGACAGAGAGGATTCCCAAGTCTCTGAGCTGCTGCTGGTTGTTCTGGGCCAAAAGTCTCAGTCGCTCAGCAGCATCCCGAGGAATGTTGAAAGTAACCCGCACACTGTTCCATGGCTCCACATGCTGTAGTTTTAGCCTGTCAGATCCTTCAATAGGGAAACAAAAGGATACAAGTTTCATTTCAAGTGCATATGGGAAAAAAAAACTAGACACTACCAGTGACACCACCACAAAGAAGGGAGTAACATATAGAAGTCTTGTTGGAATATAGAACAACATAAAGACGTAGGGGTGTTAAATATTTGCATTTGCATAGGAGTACTTGTGAAACGAGTTAAAAAAATAGAACACAAATACATACATCAAAATCTGTTAACCACTTCTGCGATGGAGAATCTGTTGACACTATCAGTATTTTCAGAAAATTCCTCTTAGGTTCAACGTGGACAAAATATTAGGACTAACCCATTTCAAGCATGTTGGGAATCCCACTGAGGACAGTGTCAAGTTTTTGTGTAAAATCCTCATCCTCCATATTTCCTTGAAAGGCAACAAAAACTGTAAAATCTTCTCCCTCTGCGCTGGTTTCTTCCATATCATCTTGCTTGTTGTCTTGCTCCTCTTCTGATACTGTGCTTCCATGGCAACTGTATGCATCCTCTCCCGCTTCATCCCCAACACCAGAGTCCCTGTCGGAATCATTATCCGCTTCCAGGCACTCTGTCCTCTGGGACATTTCAGGTGGGGTGTGTCGATGTGCCATCCTCCCCTCTTACTAGGAGTGGCGTTTGAACTGTGTTATGCTGAAATGAAACATGACAGAGATTATTACTTGTATCTTATAAAACATTACAGCGCTGCAACATAATATTTTCACAGTGAAGGAGCAATTGAGGTGTCAGAGTGAGGAGGAAACATTCTGTACTAGAAACCTTTTTTTAAATTCTAGCTAAACACACCACTGTTTGCTGCATGCTTAAAGTCAACAAGGCAAAGTATCTTTCTTTTTGAAAGTCCACAATTAGACTCCACCTGCTTATGCTGAACAATTCTAAAACTGGTTCTTGGACGAAGATAACAAACGGTCTACAGTATGCCCATGAGGCAAGAAACCTGGAAGCCGTGTTTTGTTTCAGAGCAGAAATTCTTGAAATTGGTCAAATTGCCAATGACATTTAGTAATGCACAAACTGTTCTTTTTGCTTTTGTCTCCAGCATCTAGATTATTGTTAACTCTTTATTTGCAGAGTCACTCCACAACAACAGTCTCTAACTTGCTCAAAACAAAAAAACAGTAAGGACACATCAGCCCCATTCCCTCATTGCCTCATTGCCCTGGCTACCTATCACGCTGAGAATTGATTCCAAAACATTTTGCTGGTTTTTATATCTCTTAGCAGCAACGCCTGCCCTTCTATCACTGACCTTCTAATGCTGTCAACACCTGCTCGAAATCTCAAGCCTGCAGACAAAATGTTAGTCCCCAGTGAAATGTTTTGTCTCTGAGGGCACTATGACTATGAAACAACCTTCCACTGGGAGCCAGACAAACTAATGCATTGTCCTCTTTTAAATCTTGTTTAAAGACTCATATATCTGAGCTTGCCCTGTCTTTAGGTCATTTTCCTTCTTATACATTTTTGAAACATTATCTAACCTTGTGTTAGAACCGTTTAATGTAAAAAAAAAAAAAAAAGTTTACTATTAGTGAGTTAATAACAACACACCTGCACGTCAGTGACATCACTATGACCTGTGATGAAAAACGTAGTAGTAGACGTGTCGAATCTTTGCAAAAAGTGGTTGCAGGTGTCAGACATGTTCAAACTACAGTGTAAGACATTAACTACAGATACACTTTATTAATACGTTATCAGAGACAGTCAGCAGCTTAGTGAACATGATCGGCCCAGCAGTGGTGAGGGCCTTGGCACCATCTGAAGCTAACGTCCAGCGATCAGATATCTGCAGACGAACAACAAGGTTCCGCGTCCCATGTCTGCCAAGACTCTGCTGAAGTACATGCACAACACTTACAACCCGATTTTAAACGTGTTCAACCAGACGCTGCTTTATGAAAGTAAAGGTCCAACTGAAACCGAGGCGGTTCCTGCTGGCTTCTCCTCAAGCTACCGTTAGCAAAGGCTAGCTGCGTTAGCTAGCTGGGTAGCGCTGCACATCATTTGTCTTGGCTGCTCTTGGACCGCAACTCGCTAGCTTTCACTGTTCGTTAGCTCCCACACGCTAACTGTTACATACAATTCGATAGGTGCGAGGAAAAGCAAGACCCTTACCACATATATTCATCTGAAAACGAAGCAAACCAGTCGACATCTGCTAGCAAGATTAGCTAACAAAACATGAATCACATACAAGGCAGAAGCGAAACGACGTCAACCCGGCTTAGGGGGAAATACTGTTTCCGGTGGGGTTTTCCAAAGTAAAACCCCAGTTAATCTGCTATGTCAAAAAATAAACAGGAAACATTTTTTTCCAACTTGTCTAATAATAGGATCTATTGGATTTAAAATAATCATAGTGATGTTTTCACCTGAGTCTAATCATCTACATTGTACAAACTGATGTTTTGTTTATTGGGTAAACAACATGGGTATTAATGTTTAAATACTTCATGCTTACATCTGGAGCAGGTCCTCTCTAAGGAGGTTATCATTTATTTCCTTTGGCCCATACTGGACAAAAAAAAAAGTCACAGGTTTATTTTTAGTGTTTGGACAGGGAGGGGCAGCAACAAATAACTTCACCATCTGTATTTATTCATTGATGATAAATAATAAACAAAGTTAAGCCACAGGTAGACCTGGGAAAAATCTGCTCAGATTTCAACTCTATCTATCCAAAAAATAATTATAATTCTACAATTAATGAGATTTACCACATGTTTGTAGGAACAATGAAGCAAACATTGACTAGTGTGAGAATGTGATGTAAATCCTTTTATTTCTTCAGCTTGTGCAGTGCAGATTTTTACTCAAATCAGATACAAATACACATGGAATCCAACAACTGGTGTTGTGCAAATGTTTACCTTAAGGCGTGGTACTCAACAGTACAAAAAAAACAAGCATCAAAAGTTGTATTGCACTGGTACCCAAGAACAAAGACAAAAGGTTTAGGAAATTTTGATCATTCTGGATTAAAACAACTTTTAGAATGCACTGCTTGACAAATGCTTCATACTTTAAATATAATGCTTGAAATAATTAAACCCGAACACAGCAGCTGGTGGAATGCATTGTGTTACACTAGTAAAAATTAAATGTTTACAGCCTAACAGCCTATATTGTTAATATAAAAATAGACAGATTACATTCAATCCATCTCGAAAGACATAGATTCCCTTTCTAAAAAACAAGTATCCCTTCCCCCAAAAAAGGTCTATTCCACAAGCTTTAATTGACAACAAAGTAATGCAAACAAAAATGTCTTAACTTAAGTATTTAAATAAGTGCATCTCTACTAAGTGATATTTAACACCTGTAAACTGAAGCAATGTGTTTTTTGTGTAAAGGTGGTCCCGATGAGCCATTGTTCGCAACAGTGGAAGCAGCAGAACCAAACGACATCTAATCGCAGCCACATGCCATATAAAAAGCATAAGAGTAAATGGTTCAATTTAGGTTGTGTAGATATTGTTTGACAACACTGTGTTGGATCACTGGTTTGAATAGGTACTTTAAGGACCATGCAAGTGGTGTAAATGGATTCTTGGTGTGGCCTCATTGTCAGAACTGGATTGCAGATATTATGAGCACACACTTACATTTCCATTACCTTCCCTGGATGCAAACTTTGATGTCTTAAAGTGGGTTGGCATATAGTTTGAATACTATCTACACTAGGACAGCACATTAGAGTGGGCATACCACCTTTGATGTGGGTGAAATGGCGTTGTATTTCATTTTCAAAGTGTTGGTAGACATGTATCAGTGGATTCATATGAGTGGATTTGTTTCCTACGAAGTGATCTCAAAGAAAGGTGCAGGTTGAATTTCTTCTCAGCACGTAGATTGTAGATTCTATTTGGTTAACCAGTTCTTCAGTAACCTTGTTTGACAGTACGACTCTTACACCTACTTTTTATGTGTGTGTGTATGGGGTACGCACTAGGGCAGGTTGGACATAGTGAGGGCAGATGCATCAGCACTGCGGGGGTCCTTCACCCCAATGATGAGGTCATTGGTTCTCCGGGTGCCCTCCACTAATGAAAGAACATTTTTCCTCTCAACTTGGTGACCTTTGGCCTGCAGCAGCGCCACATCTTCATCTAGAAACTCAGCTGCAGGACAGAAGGAGAATGATCTGAGCAATGAGAAACAAAGTCAATTTGCCCACATTGTCTGAAGGAACTTTGTCACACCAAGAATACAGCACAGAACTGATTAGATAGTCCACACTCACAGTCCACAAGGAGGGTGTTGGGCTCCAGCTGTGGGTGGAGCCGCCCATATGCCACACTGTCACTCATGTTTTTACGTGAAGACAAAACATTCATCAGCACCTGTGAAGAAAACACAATAGATTGAGCAATGCAACATTCACAAATCTGTCTATTCTGCCAGGTCAAAGTACCAGGTCACACAGTTACAGTTATGAATATATGCTACATGTGAATTACCTGTGTAATGCCACTGAGAGCTTTCTCCCCATTGGAAGATCCAACTGCCACGTATGTGCCACATAACCCCACGGCTGGCCTCACTGCTGTAGGCATCAGAAAGGACATGGGCCTCTTCCCAGGCTGGAGGATGTTGTGCTACAGCAAATGGAACCAAACAAAATGGGAAAGTGAAGCTTAAATAAAACTGTAATGAGGAATATATAAAAAATAAATCCAACGAGAAAAAAGGGTGCATGTACTGGGTTAGGCGTTGAACTCTGAGTCTTATTGGGCCAGGAGAAGTCCAGGATCTGGCTGTTCAGAAGGACTCCTGAGGGTGTCACTATCCCGCTGCCAAATGGTTTGTTTATAGAGCTACAAAAAAAGGTCTTGATGCATCAGTTTGCCAAGTTTGCCAACCTTGCCACTGTAAAATAACAAATTTTTAAACAGACATGGTGCACACCTCATGAATGACACGATGAAGTCATCTGGACCCATGACCATGACCTGGGCAGCTGCTGCACCATTCTCCAAGGTAAATGATGGAGTGTAATGACTGGCAGGTAGAGCCTGGGAGTCATTGATCATCTCCCGGAGCAGGGAGGCCTGTGTTTTGCTTGGAGATGGGAACAACGAAAGGCAGTTTAATGGAACTTCCTCAGTGAAACATGGTGGATATCTTAATTATTAAAGATGATGATTAATATCTACCTTTGCATCTTGGTAACAATCTCTGAGACAGACGTGTCGTACAAAGGGTCTCCAAGCCCACTAGCCAGGGCCAAAGCGATCTTCACAGACTAGGGAAGTAGATCAAAATTAACACAAATACCTTATCACTTACTGCACCTGATGCAGTTTATTCTGCATACTGATGGAGCAGATAGGACAGTACCTCTGCGATCCAGTGGTAGGTGCTGTTCCTGACAACCTGGCTGGTGATGTTGTAGCCTTCCAGGATGTTGAGAGCTGTGATCAGGGCAACGCCTGCATGAGGCGCTGGGGCCACCATCACATGATGTCCTTGAGAAATACCAACAGATCATAATAAGGAATATGGAATAATTTTCATTAGGAAACTGAATGGCAATATGATAACATACAAAAATATGTATATTTAAATACTAAAGTAAATTATGTGTATAAGGTGTAAAGCAACAGGAAATTATCAAAGTGTACAGTTAGATAGTACAGAAGTAAAACAAATTATTTACAGTAAATGCTGAACATTTAAGTTAAGGTTGTGGCACAACAAAATAACAATCTACTTCAAATACTGGACAAGGACAATCTATGATAAATTCATAAATTAATAAAATAATCCAAACAGGCTCTTACCCTGGTAAGTGATCTCTACAGGCTGCTGTAAGACTGTACTGTAGTTTCCAAAGTCAACGTCTGTGAGCACTCCGCCTTTAGCTTGAACCTGTTAAAAATGTGACTTAACATTTATCCCAGGGAAACTGAACGGTCAAAATATTTCAGTCATCTAAAATTCTAACATATCTAAATGATGGTGGGGGTTACAGTTGGACATAAATTTAGTTTTGTGACTAAAAGTTTGTACTTTCTCTTCACACAAAAGAACAAAGACCTAGTCCCTTCTTTTAAAAGCCTGAAATGTGATTCCAGCCGACATCCCACATCCAAGTCATGTGTAAGGTGTGTGAGGTCATGAGTGACACAAGCTCTCTCCATTTTTAATTTGTCCAATTATTAAGGCTGAATTAGTTTGATAATTATGTCAAGAAATGTTTACAATACAAAAAATATTCTTTAAATGGATTCAGATTAATTAAGATTAATAAAGCACTCAAAAATAGCTGCCAGAAGAGACATTGCAGAATTCATGACTACTTATGTAATCAAAGCCAGAGACAGGGAAAGGATTTTTCCTTACTGCTGCCACCATCTCCTGCGTCAGGTTACCACTGTAGAACTCTGCTATCCCCTTGACTGCAACAGCATCCAATATGGCTGCCAAATCAAGACGCCTGGTGAACAGTCCAGAGAGGGGAGCCTGGCCGTTGGGGAGGAACAATGCCTGAAATGCATCTGAGGTGTTCTGGTCCTTGACTTTAGCCAGAGCTTCAGCTAAGGAGACACGGAAGGCGAAGATAAGACATCTTTACACTTCACGTTGCTGAGGTACTTCACTGAGGCCTGCAGCTAATGCTGGTGATTTACAGCAAAGCAGCGACTGTGACTTCACTCAGTGATTTATTTTACATGACAGAGAACTTACCTAAGTCATGGGTGACATTAAATCCATTTCTGGCCACATCTGCTGCCATGGTAACTATATCATTCCATGGCATCCTAGGGAATACAAAGAATATGTTTGACCTGGGTTACAAATGTTTAAAATTCATACACACACTATACGAAATCCTACATTTGCTGAATAAATAATCTACACTATAGGCCAACATTATTATATCGTGCATGGACCATGTGGGTTGGAGAGTGAGGTAACATCCTCCTCAGCAGATGAAGTATCAGTGCGGTGATAATAACATAGCATCAGAGTAATTGCAGCCCAACCAGATGGCGTAAAAAAAAAAAAGTCTTTTGTTTTAACACAGCTGGTGACGCTCCCACTCCTTCAGCTCTGAACACTGACACAAACACAGGCTTTGTCTGAGATTGTATAAATAACAGCTTTAGCTATTTTTGTCTAAAAGCTTAAGACAAAATCAAGGGAAAATATACGATGTCTTATTTACACAGGGTGCTTGAAAAACAGGAGTGAGAGAAAGATGGAGAAAATTCTATTTACTCTACCTGCCATAGAGCTGGTGTGCCTGGTGCAGTCCACTGAGCATGCCTGGTACGCCCACCAGCAGGCCAGGCTGAAATGCACAAATTAGAACAGTGTCCTCATGGAATCCTGGTGCATAACAATGACAAATGCAACGCTATCTTTAGAGAAACAAAACAAATGTGAAGGAATAAGAGATTGTACATTCAGATCAAGGTTTGTCCTCATCATCTCTTCAGTGATGGCAGATGGTGCCGTCTCCCTGAAATCAATGACCCTTGTTTCATTCTTACGGATGTCATGCACCAACATAACTCCACCTCTGCATAGATAGATACAAAGAGCATTAAGTTATTATTAGTCTTTATTAATAATGAGCAAAGTCTAAAAACGTCAGTGGAAGCCCTGTGTGTCCTCTATCACTCACCCTCCTATACCAGTGGTGTGAGGATGGACAATTCCTAAGCAGAGGGCAGCAGTGATGGCAGCATCAACACTGGAGCCCTGCTTCCCCAGAACGCTGAAGCCAAGTGATGTACACTGAGCCACATCTGTTACCACCGCTCCCTGGTTAAAGACCTTTAAGTGAACAAACACAGGAGGGAGAGAGGCTTAATATATCTCTGATCAGACTTAGGCTTGTGTGGTTACAAAATGACAACTGGGTGTAACGCACAAAACACTACCTGTGGGTCTCCAAAGTAGATCTGCATGATGAGAGCCACCGTGACCCCTGTGGCAAAGGTGAGGCAGGCAGTGATGATGACGGTCAGTCCATCTCGCTGACAAGCACAGTCTTCTGTAAAGGGGTCTCTGTTCGTCTCCTGCAGCGACACATCGTGGCAGGCCAGGTCCGAGGCAGAGGACGGGAGACGCTGGAGGCGAGCTGACTTCAGAAACAGATCTGGGTCTAAAACATACAAGGCAAAACAAACCAGCATCTTAGAGTAAACAAAGCTGGTGTTGAATTCTGCTATTTCAAGAGGTCACCTTGGCTCCAGAGAACTGTGGTAGAATTTTTAACCATTTTGGGATGATATTTTGCATCAATACTACAAGAAATACCACATTCAGAAAGATAAAGACAATCAGACGGTCAACAGACGAGAGTCTGTGGATGGTATCTGTAGAACAGTTTGTGTCTGACCTGTGTCTTGCTCACTCAGCACGTTGTCATCATCTCTGCGAGACTTGAGGGCGTTTTCTCCGGACGCCACATCGTCCTCGGGCAGCCTAGGGAAGCTGGTGATGCTCATGTAGTCCACGGGGGAATAGGCGCTCCCCAAGGTTGTCTCCAGATTTGCATCTTTGTCCGCCACACAACCACTTGGGTACCCTGACATGATGTCATGTGCAGGACTGTGCATGACTCCACAGCTGAACTATCTTTGTCTTGAGGACGCCAGGGGAAGGATGCTCATAGTCACAGTCACATGTGATTTCCAGTCATGGATGATCAGCCCCTGCCTCCTCTATCATCCGGATGGAAACAAACCTCTAGCAAGCACGAGTGCTGCTGTGAGGGAGAAGCACTTCACCTGTGTAATGACAGGATCCTCAACATCCCTATCATTACACAGCTGTCCTGCAGGGATTTGGTTTATCCTTTCTCCAGCCGTGTAACCTGCAGAGAATAAGACAAGCACGCACGCTACCATCATTGAACGCAGCAAACATGCTAACGTTTGATATCCAACTCCATTTAACACGCACTGAGCAAACACACGAGTCAATATTGACATACAGCGACACGCCTGTCTCCGGTAGTCTTAACATGACTGATGGTGCATGTTGGATGTAATAAAAAACCATAACAGCGTGTTTACCTTGCCAAGCTCCGTGGAGGCGACGTTATGTGCGTGTCCTCCTTCGCCACAAGCTAACGCCGATTTATGCTAATTCCGCGACTACAGACAGGCTGAGCTGGCCCGGCGTCGCTTACTGCTGTTGACAAACCGTGCGCAGTCGAACAGAACCGGTCCTCTGCGGCGTGGTTGCGGTTTCGAACCCAGGGATGGCGAGCGGAGGTCAGCTATCCGTCACCAAGACTACCGCTGAATCACTACCCGATGCCCCGATACCGGGAAGTTGGCTTCAGCTCCGCACAACCGGTAGGACTTGTCTGCGGGCAAGAATTCAGACAGAAAGCTTTCTTGTAACGCCCTTCACCGTGTCGGAGACAACACCACTCACTCGTTGTAGATTCCAATTATAGGACTGAGATAAAAAAAAAAAAAAAGAAATGCAAATATTCAAGGATGTCCGCCTGCTAGCTGTAGCTCCGTTTGGTGCCAGTGTCAGGCTGACTTCGCGGCAGGTGCTGCCCTCCAGCTCAGGCGCTTTAAGCTGAGAGAAACTTCCCTTCAGGCAGAACCGCTCCATTTTTACCTGCTACGTACACGTTTCTTAAATTGGCAAACCAGATGAACAGGTTGCAGCCAGTTTACACAACACCAGCTCCCATTACCGATGCTCTGTCCCACCCACCACACACAGGGATCGCCTCAGCTCTGTGGCAAAAGGCCAGAAAGTTCCTGTGTGGTCATTTGATCTGCCAAATGACAATTATTTCCTTGAATGGGTTTAAAATATATCTTGGTTTGTATGATCCTGTATCCGATGATCCATAAAAGGGACAGATTTCACTTTTAATATAAACCTTTTCTTGTGTGTGACCCCGTTCACCTTAGAATGACCCCAAACACTTCAGCTCATCCTGTCTCATCTCCTCCTGGAGGATTTAGAGTATTTTCCACCTTCAGTCCACAGATCCACCGCTTTCCAAAACCACAGTTCCGCACCACAAAGCAACCTCCTAATCTGCAGTGACAGAGTTAATTCTTATTCTTGGCTCGGTTATTTTTAACTCATCACGCATCTCTTCATACATCACCTTGCGTGTTATCTCATTGTTTGCTGACTTTAATTTCTTTCTCTTTGTCAAGCCTCTAATCAAAGTCAACATTCAGTAAGTTTTACATTAGAGTGCTCCACCCCTATTAACTTAAGATACCATGTTTACAACACTACCACACCCATCCGTCCATTTGCTCCCCTGTAAACATGCATTTGCATCACATCTGAGGCGGACTGTGGTAGAAAGTTAAAACATTATATTCACTGAACTACAGGTATTTACATTTGCAAAATATGATGTATTGTTAAGGATATAACTTCATTTCTATGACTCTAAGATCTACCTTAGATTTCTGAGCTGTTTTCTGTTTATCAAGTTTAAAATCACAAAAACCAGTAAAATAAACATTACAGATTAGTATATAACATTCAGCATGATACTTATCTGTATTGACTGATATGGAATTTACTTTTCTTTGTATCATTTTAGCATGCTGCCCTATCTTCCTCTATTGTTGACAGTAGATCAGGCACTATTTGTTTTACTGCTGTTCACTTCTGTTCCCCTGGATGAAAATAATGACACGAGATTCAGGCATCAACCTGAGTATTTATTGTTCTTTTGTTCTTTTTTTTTCTCTTTTTGGTGGGTACCTGTGTTTTCTGAATGGAAGTTGGAAAAGCCATCCGAGGACTTTTTGCATAGTCTTGCCTGTCAGTGGACGACTGCCCACTTAGGGGGTGGAAAACGCAGTACATCACAAAAACCATGCAGAGATAGTGAAAGGCACAATCACCATAGATATCAGATACACCAAATTTTATGTTTATATAGTTCATTGTTTAATGGGGGGGAGGTGGGTGTACTAATTGAGATGTAACGTGGGCAAACCCCCAAGTGTGTTTAAGCTGCCATCATTTCAGGGCACAACATAAAACATATGAAACTCCCCAGACATTCAACGGCTTCATTTAAAACATCCTATTGGTGAACGACTGTTCTAATACCTACATGGGAAAATACAAGCATATTCTATTGTATTTTTCTGATACACTTAATTTCACTTATTCTTAAATATATTAACTATTTGTCTCCTTTCTTGTCCTCTCCCTGACCACATCGCCAAGACCACCAAGTTCCCCACACACTGGGTGTCCGCTCATTCTCCCCATTATTGGATGATCAGACATTTTCAAAAATCACACAAAACATACTGACAATGCTTTTTGCCATTTTGACATGACATTGGTGAGAAAGGGAAGAAATAAAAACATGACAGGACTGCAGCGGCAGAGGTATCTGTGGTGATATATTTCGTACATACACACTCACATCCACATGTGCTCTCTCATTATTATAATCATTATTATAATTACCCTGTTTTCACTCTGTACCTACTTTTATTTTAACAACACGATATTCAACCCCTTAGGCACAGTAAGAAAAGCAAGCCTCAAAGGTGTGAGGAGGCCTAGCAATGAGATCACTACTGTATGTCGTGTGTGTGTATGTGTGTGTGTGTGTGTGTGTGTACAGACTCATCACCTCAGATGCATTCCCTTCACTGTTCAGTGGAATAAACTGGATACATACTTTTATATTATTATATTATAAATTAACAACGTTGAGAGACGTTGCAAAGGAATATTGGCAGAAATGAAAAATGTATGTGATGTGACTCACAGGAAAATATTGTTTTCTTTTTTTATCGATATGATCTAAAAAAGAAAAGATGTTCCATTTTCCAAACACTCTGGATGAGTCCCCCAGACTCTCTGTCTTTTGAATGCACCAGTTTAGATTGTATTAAAATTGTGTCATTGTTCTGCGTCCTCACCAGCGACCAAACAGCAGATGCAGTGCTAAGCGAACCCTCTGGAGGGTAATGTTTTCTATGGCACATCAGCTCTCGCGCTGTTTGTGCATGGTTCATCTCAATTGGATGACAATGACACACCCCACGTTTGGCCACTGAGTCGCCCTCTTGGTTTGTTAGTGAGCAGAGAGAGGATTTTCATCAGTCCTATTGGATGCAATGACTCAGATCCTGAGAGGCTTTGACATCTAACGAAGCGTTATAAATTCTTTTTTTTGTTGTTGTTGTTGTTTTTAATATTTACAAGAGAAATAAAACGATCATTATTTATGTACTTTTTTTTGTAGAGTTTCTAGCAGTTTATGTGTCGGTACACTTTCTCACACACAGTTTGGATCAAAATGAAAAGTAGAGAGAAAAAAAAAATCCACAAATAAAAAACAAAAAAATAAAATAAAACAAGCACACAGCACGCCGCTATAACTTTGACTCACAGAAATGAATGACATTGCAAACTTACATCCATGTCTCAAATATTTTACAAACATTAGCATACACTTCAGCACCATTGTTTACTATTGTTTTGAACACATATCAGTAAGCTAGATCTTTAAGTGGACACTGTTAGAGCTGGATGTGCAAACCAAAGAGGGACGGACAGTAATGGAGGAGATGTTAAAGAAATGTCATGAGAAGGATGTAGGGGAAGATAGAGGCTTGATGTTGGGGCTATAAGGAGATAGTTACTTCCTTTCTTTTTCCCCAACGAGTGCATTCTTAAAAGTCAGAGACTTTTTTTTGAATGAGAGGGATTTATGTGTGACTAGATGATTCTTTCTTTCTGTAGCTAACACAGCACACACTGCGGGTGAATGTGTGTGCTGGGCACATTGCTTCAGTTTACAGACAACACATTTAATGATCGCCATGCTGTGTAGTTTTTTTTTTGTCCGCTTGAAAAGCCAAACGTTGTATTTTCTCTTTGTCTGGCAAGAACGGACTTTCTTTTCTTTCTTTGCTGGAACCAAATAGAGAGATAGAGACTGTAAAATAATATAACCTCACAAACATAAGATGAGCAGAAAACAGAACAACAAAACAAAATAAAGAGTTGCCATCAATACCGCTCTTTACTTTCTGTAACCTGCCATACCCTGTAACCCAAAGGCAGTCCACACAAGAGTCATTTGCTAAATGTTCTGCATCAGAGTTGGATGCTGATTTCAGAGGCTGCTCTGAGGGTTACATAACACTTTCCTGGGACCATTTCATATCAAGCACATTCTAATCTTACCTAGTTCTAATTCTCCTCATAATTTATTTTACTCTTTAGTCTGTTTTGCTCCTTCTTTCACCATCATCTACTTGCACTCCACCTTCCACCAAAAGCAAGAGGAGAGGAATTTCACAGCATTTTGTTTCCTGTGATGAAATTGGGTTGCCACACGTTGCAGCACCTTCATCTCTCACTTTGCAAACTCAAGGGAAGCAAATGTCCCAGTGATCTTCCCTTCACTCTCGCCCCACACGGTATATCTCTCCACTATTTCTGTATAAAATCAAGTTTTGAGGACACGATGAGTTGATTAAGCTAAAAGACGCTCAGACTTAACTTGTCTCTATCCTAAATGGATTCCAGCAGAAAGGTCTGTTCCTCCATTGAAGAGGAAAGTACACTTGGTTGATTCAATTACAAATTATTATCTCTGAATTTAACCAAGGACGTTAGAGATAATGTAATGGCTGAATGAAAAACAAATAGTTACATGCCTTGAGGACGAGTGGAAGAAAGGAGAATATTGTTACCAAGACAAGAAAGAAAAATTAGTAGAGCTAATTTTTTTGCCATTTTCCAGACATTATTGTTACTACGTACAACCTGTGTAAATATTTTTTGAAGACTTTTTTAGTTGTTTGGATACTGCAATGGACAAAAATTATAATGCAATAAAAATCTACCCAGGTGAACTCAGAGGGCTTGGTTCATAACAGCAGAACGGGGCATAAAAACTACCAGGTGGAGCCAGTTTGGGTATCAACCAAAACAAGAGCTACTGTTCGAATCTGATTTATCATGATATAATGTGCAGAAATGAAAGCTATATGCAGTGGGGTCAATATATTTTATCTTGTGTGTCTAATGCCCTCAGGTTGAATGATGCCCCCCTGCTTGTTCTGAAGTTTAGTGGCAGACGTTACGCTTGCTGGGCTGGTGAAGGAAGGTGTTTCTGGCGTGCGCTGCGTGGCGAGGGACCTGCTCCCTGGTGCGGTTTTGGCGTTGGATGCGGTTGCGGCCCAGGTGACGCCTCTCGATGCGAGCCTTGCCACGCTGGACCCTCGCCACTTGGGTGACCTTGGCCAGAGCCCCGGCCTGGGCAGCTGCTCCACGGCTCACCCTGGTGGGGATAGTGCTGCGGGTGGCGGGAGCAGCAGGTGATTCCGTCACTCTGCTTCAGGGAGGGAATAGGTGTGATTGTTGTGACAGTCAGACAGACGCTAAAAAGAAGATAAAGGTCTTTTTTTTTTTTTTTCTTTCCTCACCTCATGCTGCTCGCTGGGCTGACGATGCTTTCCTCGCCCACGACTGACAGGTTGCTGTTGGAGACCATGGACAAGTTGTTTGGCGAGACGTACACAGACATGCTGGGGTGCTCGATGAGGAGGTCTTCCATTGGGCTGGCCTCTGCTGTAGCTCCCTCTGCAGTGAAACAGGGGGGAGGGGTGACAAACCAGCTCTCATCCATGCAGCCTCTCTCTGAGCCTGCCCTACTGCTACCCCCGCTGCCCCCACAGTCACTCCCAGAGCCAGGGGACATCGACGGGGTGGAGGAGGGCATGGACAGTCTGGCCCGCCTTGGCAGGGTCACAGGTGTAATGGCACCCGAGTCTGATGGGCTAGCGCTAGCGCAAGACAGGGGGTCTGATGTTGCTACTGCAATTCGTGCCTGACCTTTATGTGTCCTACGGCGCTTGTGAGGTGGGTGGGGAATGGGGAATTCAGTCCTTGCAAGTGTTTCTTGATGATGTGATAGGTTACTGTCAGGGAATGATTGTGCAATTAGCGGCGCTCCCGTCTCATCTTCAGCCTGAATCATGCTGTCAGACTCTTCTGAGCACATGGCAGCATGGACATCAGGTGATGGGACAGCCAATCAGGACAGGTGGAAGGGGCGAGTTGCAAAAAGGGATGCAAGTATGGTAGAATTCCAAAAAAGTCATGCGTGTTGAAGGGGGGGGGCAATTTCAAAAGGGGTCACATACGCACGCGCACACATACCGGTGTGAAAAATGTGAGGGTGTTTAAAAAAATTGGAGGGGAGGGAGAAGAGGGGGTAAGGAAACACAGAACATAAAAGAGTCACATCATTAGTTGTGCTGACCCTCTAAGGTGATGATTTATGTCAGCGACATAATGTTTGTCTCGAGTCTGCTGAGAGCTACTTTTATGTTGCGTTGGGTGATTGGTTGGCTTCTGAACAGGCAAAGCAAAAATTTCAAACTCTAGTTGGCTTTGTCATGATTGAGATCATGAACAAAGAGGAAGGAGATGATTGTTCACAGAGAATCGTGTGTTTTGAACTTCTGCGCCACACCCCGAAGGATTCTTGCACCTTACATTCACTTTACACTTAATCCAGGTATATCAGGATTATAGATATTGCAACTGAGGATTCTAGTCATGCAAGAGAGAACAGATGTATTTCTCAACTTCCTAAATCTTTGATTGTTCCTCATATTCAACCCCACAATCCCTCTGCTGAGACTCACCAGGCAGATTGACAATCATCCATCCCTCCTCGTCAGCCTCTGTCACGCAGGGGTTGGGTCCCTTCAGCTCAGCCGCGACCTCCTCCACTTCCCCAAACAACAGGTTGCTGAGACGTTGAAACATGACTGCTCACACTTCAGAATGCCGACGACTCAACTCGATTTGTTGTCCACAAAAAAAAGCTTTAGCTGCCTATTTGAATTTGTTATTTGTGTTGATGTTATCGCTTGTTGCTGTTTTGTCTGATGTTTTGAGTCTTTTTCTCTTGAAGCCCTTTGCTGGATCTCAATTCTGACAAACGGGAGTGGACAGGCTTCTGTAGTGCAAATGTAAGGTTTCACTTGGTTTGTAGCAAAGGCCTGGAGAGAGGGAGAGGAGAGAGTGGTTAGGGTTGATAGGCTCCATCACTGTCAACATTTAATTAAAAAAGCAGCATATAAAAGCGAAAACACTCGTTGCTTTGGTGGATTATCATTCACTTGAAACTTTGGGAGATGTGTTTGTTTTAATATTGAATCGACGGATAATGATGGAAGTATAGGTGGCGGAAATGCATCTCTAAACTGCATGCCAGCTGCCAATCAAACCAACAGAACCACAGGACTCGAGTTGCTGAGGGAAACTTAAGTGTTTGCTTCTATTATCCATGGGTTTGTTGTGACAAGTGAACAGTTTCACACACGCACTTGGTCATTTGATCTATTGTTGGTATAAAATGTTGATCGCAGCAGCATTAATGCTTGATCATAGATTTGGAGATTATTGAATTCAATTCAGTACTGGTTCCTCAATGGAAGATAAATTAGTTATGTTTGCAATAGTGCATTTAAATGATATGCTGTATTGCAGTAGTATAATATCTCAATGTTATCTTGCATTTTACAGTGTGAGCCATTCATAGTGAGGGAAGAGAGGAAAACTGAGTATGTGGTAATTAGTGAGTATGTGAAGAAAGAGCTGGTGGACAATGGCTGCAGTCCCTTCCCCAGACATTCAGACAACCAAGTCTCAGGACAGCTGGGCAGGCTGAAGGAGAGGAGGTGGATGTGAGACAAAGAGCCAGACTCACAAAGGTGAACAAAGTAAAGTGAGCACAACGGGGCAAAAAAAGAGGACAGAGGTATCTGAGGCAAAGGACAAGTTATCTGCTTGTAAATATGATGATGTAATGTTGGAGAGCTATAACTGACCAGGCAATCCCCTGTATGTTCAAAGGCTGATCTCTGCCAATACCTGCTGACTAAGGTAATGACCTTTAAGATAAATAACTTCTCCCTCATAGGTTTTATCGCCATAATCATGTTATGTGTGTCTGAGTCTCAAGGTTGAAATCGAGGTTAAAATTTCAGTTTGGTTCTTCTTTAAAGTATTGCTGACAATGAACTAGTCTACCAGCTGCAGAGGTTAGCAGAATTGAAGGAGCTCAATTTAAAAGGCAGTGCTAATTATACATGGAGCAAAGAGTCATGGAGGGAGACATGCACGAATGCTTGTTGGGAAGCTGATGCTTTTTGTCCTTATTTGGAGAATCGCCATGGTGATAGTTCTGAGGAGAGCTCCTAATTGCGACAGTACTGTACGTGCTCTTGAGATTTCTTATCAAATGGAAGTACAGTTATTTTGACAAATACATGAAATCAGTCTCAATGAAAGGGCCTAGAAAAATGGAACAAAAAGATGAGAAGGTTTTCTAAATGATGAGGTTTTTTCATTGAATAAAGGCCCTGTGTTGTATATTGGTTGTTTGACTTAATTTTGCTTCTGTTCTCAGGTCATGTTTTGAAAAGGCGTTCCAGCCAATTCACTGAAAAAGCCCAGGGTTCTTTTACTTTTTGGGATTTTGCAGAGTTACTCTGAAGTGAGGCGCTGCCGTTCCTCCTCAACACTGAGACTGATTTTAATGCTTTCCTGGAAAAGCGCTTAAGTCATGAGACTGTGACCAATAAATTCAGATAAACAAATTTTGGTGAGAAGGCCCAAGGGCTGCTTTGCATAGGGTGCAGCACACTGAACATGCACACTCAACATGGACTACAAGCAACCCTTCCTCAATAAATATTTTTGAACTAGTTTGGCCTTTAGTCTGCCAAAGCAAATTTGGGGCTGTTTGTCTAGAGTATAAATGAAGCCTGTCAACAGAGGACAAATAACAGCCACTGATATGGATTTTATCCTGGGGGAAAGAGTTCCTAGATGTTCGGCATAGGTCGTGAGGATGCCTCATCTGACAACAGACTAATTCAGGTTTTTAAACCCCTGTATTAGTATGTATTGCTTGGGATGCCTATTAACATCAAGCCAGGGACTAACCCTACCTCATTTTTACCTCAGTCAAAGAGGTTATGTTTTCACCCCTGTCTGTATCAATTTAGCACCATAATCCTGCAACGGAGAGAGGATTTATAACAAACCTGGTGCAAGATTGAGCCAGGGAAGAAGCCTTTTGATGTGGATCTGAATCCAAATTATTATTATTTTTTTTTGTCATTTTCATTTATTGATAAGATATCTTGAGGACTGATATTTACAAGTCTAAAACAAAGTATCAGGATGTAATGGGTGTTACTGTAGTTTCCCACTGATGAGTGAGCACATCCTTATGAGGGCATGTGCTTATTTTATACTTGTGGTCAAAGGCCTCTGAATAAAAGAACGATTCTACTGGAACATCTGCACTGACTGATATGAGGGCAGGATCTTGACTTGAACGTTTATCTGGAACCGGTCCTTTTAAAAAAAAGTGGGAGGAGCGAAGTGCGGAGAGGGAGGGGACTCGCGAAATAAAAACAAGACGCATGTGGCGTCACGCCTACGTCACTGGCGCTGACAGAAAGGCTCCGGCGTCTTTAGCGACCGGACGAAGGAAAAAAACAGCAAAGATATCCCATTTATCAGAGAGTATAAACGATCTGTTTGGATCCCTGTGTCCGATCTGCAGTTCTACAACATAAAAGCCATCGACGAGCGAGCGGCTGCTGCTGTCGACGGTCATCTTCTGAATCCAGTGACATTATGGAAATAAAATATGGTGCTCACAGCGACAGCCTTCATCTTCGGTAAACGCACTCGAACCCTGAGTATGGTGCGCGATAAAATAATCAACCGACATCGACTGACAGCGATGAGAGTGAGAGCAGGGGATCCAGGTTAAACATGAATTATCCGTATAAGCTCCCGACTGAAGGGTCAGAGCAATGACAGCAGTGGCCCTGCGACTGTGCACGAAAGACATCGAGTGGAAAAGCTCGGGATGACACAGTAAAGACGGTGGTTTGACTGTCCACCATCGGCGGCTAACATCGGCTGTGACCACCGTCCGCCTCCCAGAGAAGGAAAAAAAAAAAAACATCAACATCCGCCATCGACCTGACTCCACATCAGCATTTATTTGCTGCAGTTTGCACAAACAAGGGGCTGCCGTTGTATATCCTGCAGATTGTCACCTACACGTATGCAGTGAGCTAGACGTCGAATCCACCTTTATGGAGCCATTTGGGTGTTTGCTGCCTTCAAATCGACCATGACCTAATAATAGGTCATCTGCGGCTACAAGGCACAGCAGTCAAAGATAGCTCCTCTGTGATGAGGCGGCGACACACTCAGCCTTTCATAATAATAACATACGTGTCGTATGATTCCATAATGGCTCGTGTCTGATGTAGATAAGCCCGTGAGGAATGTTTCCCTGGCAGAGACATATGATTCCTCTGAGACCGCACACTTCCACACGAAAAGACAGCACACAAATGTGAAGCAAATAAAGAAATAAAGAATGGCTTACCTGCCTTTGCAATGTTATTCAAGTTGTAAACGAGATCTCACACACAGTAGAAACGACAACAATTCTTAAAGCATAGCTTTAGATAGCCTTTAAAGTGAGGTAGATGGAAACACCGTTATACAAAAATAAAAGGCTTTCTTCTCAGAAGAAGGGCTTCGTGTAAAAATCTTTTTTTTTTTTACACTGATGTTTTCAGATCATAACATCTGCAGCTTTCCTTCTCTCCTCTCCTCTTCTGTTTTTTTCCGCTGCAGATTTGGCCTCTGTTTATTGCTGCCTCCAGCTGATCCTCGGATCAGAATGTAGAACGTACAAAACAGCTGATTGTGAGATCACAATACTCCGGGCCCCGCCCACAGACGCCGCCCACACCAAACAAATCGACCAATCGGAATTTTACACAAGCCACAAGCCGAGAGCCTCTAGGTAACAAGGGGTGGGGGGCAGGGCGAGAGAGGAGCTGTCAACCTGCGCCCGGATGGGACTAGTGGTGACGCCACCCGGAGACTGATCCCTGATCGGCCTCCACCTTACCCAGCCCTGCTGTTTGCAGTGCAGGCTGGGGGATGGTAAACTGATCCACGGTCTGCTCTGAAACAGCTTCAAACTCTGGCCTTCTACAGGATGGAGGGATGAAGATCTGTTCCCAGGAAAGTCAGAATTGAATAATCAACTTGGTGGTTCATTGAATAAATTCCGGTAGAGCTGAAACTTCTGCTACCAAGCTGATAAATCACCTGCTGAATGGACACAAGTTTATCTCTTAGGGATTTACATGTTATGTAATGTTGCACTGCAAAATTATAATTGAATAATTTTTCTTTTATATACATTTTATTTTCAGACATTAATAAGAAACAGCTCAAGCAAATTTGGAGATTCTTCTCCTCATATGACAGAGTCCTCAACTGAACCTTGTACAGGAACCTGATACTAGCATTTCATATTCATATTGTATTTATAGTTACATTTTATAAACTACACATTAATCTTCCCTGTCCCATGATGCTGGTGATGTTACTTTAAGTTTCATTTGTAAATAGACTTCTCTCCCCTCCCCCTCAACATCTCTCTTCTCAGTCCGCCCCGGAGAGGAGGTCCAGCCAATCAGATCGTTTACTTCTGAATGCAGCATTTCAGTAACCAATGGGCTGTGAAGAGGATTTGAAATCTCCCCTGGTGGTCATTCTTACGCACTGCAATCTGTTAAAGCTTGAATAAGAGCCCCCACTGCCTTTTTTTTTTTTTTTACAGCAAATTGTGCAAACTGAAGAATCGATGTGTTTGTGTGTGTCTGTGGATGAAAGACCATCCAACCATCATAACCTCTGTTATCTGTGATCACAGGGGGCATGTGTCATTTTATTGGACTATATAATGCAACAGAATTAAAACTGAATAGCAAAAATAGAACCATGGACCTCCTCACAAATTTGGAAACTAAAAAAAATTCCCAAAAGAAGAAAGAATAAAAATATAATCCAAAACAATAGAAAATGGAATTAAAATTCAAGTCTTTTTATATGCACTGAACAGGACAAACAGAACAAACTGTTTTTTTTTAAATCTGGTTTTTCTTTGATCTGCATGAAAATGGAGGGATCACCCAGAGGGCTGGTGACACATTACCCTGAACCGTACGAGGGCTCTGCATTCCTAAAGTTTGTTCTCCCAGCCATTTAAGTCACAGAGTCCCAGAATAATATGTATATTTATGTCCCAGTTTTCACCGTTTTACTATACAGCCACTGTAGTTATAGAGAAACTTTAACATCGACATCTGCTTAAATCAGTCTACTTCACACTACTTGGTGCATTTACTAAAGATTCTTCATGTACGAACATATGGCTAAAATGTTTTGTTCAGGACCTGAATGTGCATCTGAGTAAGGCTGACTAAGAGAACCACACCTAACAGGACTGTGTCTCCAGGTCTTTGTTTCTTTTTTATCACATTTGTGTCTGCCAGACTTTGTCGTGCTATTGCTGCACCAGCGAAAGACGACAGCAAGAATCCAGCATAGTGAGAGCTTTTCAAAGACAGGATGATAAGGTTTCAGCCTATACAGTTACCAGGTGCTAGGCAACTCGCACAAACACACACAGTCACCCTGCTGTGTTGTTGATGGTGATGTTCAAACCACAGGAACACAGTGAACACAAACTTTTACCAAGAACAGTTTGTGGATCTGATGTGTGTGCTTACCACACTATTAAACAGGAGTCTCAGGCCTGACAGAGCTGGTTATGTCATGACTTTGTGTCTCGTGTTGCCATGTCAGCAACTAATCATGAGGCAACTCAAGACATTATCCTTTAGTGCATTTGATTGCAATCACATCATGTACAAAAAATGATGCTTGAACACTCAAGGACACAGAAAGGGAAGATGTTATGGTTTTCCATTTCCTTCTGCTGTGGGCCCCTGGTTTCACTGAAGTTGTCACAGGATTCCCACAGTTTGCTGAGCTGGTTGGGGAAATGGGTGAAAGGTTACAGCAATGTCTCCCCTTCCCTCCCCTCTTAGCCTGTGTTCATGAATGTGACATGAAGCTCTTGTTTAGCAGCGTGCCTGCCCTTGCCCCGGCTGACACCACCAACACAGGCATGCGTGGCCACCAACCAATCAGCCCCTGGGCTGCAGACGCTGGTATTTCTTTTGAGGTTGAAGAGCAAGGTGTGGCGATAGACTGAGTGAATCAAATGTCTTGTTGTGTGTTGATACTTGAAACAGGTAATACATGAACCCTTGACAGATCATCTGCTTCCGCTTACAGTTCCTGATGGGACGCAGTCGGTTCCACACAGTTGGAAATAGCGCTGACACATTTTCTAAGAATATTTTAAACATGTCCATCTGGCTACTTGCAGGAAGGCGTTTTAAACAGGTACTCCTGGTACATAATGACTCCAATAGTCTCCTTTCACTGGTGACACTGCCACTACCTTTAAATCTCATCACACTCCGTGCATTGGCATGGCAGGGGATGTAGCTCAGTGGTAGAGCGCATGCTTTGCATGTATGAGGCCCCGGGTTCAATCCCCGGCATCTCCACTCCTTTTCTCTTCCTTATTGGACACGTTTTTTTTTTTTTTCAACAAGGAAATCCGACGATGACGTAAAAAAACAGTTTTTAAATCTATATTTGTTTTAGTTTAACCCGATTCTTCACTTGAAAGTTGGCTTTGCTGATTTGTATTTGAAATATACAATAACAATTTATTATCCTATTATCATAACATAGGAAAAAAAATGTATATTTCTAAATTGAGAACAGTATGGGAAATATGTATGATTTAATCTCTAATCACTGTAGTTTTTCACCATATAAAAAGCACTGTTTACATCTTTTGAACTCGATATGTGTTTGATTATGGAATATATGTTTGACCTGTACTGCTAACTTTAACCCAAATATTAAAGATCATATGGAAGTATTTAATTTATGGTAAACATGGCCATCAGACTTTCAGAAATGCATTTTGAATAGCTGCTCCATAGTAACTCTTGAGAACATGGAAGGAAGATAAGTCTGTCCACTTGTGTCAGTTCTTTGGGATTCATGTCATGTCAGTAAACTGGCTTTATTTACCTGGTGAAATATAACTAATCACATACGAATTCCCAAAACTTTAAAGCTACTCTTCTTTCATGGGCTTGCTTTGTGAACCCACTCAGCACCTCTGACTCCTGGTGCCTCTCTCTCCTCTCAGGCCTCTTGCCACTGCATGGCTGGCTGCTGGCAGATGATAAGACAGCAGCACCGGTAGATACAGAGCTGCAGGCAAAAGGCCCAAATATAGATACCACTTCATTTTATGCCATGTGTTTAATTTTTGTTGGGTCGTTCAATCTAATAAAACAAAACATATATATAAAGAAAGAAAAAATAAACACTGTAAAATAAAAGTAGAGGTGTTGAGTCTAGAAATAAAAACTGTGGAGTACAAGAACTTCAAGTTTTTAATTACAGGACATGACTAAATTCCTCCACATTGAAACATTCCATTCCATTCCATGCTAACACCTGCTGCTTAACTGAATAACCTCACTGGTGGAACCATTGACTGTCAAGTGGTAATCTCTTCTCCTACCAGCACTGAAGTGAATAAAAGTATTTCCCAAACGGTCAGCCTAACACCAGTGAAGGGATTTCTATCTGTATCCACACCAAGGTTTACTAAATACACACTTTCATGTAAATGTAGATGAAAAAAACTCACAGCTAGCTACTGCTGCTGCTGCAGTCCATTGATCACTGCTCAAAGTTTTCAGAGTGTATTGTGTGTGCATATGACACAGGGGAAAGTTTGCATTTCACTTGAGTATGTAATTGCTGATACGTTTTGGTTGATTGGAATTCCCTTATGAAACTACTTTCGTTTATCTCCCTCTGCAATACATGTTGCATGCAGTCTACACTGGCAGCTTTCCACAGCGGCCTAGAGTCCTTTGACAACTCTCCACCACACATGACACTTGTCAGCTGGTCCTTAGTCAGCACAACACAGAGGCAACATGGTGTCACCGATTCAAATTCACACAACAAAATGCCCCAAGACACAGGCCTGCATGTTTACATGCAGCAAACAGGCAGTGACCCGTCACTCCGTTTCTTTCCGACTCTCCCCTGCAGCCCTCCTGGAGGCTTCGTGCCACATGTGCATCCCATGGCTCTGTCCCTACAAGGCTAAAGCAATCAGGGGCTGTAAGTGGTGTCCTTGGCAAGCGTGTGCTGATAAACACAGACATGAGTGGGGACAGGCTGTGCTCTCCAGAGGGGGGGATGACAGCCCCTTGTTCACGCTCCCCTGGAGAATATTATGAAACTTAACAAGGGGGCTATTTTAAATTCCCCAGAGGATTATGGAGAAAGTGGTAAGGTGCAGCTGCTTGTGTCCGACTGAGCGGATCAGTGAGTATTCTGTGGCCTGTGTGTCTTTGATGGTACCTTTAATGTTTCCTACTCAGGTGCCAGTGTAAGAACAATTATACATTTCTCCTCATCTTCAACCATTTGTCTTGTCCTTCCCTCCAGCGTGGCAGGAGGAGGCCCTTGCTCACATGTGTCCTCTAACTGAAACCCAAACATGACCTGGAGGCTAAAAATAACAGAGCGAAGATCAAATCGAAGGAAACTGAACTAGTTTCCTCTCCAGTGTTTCATCTCAACAGCTGTTCTGGTGACAGCTCCAGAAACAGCTGTAGCACATGACCGCGCTTTGAAAACACACTCGGAAAAACTCGCACTGATCAAAGTAAGGTGGAGCCAGGTCAGGGTTTTAAACCAGTCTAAAGTTTGTGACCTGAGATTACATAACTTGGTCCGAGGCTGAGCAAAAATATCCAGCGCAAAAGCCGTCTCCTTTTACAGGAATGACGTCTAAATGACGCCTTTAAATACTATAACTCTCTCCTCAGGATCACGGCAGGGGATGTAGCTCAGTGGTAGAGCGCATGCTTTGCATGTATGAGGCCCCGGGTTCAATCCCCGGCATCTCCACTCCTTTTCTCTTCCATAATGGAAACGTTTTTTTTTAAACAAGGAAATCCAACGATGACGTAAAAATGAGTTTTCACAAGCCATTTATCATATATGTTCACTTTGCAAAATCTCAGAATAAATGCAAGTCGTTCCAGCAGGTGTTCTGTAAAATCTCACACCAAATCACCAGCTGCTTTAAAATGTATTTTTTTAAATACATTTATTTATCTCAGCATCGCTCTTTGGTTTAATCTGTCCCTTTTAATTTGACTTTGCTGAGAACAGCATATTATGAATCTGAACTCTGTACCTGCACCTGTTCCACGCCTAACTGATGTGATGAACCACTGACCTGGAGACACCTCATTGTTGTTCTTTGAGCTCCCTCATGTGGGTCTAGATGGAACAGTCCTTCAGCAGATCGCCTCGCTATGAACCAAAAAAAGTCAAAAGTTTGTATTTAATAAAGACAACCAATAAACTTCAGCACAACATCTAGAGAACGTATTCCTTCTTGTGACCTGTGCAATAAAAAAACAAACATAGACACTGAGAGAGGGGAAACAAGCTCGATGAAAGAGAGGTACAATGAGTTTGTGTGCCTGCTATCTGATCCCAGGTTTCTACCTTTAAAAGTGTAGAGTTAGCCACGATGGCACACAGCAACTTCACCTGCATCTCTGTCTCCAAACAGACTCTGCTGAGAACATGAGGCCTGGAGCTGGAGGTGAGTCCACCACTGTCTCACTTTACTTCCTCAACGAAGATTTTCTCTGGGTCTGTTTGGGAAGATGGTTCACAAGAGAAGAAGAAGCTGAACTGAGGAGGACAGACACATTGGCAGAGATTTTTTTGAGAAAAGACATCTCACTCAGGCTCAAATTCCAGACACTGATTAGTCTATTGTGGTTTATTCCTGAAAAGTCTAGTTAAGGAATCTAATCAGTAAAAAACGCAATATAAACAACAATATTACATCCAAGTGTTGTCTATATTTTACATTATTATTCCATGTGTGTATTATTTACATTCAAATTGTTGCCAAATGAAAATCAGGAAGCATGCAGTTTTAATAAAATAAAATCCACTAGAGGTCAGTATAACAGAGCGTTCAGCGATGTGCAGGGAACCTCCGGTCAGCATTACGTCACCAAAGAGCAGCCGCAGAGGTGGAGAGAAGAGGAGGCGGACACTTTACAGTTCATTACATAATATACAACAGACCATTCATCCAAGACTTACTGGTGCATACCCTAATAAAATAAATGACGTGCCATGTTTCCAAATTATAAGATGATTATAATTTGTATTTACACTGAGCTTTTCATACATAACATGCACCTCAAAGTGATTAACAATAACATTTAAGACATGCAATAATATAGATCAATGAGAACATGTAAGTAATAAAACAATGATTGAGGAAAAAAGTCTTATCTACTATCCAATGGTATAAAAAAGAAGAGAAGATGATAAAAGGAAAAGAGTCTTGAGTTGCTTGGAAAGTGTCTTCCAAATCTTTGGGAAGCCTCAAATCTCCAGACACTGGGGAATTTCAGACTACTCATCTGGTCCCTCCAAGATCATCAGTTTCAGTAAAACTGAAAGTGAACTGCTGACTTGGATTACATTTAATGGCACCACATATCACAGGAGCGGTCTGTCTGCCGACCAGATAAGGCCTGAGACACATACATTGCACATGCTGGGTTAAATTCCACGTCTGAAGGCAAGAAAACAAGGTTTGTTTATTTATCACTGGATAATTTAACACAGTCACGTTTTATGCTTATCTACCTGATAGTATTTTAATTCAAATATTTCCAGTGTTGCACAAATTTGACCAAATTTAGCAGTTTTACAGGGTGAAGTTGCAAATATTTAAATAAATATAATAGACTTAAAGGTTCAGTATAAGACATGGTTTGTTGTGGCCATTTCAAGATTGAGGACAAGACAATAAACAACAAAAGCTGTCCTACCAGGACTGAAATGTCCTGCAAGTTGAATGGAGCATTCTTTTGTAAAATAATGGTTTTACTGTGTTTATGCATTAGCAACAATATTGGAGCGACAAGGGGTGTTTCTGGGCCAGTGGGCCACAGAGCGTCAGTCTGCAGGAGACCAGCGCTGCTTCATGTGCAATGTAAACAATCTGGAATTTGACCTCTTGATGATGTCACAGGGTGAGGAGTTGGCTCCAGAGACACAGCTAGTTAGCGCCAGCATCACTGAGAGAGACTTAGTGTGTCCTTGATTGATCTTCCCGAAAACATGTGACTGTTTTGTGTCTGATGAAGAAAACCAAACGGCGTGTGTACACACCATGTGCGTGTGTGGGAGTGGGTCCACGTTCTGCATTCTTCAAGGATAAGCTTATCTTCCTCCTGCTGGGCTTATGGACCTCTGAACTGCAGGGTAACACACTCACATACAGACAAAGTGAGTGAACAAGTAACATGAAGTAATGTATGCATATAATCAACAGTTTTTTCTTGCGTCTTCACAAGTTTGTCTGGTGTGTGAATTCAAAATAAAATCACGACGCATAACACAAATAACATAAATCAAGAGGTTTATGACTGGGGACAAGATAAACAAACCGAAGACCCTCCCTCACCTCAGTGCACACTAAACTGACCTTTCTGCCTGGGAAAGCAGCTGCGAATCACAGACTCGTTCATTTCCTTTCAGATTCAACTGAAAGCATCATGCTGCCTCAGGTTCACTCTGGATAACAACCTGCATGAGCTTCTGATGTAAATGTGCTCAAGTGGCCACTACCTGCCTGAATGAGCTGAAAACTAACAATGCACCTGATTGTTCAAAGTCCAGCAGTGATGGGCTATTAAAATGTAAATTGTGAATTTAAACCACAGCTTTGTGCTTGTTCCTCCGGTATAAAAAACAACCCCAAAACATTTGTAAAACGACAATAGGCGTTAGTCAGGGAGTGGACCTCTTTTCAAACACATGAGAGGGCAACATGGCCACCGCCCAGCAGCTCAGACAGCAGCCAAAATAAATCCAAGTGATGAAACACACGGTCCACTTTCATTTGACCATCTTTTAAACTCTGTAATTTAATACAACAAAGGCAACACAGGTATAGTGTGTACTGTATTTCATTCAGAGGGTGTACACACATCAATTTACTTCTTCCACTCTTCTGCTACAATAACAGTCACACTGATCAGTAAATCCTTCCTGAATGAAGACGTGTGTTTCTTTGTTTTAAGTTCGAAGAGGTTCAGCGTGAGAACACCAGCCGGGTCACGGTCCCTGAGACCATCTGTGTGTCATAAGCTCAACTCCATGTTGCAGCACAAATTGTCTGCAGTCACAGACAAACTCCACAGAGGAGGAGACTGTCTGTGACCAGCTGACCCTGAATCCATGCCATCCTCTGTGTGTGTTTCAATTTTGGGGGGAAGGCGACAAAGACACACACTTGAGCCTATATCATACCTCTGTGTGTAAACCACCAGCAAACCCTGTCAGCGTCCACCACCGCGGACCCACAGCTCAGATGACTTTCACGTGTGTCTTGGCTTCATGTTTTTACTGCTGCCCTCCTGACCTCCAGTCTACGTGGCGTCGGTGTCAACAATCGTCCTAACGACGTGTGAACTTTTGGGCATGCCGCGACAATGGCGCCTTTAGACAGGTGCATACACCCCCATCACCACCACCATGGCGAGCCATGCCATATAGTGGAGACTCTTTGCAATGTTAAACAGGACCGTGGCATTCCCGTCTGATGGCTCCCACCCGATGTTCAGTTTGTGGGCATCTGCGAGAAGAAAAAAAAAATGAAGGAGAACGATCTCATTTCCAAATCAGAGCGTTGTTGGTCAAATCAAATACAAGACATGCAATCCGTGCGTAAAATATGTGCACATGCCATGGAATCCGTGCAGGTTTTTCGTTTTTACATAAAAGTGGAGGATTGAAATACAAATAATTGTCGCGTGTCAACAATAAGAATGTCCTTTCCTTCGAATTAACAGATCAGAGAGTATAGAAAGTTTAAATCTTTTTCGAGCTTCATTTTCATTTTATTTCCAAATCAGAGCGTTGTTGGTCAAATCAAATACAAGACATGCAATTCGTGCGTAAAATATGTGCACATGCCATGGAATCCGTGCAGGTTTTTCGTTTTTACATAAAAGTGGAGGATTGAAATACAAATAATTGTCGCGTGTCAACAATAAGAATGTCCTTTCCTTCGAATTAACAGATCAGAGAGTATAGAAAGTTTAAATCTTTTTCGAGCTTCATTTTCATTTTCAAAAGCTTAATTTTGAGCAACTGCGTTACATTGCGCAAATTAAATTAGGGACCTAATTAACAGGATGAAAGGCGGTGTGACACTCATTTCCTCTATAGGGCCATTTATCCCGGGACGATGGATTTCATGCCAGTTAAAGAAGGCTGAATGGGACTCTGTTCGGCTTTGCATCTTCATATTGTTCCTGTCAGCTCGGTTAATTTTATCTCGGCTCGTGCTGTGAGCGAGCAGGAGAACAACACCTCCTCTTTTATCCAAACGGGTCGATTCCCCGCAGGGAGACAGAGGGAGATGCGGGTCAGGATGAACTCTGCAGGCACCGAGGAGGAGCGACGAGAACAGAGCGTTTGTCTCTTGTACCTTCTCAGAAATGTCCCATCTCTCCCTCTCACCGGGGTGCGCCAAAGCCCCGAGCCACGGGCGCACAGGGACGCAAGGGCATCAATAAAACGTGTGTGTGTGTGTGTGTGTGTGTGTCAGAGCTGGAGAACACGTGTAATCGTGTTCAGACACGGAGGAGAGCGGGGCTTCTGCTCCCACGGTGCCCTTTAAACCACAGAGCTGTGTTTTTGAGGACATCGCCTTCCACAGATTCCATTATCCTTCTGCACGTTTTCTTCCAGAGAGTCGTGAAGAGAAGTTCAACACGATTCATCTATGAATTTACAGCACGAACCGACAGAGGACGCTGCAGACACAGACAGGCTGAATGAAGAGACGTGGAGTCTGAGGAATAACACAACTATATAAACATTGATCATATTGTTTGTTTTTTCCGATGAAAAAAAAAAAACTTTCGTGTTCCCAAGATTCAGATGACATGTGTGCCTTAAATGTAAATACTCACATTTGATACTTATACCTGCCTTGAGGTTCAAAAACAAAACAAAACAAAACAAACGTGTCATCAGAACCGTGAAACGCTCGATTAGATTTGCGTCTTGGCACATCGGGCACCTGTGGTGAATGGGGCTGGTGGCGCCATGACGCATGGGGTGTGTCTTTGGGCGGAGACCTGCCCACCCACCCCGCTGCTTCTCCCCTCGGGTCGCCCACTATATGAGGAGGCAACTTCTCTCACACAGACACAGTCAGGCGCACCAGAGGTCCCGCAGATCTCTCGCCCTCTCTCCCTCCGAGGAACAGATCCTCGCACCTGACCCCACTCCGCCCTGGGATTTGCTGTTTCTTTTTAAATCTCAGGACAAATCGGAGAAAGCAGATTCTCAACATGCCTCGGTCATTCCTCGTGAAGAAGTACTTTTCCAACAAGAAGCCTCACTACAGAGAGAGTCATCTGGAGAGTCAAACCGGTAAGATTTCCCCCAGAGACTCGGTTTGCTGCATCTGCTCTTGTGTGTGTGTGTAGAGTAAATCACAGTCAGGAGCTCTCCTTCAAGTTGAGACTAAAAACAGGCCATGTGGTTGATAAGACACTCTGTTGCTTCCTGGGCGCAAGGGCAGTGTTTCCAGTCACCTGGAGAATCTGCTGATGGAAAAGGAACAGGTTGACATTCAGGCCTTCTAATGAAAGCGGCTGCAACCAAACACCGAGCGCGAAAACAAGTTTTATTAGATTATCTTGTCAATTTAAGTAAAACCTGACCTGACTTTCATTTCCCCTGTGTGTCTCCAGCCTTTGTCCCAGAGAGCTTTCCCCGGGCTGAGCTTCCAACGCAGAACAACAGCTCTGCCCTGACCTGCTATCCCAGCAGCCCGTTCTACAGCCCCAAGGACCCCCTGTCTGCGCCCATCTCCCCGGCCACCCCCGTGTCCCTGCCCCCGTCGCCCCTGGGTCCCCTGGACCTCAGCAGCGGCTCGTCCTCCGGCAGCAGCAGCGGCGAGGAAGAGGAGGACGCCGGGCGCAGTTCAGACCCCCCCAGTCCGGATATCATCCAGTCCATCTACTACTGCCTCCACTGCAGCAAGAGCTACTCCAGCCTCTCGGCGCTGTCCCACCATCAGATGTCCCACCAGCAGCAGTCCCACTGCGCCCCGCTGCACCAGACGCCTGCGCTGCCCACGGAAGTTTCTGCGCGGCCGGCCTTCCACTGCAAACACTGCCCGAAGGAGTACAACAGCCTGGGAGCCCTGAAGATGCACATCCGCTCCCACACCCTGCCGTGCGTGTGCCCCACCTGCGGCAAGGCCTTCTCCAGGCCCTGGCTTCTCAGAGGACACATCCGCACACACACAGGTATGCGCCACTCAGACCAGGCTAGAACACTTCCACAGTCACGTCTACTGGCTTTTAAATGCCACGCACCTTGTGCCCATTGATATTCATCGGCGTCTGCTGACGTGTGAGCAAATGTTTTTGCTCAGCGCGGCATAATCTAATCGCACAGAGGGTTCTGCATGAAAAAAGAGGCCAATCTGCATTAAGTAAATTTAAAAAGGGCAGTGATCCTGCTCCTTTGTTGGCTGTCTGTAGATTCATTTGAAAGACAATGAGCACTGGGACAATCCCTTGGTCGGTTCAACAAGCGGTTTCCTGCACCTCACTGTTTTTTCTTCTTCCGACCAGGTGAGCGTCCCTTCGCCTGCCAGCACTGCAACCGGGCGTTTGCAGACCGCTCCAACCTCCGCGCCCACCTGCAGACCCACTCCGAGGTGAAGAAGTACCAGTGTGGCTCCTGCTCCAGGACCTTCAGCCGCATGTCGCTGCTGCACAAACACAATCTGTCTCGATGCTGCCCTGCCTCATAGACTCACATTCCCTGGACTGCTCCCTAAAGCCAGCCAACGCTGCTTTAGACCCCCCCCCCAACTGGATAAGAGACAATGCACCCACACCCTGGAGACTGATGCCAGCTCATTTCAAAGCCATGACAAGAAAACTGCCTTTTTTTTTTACAACAAAGTGCCTTTTTAAAAATGTCTCGACTCTGTAGGTTTACCTCCCTTTTTCCAAACCATTCACATTAGGTGAAGTGCAACACATTTCCCTGCATCCTGTTAGCGTTGTTTGTGTGTGTGTGTGTGATTTGAGGGCAGCTGGACATGCAGTTAATTCCCAGGAAACTCCATTGGTGCCGGCCGGTCCGGGACTGTGGCCATGGTGCAGCTGCTTGGGCGTGTTTGTGTGTGTGTGTCTGTGGTGTACGCGGGGATGTCATTCCTCACCATACTATACATATATGGCATGTGTGTGGAAATGAGCAAGTGTGTGTGTGTGTGCCTTTTTAAAAATGTCTCGACTCTGTAGGTTTACCTCCCTTTTCCCAAACCATTCACATTAGGTGAAGTGCAACACATTTCCCTGCATCCTGTTAGCGTTGTTTGTGTGTGTGTGTGATTTGAGGGCAGCTGGACATGCAGTTAATTCCCAGGAAACTCCATTGGTGCCGGCCGGTCCGGGACTGTGGCCATGGTGCAGCTGCTTGGGCGTGTTTGTGTGTGTGTGTCTGTGGTGTACGCGGGGATGTCATTCCTCACCATACTATACATATATGGCATGTGTGTGGAAATGAGCAAGTGTGTGTGTGTTGGGACAGCTGCCTGTGTATGGTGTACTGTGGAGGCAGGGTGCTGAGAGACGTGTTAGCTGTGACCTCGACGACAGGTGACCCTCGGCCCGCCGCTGACACTTTCCACACGTGCACGTCGTGTCACTGGACATGAAAGGGGCCACTTAAGCTTGACCAAAAAAAAAACCCTCACAACCTGCCTTCACTGATATATTGCCACACTTTTTTTGGGGGGGAGTGTATTGATCTGAAGTTTTTATGAAACGTGGAATTCTGTGCCTTTTTTAAGGTTGTGTATTTTTCAGCCACCTGTAAATAAAAGCTTTGTTTTTCTAAAAAAAAAAACACCCCCGCTGTGTGCTAAACTTATTATGTGCTCTAATATGAAGTAGTGTTTCAGCAGGCATTGTATTAATGCACCTCTCTAAATGAGTTCATCAGGACAGACGTGACATTTTCTGAATGGGCTGATCGAGCTGTGTGCGTGATGCCGAGTGATCAGTGGAACACCTGCACACACCTGCCGGGCTGTCAACGCACAACATGCTGACCGACATGGAGAACACACTAACACACTAAAAGGCCAAGGGGTGTGGGTGTGTGGGGGGGGTCCACTGTGACTGCAGGTGGGAGACAGGGAGGCAAATGAATGCAAAAGCATAAAGAGAAGGATGAAATAATTCCCTCCATAAAACAGCAGCGGTTTTACAGAAAAAAGAAGTCTCAGTGACCTACTTCAAACCACAGCATCAGCCACCACGCGAGACATAAAAAAAAAAAAGCCACAGAGTCACGGGTCCTCTTGGTCTGTGCAGCCATCTGCTCCCGACTGGAGGGACTCTGGTTACCTTGCAGGAACTTTTGGAGGAAGTCTGCTCTCACGGGCCCAGCTGAGAGTGAACATCCAGGGTGCACATATGGTAGCAATGTGTCTACAATCTCCCCACTGCCCTCCTGACCCGCACACACACACTGACGCCAGCAAGTCTTAGTGAGGTAACAGTGCGTTTCCTCCAATAGCTCTCAGTGTTGAGAGGTGGATGCATGTGTGTGTGTGTGTATGAGGTGGGGAGGGGGGGGGTTAAAGAGGCTCTCAAAAAGCTTGGGATCAGATTGCATGACTTAGGTTGCCCCAATGTAAACAGCACCTAAAAGCCTCCACACACGCTTGCATGCAAACACACACATTTTCATTTAGTATCTTCAATTTGATCAAAGGGGGATTTTTTTAATTTTTTTTTTTCAATTGTCAGTTTCTCTATGGGATGATAGGAGGTGACAGCTGTGCACACCTACGCAGGCAGTGAGTCACAGAAGAAGCCACAGGGGGCTAAACTCCCCCTGAACCGTCGACAGTGCCACTCGTGTTGGGGGGTGGGGGGGTAAAGAGCTGGAGGTGACGCGAAACATGTGAAATAATCCTTGGAAGATATTCCACTTTCTCCTTGGGATATGTAAACTCTGCCCCCGCAGATCGGTACAAAAACATTTCACCAAACAGGCTGTCAGTCCTTGTGTGATTCGGCCGTTTGTGAAATTGAACTCTTCCATCTGGCTGGGGGGACATTTTTCTGGTTTGCAGTGTGTGGGCGGCAGTCGATCACCTTGTAGCTTTGAGGCAATGAGATCACCGGACCTGTCACCTTCCCTTTCAGACTGTGTGTGCGTGTGATATCATATCGGGCTCCTCAAAGTGTTTCGATGGCCGCTGCGTCACGCACGCAGCCCCTGACTAATGTGACATTCTTGAGCCATTAGTGACAGACACTCTATACTGTCGTCTGAGAGAAGAGGAGGGAGGGCCGCTCTGTTGTCCTGACAGTCGGCGCCTGTCTAAACCAAGCATTTGATTGATCACCAGCTGTCTGATCACCGTTCCCTCGCTCTAATAAATGAAAACAGCGAAGTTTTTCGATACTGCAGCTGAAGCTCCGTGACCCAAGATTTGGTTTTGTGTACGCGAAGCCTGATGTTTGACAACATGCAGCTGGACGAGTTTGTCTCATTGTGCCGTCATCTTGGAAACAGAGAGCACGAGCCTCTGTGTAAACAAGGCGCTGAGTGGAGCGGAGCTGTTGTGTATGAGCAAGCAGAGGAGATTACAGCGCTGCATAAACTCTCCTGATGCGAGTATTGCGAAGCAGCAGTGTATAAGGACAAACAATTTTGAAAAGCTAAAAATTCCCATTCTGTCGGTGCCGTGTGTTTGCGGCGAGGCTTGGGACACAGGAAGTGGCCTGTCAGTCTTGTATAAACACAGCCCCCTTCCAAAAAAGTGCTGATATAAAGCATCTGGGTGCGGCTACAGCTGTTTGTCCGTGTACACGGATGTGCGACTGTGGGCGTCTGGAAAGGGCATGGACTGGGTTCACAGTCATATCGAAAGAAGAGGGAGCACTGGATGCGTTTGCAGAGCTGAGTCACTGGACGATCACATTCGAGCCAAGACGGTTAAGTCACTGGGTTAAAGTTTCAAACCCTCTTGCAAGCTACAGTGCTCTTGCACAATGTTACTGTCCTGATGTTGGCACTCAGCCCCGACTAAGAATCGTCTCCCATCTACATTTGTCCTTAAACAGACATTCAAAATGTGTCCTCCTTTCTTCACAGGTGAGACACCAGTGGCCCCATTTTAGATGAAAAACTCTGAATGCTGTCATTTAATCTGGCAGAGACATTTAGGGATTTGGCTCTGATTGGATCTTTTCAGTCAGGATGGAAGACGACAACTGACATTAGCTTCCCAGCGTAGAACACAACATGGATAATCAATTACAAGCGTTGCTGACCCTGTCTGTGCTGACAGCTGCTGTACAGTTAAATTCTGTATTTTACTCGGGGGAAAAAACTGCTGACCCGCTGCTTCTGCAACCAACAGCCAGACCTCCTCCTACGTGCACCTTCCTCGGGGGTGATATGGAACCAAAACGCTGTTGTGGACAGAGCCTGTTTTTGTTTGGAAACACCATCTAAACGTGACCCGGGGATGAAGAGATAACGGTGGGAGGAGAGGCAGCGAGGGAGAGGAGATTAAGGGGAAGAGATTGGACTTTGAGGGCGGGGTGGTGAGTGTCTGGTGGAGAATGAGAGTCTCTGTTTGTTTATCAATCCTCCGAAGAACAGAGGAATGCTATATGTGGCAATGAGATGACTTGATCAATGACATGTGCTGTGAGGGCAGATACACACACACACACACAGGTCTCTGCACAAAAAGCAGTTTTCACCAAGGACAGGATATGGCCTCCAGGAGGGGGTAAACGCCATTTCCTGCCCACCTCCGCACTCCTGCTGTCCCCCTCTTTATGTGTGTGTGTGTGTTTTATGTGACTTGCTCTGTGTTTCCTCCTAAACACAGACCCTCTCTGTCCCATAGGGTCAGAGGGTAGAGGATGAGCCGTAAAGGGACAGGAGAGTAAACAGATGAGCCACACAGTGTGTAACAGAGGTTTCCAACCTTCTGTCATCCAGAGTGAAGCCTCGGTTGGATGCTGAACACCGTTCCTTCATATGCAACGGACAACGGAAACTACTTCATTACTGTCAGAGTTGTCTATTGTGTAGTGACATTAACTGCAAAGAAACAAATGAAGTTTCAAAATCTAGTTTAGGAGCAACAATGAAATGTAGAGGCCAGACCCCATCTCACTGTGCGCACCAAGACCCGAAGATGACCCACACCCTCGCACCAGGTTTCTCAACAACCATTCCAGGAGTTTTTCTCTTTTCTCACCGACAAGCAAACAATCCAGCCAATAAACAGACAGAGGGGAAACATCACCTCCTTGGTGATAAAACCAGCACATGGGAAATAGACTTTACGGTTAATCCTGTTTGACAAAGCCTTTCCCACTTGCTCGCATTGATTCAAAAGTTGTGCAACTTATTTTTTCCCATAAAGCAAAGTGCCTGCAGGTTTATTTTAGAATCCTGATCTGAGACACAGAGTCTCCATGAGGCAGCAAATCTGGGAGACACCCCCCCAGTATTGTTCCATCAGCTGCCCTTTACTCCAGAAGTCCGGCACTGGTGGAGTATGTGCAAAGTTGACCTGATCTTTTATTAGAAGTTTTCCAGCGTTTCGGCCCGAGTTGCACCACCTCACTGCGCCCACGTGTTGCACGGAGCAAAGTGGCTGTGGTTGCATCAGCGGTAATGTGACCGTGGCTTAACACACTTCATTACACTGATTACCACCCCTTCACTCAGGCAGGGATGCGAGTACAGGGGCTGCTCGGAGAGAGAAACACGTCCAGCTTCGATTTACGCAGAACTAGAGGTTAAAGAAGAAATGAAGGTAATTAGCGTTATCCTGCACATTCACTTGTTGAACATTTTGTGGCAGACAGACACATACTGAATGAAACTGGGGCATCTAATAACTGGGGCAAGTAATGACACTGCAAATGCAAGACCTGGGTTTAATGTGCTGCGCTGGGATTAAACGTGCACAAACCTCCTGCAGACTGAGCTCAGCCAGCATGTCATTACATGAGCGAGGGAGAGCAGCAGAGAGCACATACTGGAGGGGGGGGGGGGGGGGGGGGGGGGGGGGGGGGGGGGATACCAAGAAAGCAGGTGTCAGAGTAGATGTGAAAGAATGAGTGACACACTGAATTACAATAATAAGAGGGCAGAGGGGATGAAAATAAAGAGACTGCGGTGGTGTTTTCCTTGGACCTCTGGACTCGCCTGTGTTACACTTGGCACCTGAAAGCAGCACATCGCCTGCGCTGACTATTTTTCTTCCTTTCTTTCATCCCCGTCTTCTCCCTCACTTCAGGTTGTGTCATTCTCTCTCTCTCTCTCTCCCCCCCTCTTATTTAACACAGGTATTCAGGTATTTGCCCCCAGGGTGCTGCTGGTGGTGCTGAGAGGTGCAAGGTGCACTTTTGTCCTCCTGTCAGGGCCTGTGTGGGCCTGGGGGGCCGCCAGCCGAAGGACCGGGACATTTCTATTGTCCCGTTGCATTCCAGTCAATGAAGGATATGGAGGGGGACGAGGGAGGAGTGTTGAGTGGGTGGGTGAGGAGGGGAGGGGACGGAGGGGGGACCTTTGAATTTGGGGAACTGGAGGCTGTGTGTGCATGTCACTGAAGAAAGCACAGATTGCTTCCCCTCTCCTCTCCTCTCCCTCCCCCTCCTCCTCCTCCCTCCTTGTCCCGTTCTGTCCTGTCCCTTGAGGAGCCGCGGGGCAGGCAAATGCACCTGCCTGAAATCCACACCCCAGGGCCAGACGCTCCCCCATCTCCCCCATCTCCACAGTTTTATAGAAACACTGCATGTGCCACACACACACACACACACACACACACACACACTGGTGTCCACTTACACACTTCAGTACAGACGGACATCCAGGCATGTCGTACTCTGCGCACTCTCAGAAACTGCAGGAGCATCTTGAATCCCCAAACTGTTTTTTATTCAATTTCAATAGGAACATCACCGACTTCACTGGTAAACAGCTTGACTTGAAAATGTGACTCTACAGTTCCAAACTTCTCCGTCTTTCTTTAAAAGCAAAAAACAAGATGATCCTTTTTTTCAATGCTTTCTAAAAAAATATATCATGGAATTTAAAGTACAGAGAGTCCGGCCCTGGTTTTATCGTGGTGAGCAGAGTCATGGTGCACGTTAGAGGATAGTGGGCTCTAACGTCGCGTGTCAGAGCACATGTTCAAGCTGACGTGCACGCTGGTGTGTGTGTGTGTGTGTAACTGGACCCTCTCTGCAAGTAGGGACAGGTGTGTCACCACCTGACCCCACCCCCCAGGCCACACGGCACCTCCTGTCCTCAACACCTGTCCCCATCGTCTGTGCAGGGACCTGTATACCCCTCCGCTGTGCCCCCCCCCCCCCCCCCCCCACACACACACACAGGCTGAGGTCTGCAGGAAGGCAGGTTGCTGGACTGTGACGGAGCTAGCAGGATCAAATCAGGCGGTGCGGCAGCCAGTTTGTCTTGAGTATCCACACAGCTGTCCCTGTGAAACCAGAACTCCATCGGAGCGTCTGGCTCAAGCTCCCTGTCTGTCAGGCGGTGCGGTGTCATCTCTGCCAGCTGTAGGAGAGCTGCTCTAGAACCTTCACAACAGACGGGATCGTACCACAACATCTCATCTCTTCACGTCCACCGACAACTAAACCATTTCTTAAACTCCAAGCTGTCGTTCGTATTCAACACGATAATATGATGAAGATTATAAATAAGTCCATGTAACGATGTGAGCTGCTGCAGCCACGTTATCAAAGTGCACAGGTAAATACACAGCAAAGCTCTGTGAGCTCAAGTAAAGAAGTTTCAAGAGTTTTTGTTTGAGTCATCGCATCACTGATTTATCTCCAGCGGAGAGATTAAGTTCCGGCCTGTGTCTGCTTTTGATGGTATATTTGTTTTTTTTGTTTACTTGTTAGAAATTCAGATCTCGTCTGATTTCAGATGCTTGTAATAATTGGATTTTCAGGGACTTTCGTTCACAAGAAGTTGCCGTGTTGAACACAATAGAGGTTTCAGAAGATTCCACAGTCATGATTAAAACATAAAACAGCAAAGGTCAAAATCTCAGTGGTAACAAGAAAGAAACGTAAGTTGTCTATCATGATAAATCGAATTAAAGAAATAAAGAGAATTAGAGTCCGATCACAGATGTTGGGAACAATCCTCTGTGGAATCACACTTTCTGTCTCACAAGAGGAAAACCCCTCAAAATATGATTACTGGCTACATCATAACCTTTGATTCATTTCCAATTCCAATTCCTCTGGGCTATAACACGTAAGAGTGTCAGCCTGAACCACGAAATAAGAGCCTGCTTATGGAGAAAAATCATGTTCCTTGAGGTGCTTCAGAGTGTGTGAGAGAGATAGAGAGAGTGGCAGAGAGAAAGGGAGGGAGAGGTCAAAGCAGCCTGAAGGCCATTGTAAATTCCTCGCTGGCCCAACCAAAGACATTCTTCTCCGTTGTTTTTCTTTCTAATCTCTATGCTCAGATTACCAGCTAGAGGGCCTGACCAGATGAGAGGAGAACAGGGTGGCATGCATGCAGGCACATGTGCCCAAACACGCACAAACACACACATACACACACACACACACACCAGGGTTGCAGACATGCACGCTGTGTCTCAAAAAAGACGCACACTCTCGTAGCCCCCAAGCGCCTCAGCAGATTGATGGAAGATATCATCCCTCCTGGTGAGGCTGCATCGACTGGAGCGGAATTCACTGTCACACAAATGAAACAAAAACACAGAAACACACTGAAGTCATTACCTGGGAGCTTGTTTTTTTTTTTTTTTTTTAAACTGAGAGAAAACAACCCCCCCATGGAGAATACTGAGAGGATTCCCACATGACTACACACACACACACACACACACACACACACAACAATCTTACCATTAAGTCTGCCCAGATGTTCCTGAATCACTTTCTGTGTCATGATGTTGCTCGACTGAGATTCAGCTAAATTTAGGTTTTAATGCACTTCGATTTTTTTTTTTTTTGCCCTGATGTTGTCACATTTTTTAGTGATCAGCTGCTTGATTGAGGATTCTGTGTATTTTAATAAACGATGGTGCTCTACTGTTAAAGAACACACTTTCCTAGAAGTACACACACAAACAGCTGGGTAAATCTCGCTCCCTGCCTGCTGTCACCATGACAGGGGGCTGTGGGCCCGGTGAGGTGCTCCACCAGGGGGCAGAGGCCGGCCCCCTGACCCCTGCAGGGATTGGCCCAACCAGAATTGAATCACAGCCAGACTCTGTTTCCACTTTGAATTAATCCACAGTAATATAATCCACACTTGTACCAGGCTGGCCTCCATTAAGCTTTCTATTTTTTTTTCTTTAGTAAAACTAATTAGTGGGTTATTTGCACTCTAAATAAACTTCTCCTCCCCGCCCCTTCCCCCTGTGGCCCGACCTGCCGTGATAAAAGACACAACTAATCATCCTGGAGGTGACACCTGATATTGAAAGGGTGAACTTACTCGGGAGGTGGGGGTGAAAACATGCTTAAAGTGTTTACCCACACCTCACCTCAGACCCCCACCATCTTGGCATGTAGCTGAGGCCTGGCCGTCTGCACCAGCATGAGTCCTCACACTTCGACAGGTGTGGGGAGAAGAGAGAGGGAAAGGGAGTGAACGATGAAAAGAAAAGGAGGGGAAGAAAATAAAGCAGTCGGAGCACCTGTTTTGGACTCCCATGCCTTCCTGCAACGGGCCAGGGCTTGCACCGCCCTGCCCAACACAACACATTCATGTCTCGCTGCCCGATCAGCTATGTGAAGCAGCGCCGGGGTCAATTTTCAAGGGCTGGAGATAAACTGAAATGGGGGAAAAAGGTCAAGAGGGAGTGATAATTATGGTCAGTAATTGCTGACGGTTAGAAGGCGGCGATTCAGAGGCACATGCGCACGAGGGTGAGCGACGCAAATAGGGAGCAGGAGCCTTTACTGCCACAGAGACGTTATTGTAGCCTCAGATAAGGACTTGACAGCTTTGTAAATACTTGACCATCAGCAGGTTGAGAAGACTGGAAAATCATTTGTGTCCATACTGCAGGTGTTTGTCGGGAAATATTTTTTTTAGAAATTGTTTGTCAACTTTTTGTTTTGGCATTGAAAGATAAAGGAATCATCCAAAGCCAATTTGAGGATGAAACTTTTTTTTTTGTGTGTGTGACTGGATGTCGGGCCAAGCTTATGCTTGAGTTTTCACAGCTTAAATGAAAATACGGATACGTTCAAAGGTGATAACAACACAATTAATTCTTAATTCTGCGAATGGAAACATCATTCTGAATATTATATCCAATTTCTGCCAATGTGATTCCTCCACACTGGGCCTTCAGGCGTGAAATCTTCTTCTGTTATTTTGTTCATCCACGGTGCAGAAATGGAAGAAGTCACAGGTGCTGGCTTAAGTCTTCCAATGCGTTATTCCAACATTATTCTCCACACCCACAACAACACAGCCTGGTCATCTGATCTGACCACCACGGTGAACAATATCGGACGTCTGGAGGACCCCTCTGCACCTCCACCACACTAACAGCATGCCCACAGAGCTCACTGAGGCTCATTAACCTCCTGGGGGTGGGGGTGGGGGTCAGGGGCATCAAAGTGGCAGGATCACTGCAGACTCACCCAGCAATCCTACCATGGGGGTCTGGAGCCGCAGTGTCTTACCCCCTAATGAGAGGCCGTGACATGCACACATCCACACACAGTTTGACCCCTCAGGACCAGCTGGAAAAGAGAGTCTGACATGCCTGTAGAAACTCCCCCCCCCCCCCCCCCCCCCCCCCCCCCCCCTGACATGCCTGTAGAAACTCCCCCCCCCCCCTCTGGCCTCTGCCATTCCTCTCCCAAACCCAACACATTCCAGCCTGTGAGCAGCGGCTCAGTCACCACCACAGAGTCGCTCATGGCTCACCCAGCAACATTACCCCAGTGGAACAGGGAGACCCTGAGGGAGGGAGGGAGGGAGGGAGAGATGGAGGGTCAAGAGAAAGTCAGGAACACAATAAATGATTTAATGTAGAGCTGGAAATGACAATTATAATCACTATCAATGGATCTGCCAGTCGCCCTTGTTCTCTCTCTTGTTCACTCATCTAACATTGAAAGTGAGAAGTATAAAATACCGTCACCTAATGACAAGATAAACTGAGAATGAGGAACTGTCTGTTATTTTTGCCTGAAAATATCCTAAAGATTTAAAAGTGCTGTGTGTTAATCTTGATATCGGTACAGGCTGAAAATGAGAGGGTCCAGAATCACATTTCATTCCTTTAATTTCTTTAACTTTTGCTCCTGTTTCCATCAGATCTTTTTTTAACTGAAGCTCAGAGGCCAGCTGTCTGAGTAGCAGTCCTGTTCGGTGCCTCCCCACAAAGTATTGCTATTCAGAAGGCAATGCAACATCTTGGCGAATAACCATAGCCATCCTGACTCAGAGAAAACACACGCACAGTCAGTGCAATGATATAATGATAAAATAGAGAGAGAGAGAGAGAACACAAACACACTCAAAAGGCATGTGGGGGGGGGGGGGGGGGGGGGGGTTTTGTTTGGGGGGGGGGGGGGGGGGGGGGGCTTTGGAATAGTTTTCTGCCAGCAAGGCAAGTGCAGCAGGGGTGAGGGAGGGGTGCAGGGTCGAGGGAAGAGGCACCTTGCAACAGCTGGTCTCAATTATCCGTGGAGGGGCTGCTGAGCGTACAGAAGCATGTATACGTGTGTGTGTGTGTGTGTGTGTGTGTGTGTGAGTGCAGCAGGGGTGGAGGGGTGAGGGAGGGGTGCAGGGTCGAGGGAAGAGGCACCTTGCAACAGCTGGTCTCAATTATCCGTGGAGGGGCTGCTGAGCGTACAGAAGCATGTATACGTGTGTGTGTGTGTGTGTGTGTGTGTGTGTGTCAGGTTGAGGCATCGCAGGGGGAGGGCTGAGACCACTGGCGCCAGGAGGGGAGCAACAGGTCAGGGAGGATGAAGATTATAAAAATACTAGCAGGCAGTTGGCCTTGGTTCTGCACATGAGTGCGTGTAGGGGATACTCCTCTTCTGCCCCACTGCCGCAGGATGTGGAAGTGTGTGTGTGTCCACACATCCTGTTGTACCATTTTCCTGGTTGAATAAGAATAAGGACCTGCATTCTCTTAACACCTTGTCTTATTGTTGATAAATCTGAGGTCTGACAGCAAGTCATTTATCAAACATTATATTCTATTCTCCTGTAAAGTAGAAATTCCATGTCCCATGTTATAACAACTGTATTCTGTATCCTCAGGGTGGAGACGAAGAGTTATTGTATGAATTACTCATCTCTTATATTGGGCAGGAAGGAAGAGGAACTGTCAGATACCATTACATGATTTAATCTGCTCATTTACTAAACGTGTTCAAAATCAATGAAACTTAAAAAAATAAAAATAAACAAAATAAACAAAAAATGTAACCTAATAATAAATTATAAAACCCCTCTGGCTTGAGAGCCACGGAGCACTGGATTATCATCAGGCATTATTTAATTATTTTAGATCAATTCTGACTTGATGTTGTGAAGGGGGCTCAGCACTAACGGAACATATGAAGTAGCTAATTTGGGTGAATACCGCCCCCTAGCGCCCAAACGATTTTCTTACATGAAGACGCATGACATTAAAAAAACTGCAAATCCACATTTCATTTCATTCAAGTTCATACAGATCTATGGATTTCCTCACTCTTGGTATTCTGTGTTTGTATAGTTAATGATTATAGCTTAATACGATTTGTTTAAATTTGATATACCAGTTGATGTTTGTTTGGATTTTTCAGGTGTGGTATTTCACCAACCTGGAGGGAGGCTTCAACATTTACACTAAGACAATGGAAATTTGCACGTTTTAAAGCACTTCCATTGCCAGGAGGGATATTTAATGTTATATAAAAACCTCAATGTAGAGGGGGAACCTGACCAATATTAGCGACAGAAGACAACTACAGTCGCCACCTGGTGGTTGTATATGGTTACTAATGCCACTGTCGCCACAATGGAGTTCACACGTGATCTTTGCATATCAGCAAAACAACGTTTCACAAGTTAAGAAGAGAGATTTATTTTCAAACTTTTCTTCAACTCTCATCATACCACTGCAAAACCTTTAAAACATTTCCTTACACATTCTTTCAAAATATATGTTTTCAAACAATCCAACACAGGTCTCGTATGAAACGTTAGTGCAGCTTACTGTCAGAACAATAAATAAAAGATTTGCACAACACACTCCAACCCCCGAGGAAAAAGATTATAAATATATATTGAAAGTAAGATCAAATGAAGTAAAGTTGAGATGAAAAACTGGCTGTGTATGCAGTAAAAACCACTACCATGAAACACACTAATCGTCTCCTGTCTCAGAGAAAAAAAAACATTTGAACTGCCCATGATTCCAGCACATAATAGGCTGCTGCTTACCAACAGGGTATAAAAACAAATCAACTTAAAACCTTTACGCTTGTCGTCAAAAACAAATTCAAAATAAAAGCCTGAATCTGATGAGTAAACAAATGCTAAGCTGTGGTTATAATATTGAGGAAGGCTCTTTTATTTTGAAACCCTGAGAATAGTCCCTGAGCTTCATTTCCTCCTTTTCTATTACTCTTAAAAAGCTGCTTGGTTTCCTGCTTTGCTGTGCTCATCAACGCACTCACCTGGTAGAGAAACACACTGTTCACTCAACACTGCCGCTCTAGTCAACGGACTCTAAAGGATGCGTTTTTTGCAGCTTTTCTGCCCACTCCCTTCGGCACCGTTCTCCCTGCCACCATGGTCGGACCAGCTTTCTTTCAGAGGGGTCTGCTCCGGCGCTATGATGTCTCCATCCTGCGTGTGAATAAAATATCAGACATTAACACAGAAGGTGATACTTTGAAGAGGAACCAGTCATGGCTACTCAAGGCTGGCCCATGTGGCCCAATCCCAGGAAATGCTTCTGATGCAGACTATGACAGAAAGGTGTCAGAACACAAACAGGGCTGTGTGGCTACAAACCAGTGAGAGTTCCTGCGTTCAGCCTTGTTCGGCCTGTTCTGCTGCTTTGACCACCAACAATGAGCTGGACCATCGAGCAACAGAGGAAGGAGGAAATGATTTGTCTGCTTTTGTTTGCAGGATGATGCAAAAACACCCCAACTGGTTTCCAGGCTATATTGGGGAGGGGCGGGACCTCACCGAGGGAACAGTGTGTTGATTTTGGTTGCAGGTCCAAACAGAAATCTGGATTGAGTGACTGCATGTGTTCATTTATGTGGTTTCATAAGAGGCTGTTGGTACTTGACAGACACTCCCTTTATGTTCCATTCCCAAAAGCCTCTCCAGCTGGAGGCAGCCTATCTACCAACACTTCCAGTGCAAATAATGGCAGTTTTCTTTCCACTGGAGAAGATGAATATTACCCGAAAATCCTTGTTGAAACACCACTTGTCAAAGTGCTTCTTGGCGGCCTCCACACTCCTCTCATCCGTCTTGGTGCAGTAGACTCGGATCAGCTGCTCAGCAAACTTGACTGGAAGCAAGTTTGACACCTGAGGGGAACGACAACAGCCAGTTTTGAACTACAGGGAGCGACAACAACAATCCTTTGGTTTAGAAATATGAGTCATGAGAAACCTTCAGCTTTTTAAATGTGGAGGAAACCAATGTCCATAAAGACGACAATGTCTGACCTGGTCCTTGCGTATCTGGATGGGTTTATTTGGATCGTCTTTGCAATAGAACCGCACATCGTTGATTGGGTTCTTATCCTTCATCCCATAGTCCAGAAAAATGACCTAGAGGTTTAGTGCAGCAGGCCACACATCAACAAAACTAAAATTCATTCATTCATTTCTTTCTGCTTCTTTTGGAGCGAATGAAATGTGCGAGATAAAAAGTAGTCTGAGTGAGAACTCACGTTAACGATGAAGTCACTTGGCTGCAGGCTGACATCCAGCGCGCCACAATGAGGGACGGCCTTGGCCAATTCTTCCTCCCAGCCTTTGATCACACTCTTACAGAGATGAAGTGGAGTTAGTCATATGATTTTAATTGAACAGTGATATTTCATGAGATTTGAGCTTTGGATTGTTATCAAAGTCGTACCTTGACGTCACGTAACAATAAGAGAAGCTAAGCTACTACAATGTTTAATGCATAGTCTGAGGTCAAAACAAGCAACATGGAGAAGAGATACTTTTATAATTATAATTTATTATTAAAAATTTAACTATAACACAGTTATTCCATGAGAAGAACTCCAACATACCGGGGTGACCTCAAGGGGGTTCTTCGGCTTGGTCTGGCCCAGATACTTGTAGAGGCGTCGACAGATGATGTTGTGCAGAATCTTCCGGGGCTCGTCCAGCTCCTCCGAGGACGAGTACAGAATTTGTTCAAACACGTTATCTGAGGGATGGAAAAGAAATCTGACTGAACGTGTAAAAACTGACGATGTGCTGTTATACCGTTCATGCACATGTTCTTCAATCATGAAAACAAACAGCACAGAGGTATCCACCGACCTGTCAGCTTGGTGTAAGCCTCCATGTCGTCTATGGCTGCGGAGAGAGTGAACATCCTCCCTCCTGAGCCTTGAATCTGGATGTGTCGATCTGCTTTTAAAAAGGCCTCAGTGATCCTAAAGGCACAGCAAACAAACCATCGCCTTTCAGAACGAAAGCGGAGGGAAGCAAACAAGCTACGGCCGAGCGGCCAGCTACTCACATGGCCTCGATGATGTTGGCAACCTTGTGCTGGTAGGCTCTTCTGTGGAGACAGGTCCTTGTGTGGAACATGTCGTACAGATTGCCCACCTCCTGTTCAAAGAGTCGCCTCAAACATGAACTCGGCTGCCGTGTTTTTAGAAAGCTGACCATACATCAAGTACAAGAGTTGTTACCTTGTCTCTGGTGCAGATTTGCTTCTGCCCGTCCACCTCACACACCCGGGCGAACATGAGGCAGCGGTGATAGTCAAAGTTGTTGTGGATGCCCAGGTAGTAGCAGTCCCTACGATGAGATGACGCAAAGAAACACGTGAAGGGACGGGCCATTCATTTAGGGAATTAGGAAACCTTCATTAAAATGCACACGTCAATAACACTCACCTGGCAAAGTAGTCCCACTTATCCACATCAATGCCATTTCTCTTGTTAGCCACAATTTCATAGAGAAAGGACTTCTCCTCTGGGCGGCCTCTGTACGGCCACTGAGTCAGAAACACAGTCTGATTTATTCAACGTATTTTGAAGGTTTCAGAGAGTGAGATTAACATTAGTGTTTGCACAGTTCTGTTTACTTCACCACAACAGAACTGAAATTCTGTCAAATTCAACCCACAGAATGAATTCAAAGTGACTCAGGGTTATAAATCTGAGCAAACCCCTCAGTTGCTGCCTGGATCCATCGAACTGGAACTTAATCTAATCCTGTTTGTTTCTCATATACGCAGAGCGAGCAGTTACCCCCTTGGCTTTAGCTCCCCCAGTGCCTAATGGTCCAGCAATCTGCTCCTTGATGAACTCCAGGTCCTCGGGCAGCACCAGGCCATGCTCCTTCATCACGGGCTCCAAGTTGTTGTCATTAACCAGGTAATCAAACATGGCTAAAGAGGCTTCCTCGTGCTGCAACACACACACACACACACGTGGGAATATGCAAGTATAGAACGCTTATCTTTAAGAAATGACAATATGAGAAACGCAAGTGCTTATCGGTACTGTTTGCCAGGCAGCCGGTCTGTGGTCATGACTTAAATGATATTTATTAGCTCTTAGTGTCTCTTATCTGTGATGCTTATCATTGTGAACACTTACGAGTCAGGTGACACTCAATGGCTTGTATTAGCAGTTTTGTTTTTACAGTTATTTCATCGTGAAAATGTTAACTGCCGTTTCGTCATCACATCTGCTGGCGTGGGTATTGGAGCAATATCAAACTTTACGAGTGGGGCGGTTCAGCCTGTTGAATTTAGTGACATCTAGTATATATGAAATGTTCGCACCTTCCAGTTGATATCAGGACGCGCTTTGGGGATGAACTTCCCATCAAACATGTGGGAAAATGGCCCATGTCCTAAGAGGCGGAACAAACACAGGAAAGGTGAATGGGCTGAGAAAGATTCTTTCACCTCCGTCCTGACTCACGCCCACACCCAGGACGCGCTCACTCACCCAGGTCGTGGCAGAGCCCAGCGATCTGCACGCACAGGATGTCTCTGCGAGATATGAGGAGCTCCGGCTGCCTGTCATTCAGAGCCCGCACAAGTTGTCCTGCCAAGTGCCCAACCCTGTTGGCAACACAGCAAAGCATGTTGTTTCGAATTTCAGAAACTTCTACCCAGAATCATCTTTGTTTCACCAATAACAAGAGTGGAAAAACTAAATGCCATGTTAATGAGAAGCTTTCAAGGGCCAAAAACAGACAGCATTAATTCTCATCAACTACAGACTGGACTTCTCAATCAATCTTTATGAAAAGAAGCAGACACGGGGATCTTTGCACACACGCACCCGATGGAGTGCTCAAAGCGGTTGTGGGACGCTCCGGGGAAAACAAAGTAGGTCCCACCCAGCTGCTTGATGTATCGCAGCCTCTGGAACTGAGGTGTGTCGATGATCCTGATGAGAAGTGGGTGTAACTCCACGTGGCCATGGATGGGATCATTAAATACCTGTCAGGAGACAAGACGGCACAAGAAAGACCACAGCTGTCTGACTCCTTCTCCTTAAACAAATAACAACTTCTGTACAACTGGTTTTCTATTTTGAACATTGACAAGTAAACATGGAACATTCCATCCACTTCATCCTGTCTATTTGTAAAAATGAAACTTTCTCACGGTGTGGATGTGATTTGCAAACCACCTTCCACCTTGCAAAGGTCACCTCTGACTTCAATGCACGGCTCTGGAAACTTCCTTCTGTTTTCATTTCAAACCACACCATCTTTGACTTTGCTCTCTTTTATACAGTTTTATCCACATTTGAAGAATTGGTCACCAGTTACTTCATTTGATTTGGCACTTTTTACCCCCGAAAAGTCTTCACTGGACCTAAACACTTCACCCACTCCTCCTTTCATCATACTGGTGAAATAAAACTGAATGTAGAAAAACCCTCACAATGTTTTCACTAGTTTGTTTCATATAACGTTTGAATTGTAGTTTTCTTTCCCCCAGAAAATGCCCTTTAAATTTGAATACCTTATATTTCCCTCTACAGAGGCATTCCTTACATTCATCCAGTAAACACCAGTCTTTAAACCTGTCTTTTAAACCGTGGGCAGAACAACCAGGACAGAGGGACAGGGGAGTCTCCCTTCCTGTGTATGATGACAGTGCAGTTGTTACCTTGCTTGAATCTGCCTCTGTCTGCCACAGCTTCCGGACACTGTGCAGGATCTTTAGCCGGTCACCGAGGAGCCTGGGCAGGGAGGAGGAGGAGGAGGGTGAGACATCAGAGGGGCCCATTGAGGAGGTGCAGCCACACACTAACCGGTGGACCATGAAACCCCACACACACACTTACTGTACTCCAATGTGCTGCAGGTCCGCATCCCTGAGGTACCTCAGGCCCACACCAGTCATATTTTGCTCTGGAAGATGAAGCGGACACATGAGCTGCTGGACCGGGTCACATGCGGGAGACAAGCAGCTCAACCACATGCAAACACACCACCACCACCACCACCACCACCACCGACCTCTGAACGTGTCCTCCCACTTCTGGAGACCCTCTCCCCGCAGGTACCGACACGTTTCCTCCACACCCCATCGCGTATAGTCCGTGTAATCCGAGTCAGGCGGCCGGGGGACGGTCGCTCTCTTCTCCGGCGTGTGGAAGCTGCTGTCGGGGAACGAAGCCGCCTCCAACGGTCGTTTTCGGTTCTCCATGCAGATCCGAGGCAGCGGCGCCCGTGCGGGTTGACAGAGGAGCAGGAAGCCGGTGGTGTTGAAGCGCACGCCGCCGCACACAGCTGATCGCGAACTGCAGACAGAGAAATACCCGGGTTTTGTTATTTCACCGGCTGCGTCAAGACGAACCGAAACGCCACCAGCGCTTCCTGTCAGTGGCTTCAAAATAAAGGTCTACTGGTACCTCGCTGCGAACCCGGGGCGTCAGAATGAAACCAGGCCGGACTGTGTGCTGAAAGACGAATCCCTCCTGTTTAGATAAAACACTTATCAGATCGTAGTCGTTACTTTTATTATTGCTGGGTTGTCTACTTTTTGCATGTGTAGTTTTGATTCAGATATCTCTTCAAAAATAGATTTTTACCATTTTTTAAACTTTATGTAAAGGTTTTTTTTAATATGCTGTACAAATACAGTACATGAATAGTATTGTTGTTTTTATAACTATCACCTACGGGTTCAACACACGCATTATTTGTTTAAAGATTAAAACGCACATTTCCAGTGAGGTGTTTAAATATCGGCAGCTTTAAATGGTTCCCCTTTAAGTCGGCCCCTGAGGGGCGGGGCTAGCTGCAGTCGAGCGAGGGAAACTTGAGCGATGACATCGACACATCCTGACCGTGGCGCTGGTGGGAGCTTAGTGAAGGCGCCTTCTCTGTCCTGTTGATCCGAGGCCTCCTGCCTGCGTGTCCTCGTGATCAGCAGAGCACCTGAAAAAGAAAACAAATCACAGAAACCCTGATCAGAACCAGAATATAACTCAATGCCACTAAACAACAATGGCCCAGATGCACCCGCCTACTTGCTTGGATGACATCATGAGGCTTTGATGACTTTTTTCCATTTGGCCCATGTTGGTCCTGGTTGCATGGGGAGGATGCATGCGTACTACAACCAGCCACTAGGGAGTGATCATATGATGTTTTGGCTCCACTTTTGGGGAGCAGTCATGACTCATTAGAGAGGAATATTTATGAGCGATTCCTTCAGGTTGTGTTAAAACACAATTGTAGTCCATAACTTCATGACTTCACAGAAACGAGGTAAAGACACACAGCAGTGGTAATGACGATGTGTTAAATGTCTTTCACATCCATTGTTCAATGCTTGCAGCAGTTTTTATTTTTCCTTGGGGTAGGGGGGTGTTCTGGGGTCAGGACGCCAAAATAGAGCTAAATCAGAGGAAGATAATATTTTTGTGTTTGGTGAATGAAGATGATATGCTTGTTTTCTTCCTTTTAAATCCTCATTACAGCTGTGGTCATGTGATAAGAGATTTTTTTTTCACTTTTGTAGCTGGCTGTGATATTAACACTGGAATTTAATAAATTCTGAATAGGTTTAAAAACATTTTCACTTTGAAGCTGCTTTACTATAAAGGGGACAACTACACGAATGGCCACAAGAGGGCACTCTCTCAACTATTTATGGTTTGCTTGCCCTACAGTCAGTGACGTTTTGAAGCACGTACTGTTTCACCATGGGCTCGACAAACTACTGATTTATGTTTTCATGCTGAACCAGGAGGAAACGTCCAGATTCCAAGATAAACACAGAGAAGCACAGAACTGTACATTCATATCAAAGATGTTCTAAGCCGGCCCCCATCTTTAGGATTCGTATCAAGGAGAGGTCCGTTGTAATGTTATCACTGGGAGCTGGAGGCATTCAGGAGATGGCAACAAGAGGTTGACATGTAAGTCATAGCAAATGTTGTGGTAAGCATTCCGATAAATTAAAAGAGATAAATCTGTTTTTTAGAAGTGAGGTTTTTGGTTTTAATTAACCAGTAAAATTAAGACTGAAGAAGAAGATACCTCAGTCCTGTTCAAAACAAAGGCCCCTATCAAATGTGAGGAAACGACTCAAACTTTGCTTCTGGTTTTGAGGTCACAGCCGAAGGTTTTCTGAACCTCTCCATGCAGACTGATATCAGCCTGTGGCTCTGCAGTTCCTGGAAGCTCAGATAACCTCAAGACGCCTCTGCAACTGACACAGTAATCACAATCAAGACAGATCTGGTTGATTTGTTCAGCATCTTCAGTGTGATAAGAATGTTTATGTAGGACAAGGTCAACAAATGCAAATATATCTGTGGTATTTTTTTTTTTTTATACTTTTTTTCTCTTGTTGTGTTTGTCGACTTCATATTCAGCGAGTCATAGTCACAGAAATGACTCCTTCGTTTCTGTTCTCTAACGGCCTGAGACCCAGTAAGCAGACGAAACACGGGCAAAGTCTGGCTGCTTTGTTCCCTCAGCGAAACTTTTATCCACACGTGACAGAACAGAATGAAAAGCCTCTTGGCCCACAAGGCCTGGCTGCGAAGCCCTTCCTCCTGGTTTGCATTAGTAATGATTGCAGTTATTTGTAATGCTCCATTATCCTGGGCCATTTGGGTCCTTGGAGCTGTGATTGACAGGGGGCCCAGAAACAACCATGATGCTTTATGGCGTCGTTGCTCCACAGTTATCCTCCTCTGACTATTGAAGCCAAGTCTTTGTTTTCTTGAGGAGGAGGATCAAGTATCTTACTACAGCGCCCCTGGGGTCTCTCACACACAGCCAAACATGATGCTTCTCAACCTTTTATGTCTTTCACAGATGAAAATTCGAAACTTACACTTCCCAGCAGTATTGGCTTTTCAGGCTCTATGTCGTCTCTCAGTGTCTGCTGGGGTTCCTCCCATGTTTGTCTCCCGTCTCTCTTGGAGTTTGGACACTTGGCTGCTGCCTGTTCAGTTCAGGCAGAGGAGATTGGCCAACTAGTCTCAGCTGTGTACTCACCTCTCCCCTGAGCTGCCCGGCCTGACCTACTCCCCCTACTGACCTACGGGCGCCGTGGAACCCGGAGCAGCCGGGCGCCGCTGCATGGAAGCTGCGGCTGCAGGACCCGGAGGCCTGGAACCAAGAACTGGACTCAGTGTCGTCCATTATTATATTTTTGATCATGTATTTTGTTGTTTTTATGTTCTTACCCTCTATGTAAATACGAGCTGAACAGAAACTATAAATGGAAGCTGTTATGTAACTGGCCCTTGTGTGACTGACGGTAGATAATGACTGTTTTGAAATGTCAGCCTTGGACCTCCACTCTGGAATTCATCCACCAAATCTACAAAGTGCTTTTTTGACTATAGCAACAGGACTCTTCAAACCATACAGCTGTGTGGTGTAAAGTAATCCCTGTGTTTATGGATGCTGTTCCCAATTTCTCCACATCTGAGCACAACCAGCTAGTGAGCGTTGCTTTGTTTAATCTCTCAGGAACTTGCTGGAAACGATGTGTCTCAGGAAGCAGGGACCACAGCGATTTAATGTTTGACCGGATTCCATGAGTCAAAGAGGTTGGAGACTTTTGCCGTTTCACTGAGGAAAATATAATCTTTAAATATGGCATTAGTCTTCGAAATCCTCACCGCTGATGCAGGGTTCACTCCAATACACGGCGGAGAGGCCTGCGAAACATTAGCGCTGTGCTTAGAGAGGTATTTAGTGAAGGCCGTTATGGGAAACAAAAGGCAAAAGTGTCTTAGGAAGGCGTCACAGTCAATGCCCCATTCCTCACGTATGCTCTGACACACAGTCCTGCACAGTTGAAGTGAAGTTCCGTTCATGAATTATTTCCACATTCTGCTGATTGCTTTCTTTTGTTCACACTTTTATCTAAGTACATGCTCTATAATGGGCAGGCACAGCTCTGTGGGAGTTCTCTGTATTCTCTGTCATGCTCGTGGCCAGAAAAGATAAAAGTGAACATGTATGAATCACATAATTAATTTATTTTTTCAAAATACAGAAAGAAAAAGCTAAAAGACGTCGTCACATAACATGAACGGAGCCTTGTTCTCATATTAATACGATCACGTGTTTAACATTGCACATATTTACTGCATGTATCAGCTGTTTTAAAAACGTCCACAACAGTGTTGGTGATGTCACAGTTAAATTGTGCCTGTTGGTGCAAAGGAGAAAACTGTGCACGGTGTAGTACTGCGTGGTACAAATATATCCGCTGGTACTCAAATTGCTCATTTTCAACATCAGGTGTATTTAGTGCTATTTGTTGAAGTACCAGAGCACACCTCTGATGTCTGCTCCAGGTGTGGCCTGTTTGATATGTTTACTTACATAAGAAAACTTTATGCACCACAGTCATGCCCTGGACTGACTTTAAAAATCAATTCCTTATCAAATAATACGGGATCATAACATCAGATCAGTTATCCTAGGCGATGTAGGTGAGCTATGTGGTGAATGAACACAAGTACTTTGTCACTGGATTGATTTCGTTCGCTGTTGCTGAGCAAACGAGGAGAGGCTGCAGCACAGACACAGAGGTCAGAGTCGTTTTTTAGCTGCATGGAAGAAGAAGCGTCTACGGGAAGCCTCCGAGTTCAAGGAGAGTGAACAACACACGCGCTTCTCCGACTGTTCACATACACTAAAATACACCAAAAATGGCAGAAAAAAAATTCAAAGAACTGTTTATTAAAACACTATAATATATTTGTGCACAGATAAAAGTGTTTGTAAAGATTCACTGATAGCTCCTCCACAATGAACAACAATAGAAGCTAGAATTGCTGAAATGTACTATACAATAAGAAATGTTTAAAATGTCCTCATATCTGCGCACAACTACATTTCAGTGAGTTAAGCACTAGATATTAAAAGTCGACGTGGGATTATTTAGAACTTTAGCAGGATTTAAGCTCACAATAGAGCTGTCTACATATCTTGCCACTATTGACACACACTGACTCGACACTAACTTCAGGATGGCGCTGGGTTACACTTGTCATAATTTCCAAAAAGGCTTGGTGCTATAGCATCAAGACACTCAGATGGTCAAGGTCCATAAAAAGAGGATGCGTTGCGTCTGTCCACCACACTCCTCTCTGTCCTTCAGTGTGCCATTAAAAGTGTCAGTTGTCAAAGAATAGGGTTGAATTCATCTTTCAGTACAAATGTGCAGAGAAACTGTGCCTTGCTTTGACAGTGGAGACACAGGAGAGCTCATGTCAGCATTTCCTTCTGTCCTTCTGGCCTTCTCCGTCCCCGTCCGCCTCAGCCCTGGGCGGATCCAGCTCCTCCTCGGAGCTGCGCTGCGTCCCCCGGGAGAAGATCCTGCGACGTGACTGGGCGCTGAGATCCAGCAAGTCAAAGGAGTCGGAGGAGAAGACGCTGTCCTCGCTCACCACGCTGGACGGGCGGCTTCGCCTGCCTTCGCCGCCCCCCGCGGTGCGGAGGAGCTGCTGCAGATCCTCGGGGAACATCGCGGGGGCTGAAGAGGGCGGCGAGTGGTGGTCGTCCGGGAGATCCAGACTGCGGGAGAACTTGCCGTTACGCTTTAGAATGCCTTTCCTTCTTCTCACTGCCTCTGTGCGCATGGTGGGACTGTCCCCTGCTGCTGGGAGACAACTGCGCTGCTTGTAAGAGCACAGGTCACCTGCTTCACTCTCTTTGACTCCTGCTCCAGAGCCCCTTCTTGCTGAGGAGGAGCCATGACCCGACTCTCCTCCATACAAGTTCTTCAGTATCCCCTTCTTGGGCATTTTAGATGAGGGCTGGCTGAATGAGGGGGACGGCAGGCTGTTGGACCGGACGTCAGTGTTCAGTGCTGGATAAGGCTGAGGTGAAGCGCCATACAGCTGGGAGGGGGAGTTTTCTTTAGGGGGGCTCTGAAAGACTGAGTCAAAACTCCTCTGGGGCTTCAGAATACCTTTGGGTTTCTTTCTTTCAGCGGTGGAAGTGGAAGAAACCACAGAAGAGGAGGGGGGAGCTGCTGCGCAACCACCACACGCTCCCTGTGCAGTCTGGGGAATCGCGTTCTCCTTGCGCGACTTCCTGAGGCTTGACATTCCCCCGCGCGGCCGCCCTCCGCCGCGGTCGCCCCTCAGAGGTAAGCTCAGGTAAAAGGCGTGGTGAGAGCGCTGAGCTGCGCCGGCGGAGTCTGAGACCGGGCACCCGGCGTCGACCGTCAAGTTGCTGGCGGCAGCGACCTGATTCTGCCAGTCGATGTAGCGAGCCAGCAGAGGGGAGGGGCACTCTTGGTGCGGCGACGAAGGGCAGTCGCACACGCTCTCTTCGTAGCCCCAGTTCACCCACCAGTGGTTGGCCACATCCTCTATCGTGGCTCTCTCGTCCACGCGCACCGTCAGCAGCCAGTCGATAAGAGCGCAGGCGTCTGGGGGAACAGGCAGCAGCACTCGCTGACACAAAGTACACAACAGGATACGGGCGGATGAATCATGTTGATGGATACGTGGGTAAGGTTTACCTGAGGGGGGGTTGGGTCTGTGATAGCGACCTTGGCTTATCTGCTCAGTGAGCATGGAGTGACTGGAGCCATCGAATGGCATGCTGCTGTACACCAGCGCGTAGAGCAGCACCCCGAGCGCCCAGCAGTCCACCTGGACCAAAAGAAAAATTCATTCAGATTTTTTCAAATTCAGGCGAAGACACAGCAGATAACGTTGTGTGGGGCAGAGAGATGGAAGGGCAGTGTGACCCACCTCTGGCCCCTGGTATGGCAGTCCTTTCACGATCTCTGGGGCGGCGTAGAGCGGACTTCCACAGTACGTCTGCAGCAGAGCGCCCCTCTGGAAGTGGTTGGAGAGACCGAAGTCAGCCAGCTGCAGAATGCAGAGAAAGATATGAAACCATACATTATTATTATTATTATTATTATTATTATTATTATTATTATTATTATTATGTTCATCTCATGCCCCTTGTTGCTCCTGGTCCTGGGGATGGTATTAAGGATGTAAATGTGTATTAATTGCTGGAGGAGAACATTGAGTTTGGAGTTATTGTGAAGCCCTATGACACTGAGTTTGAGTTGGGAATATGGGTTATACAAATAAAAACATGTCAAACCTTATAATATGTCAAAGAAATCTGAGCCATATCTCACTCCAATATCATATTTCATTCAAATATTTCACAGAACAACAGAGCAGATCAGTGCAAGGATCACGCACCCCTCACACCTCATGCTGAGAGTGTCAACTTCAAACTAGGCGCAAAAACACAACAACTCAAAGGCAATTCCTTTAAAAAGAGCCAAAAATACGTTTGCTGAGCTGTTGCCAAAGTAAGTGTGAGCGAGGGGAAGAGAGGGGCGCCAAAAACATCAGGCTGCACGTAACGGAACAATCACTCACTCGAGGATACGAGAGCCGTCCACACACACACACACACACACACGCGCCACACGGCTTTTCTCTATCTGAAGAGATAATTAACATGCGCAGCGGCCGCTTATCAGTCGGCCTGGTGTTGAGAACACTCAGCGTGACAGCTTTATTTCCATGGAGCAGAGGTACAGGGAAACAGAGACCTCACAGGTGGTATGTACTGTTTATATAAGCCAGCTCACTGTTTATAACATGCCTGCTCATAGAGTGGCAACGATGGCACTGTAGACACTGTAGGTGACTGGGGGGGGGGGGTCTAATTATGTCTGTCTGTTTATAAGAGATGTCATTGTCCCTCACCAGTTGAAGTATAAAATTAACTCAACAAACAAACAGCTTCACTGGGGAAAAAACAATGTCTGCCACTGCTGGAATGAAAATAGTAGTGATGAAAAAGTTCAACTGTGGCTTCCCACGTGATCAAGCATAATCCAGCTGCTGTTGTGCAGACATAACATGCACATGCATTTCCTCGCGGCCCCTCCGGCGGACTCTGTGTTGTTGTCCCTTGTTGAACCTGAGGTCTGCGATGAATGAAGAGCTGCTGGGACGTCTGCACACTCTGCTTTGTTTTGATGGACGGACAGCACACTTGCATCCAAACCCTGAGATTGGCACGATTGCCCCTAGATTCCCTGCATTCCCCTTTGGCCGTGCACAACTCCCATATAAGGAGAGGAACGTCCAAATAAGGCAAAAAATGACCCCTGGCTTCTTTTATAAGACCTGGCACAGTGTATGTGCTGGTTCAACGTGCGTGATTTAACAACACATTAGCATGACTGTGGGCAGAACGTGTTCCAGAGTATGTTCTCAAGTCTGGTTTGCATTTTTGTTACCGAGCTGGCAAATTCATCCGTAAACAGCTGTGCGAGGGGAAGCTGCGTTCTTGTGTGCTAAGAACAGCAGCAGTGGAAAGCCAGATTGTTTCCTAAAACATTACGGCCAGTGTGTCATAGAGATGTTTGCTATCGTGTTCAAAAATAAAAGTATAATCTGCGGTCTTGGATGATTCATGATGGCTTGTGATGTATTCGACGCTGACGCCAACGAAGATTTAGTCAGAGGACACATGCATTTTTTAGGGATTTTTCATCTATTTTCTCCTCTTTTTGTCTGCAGGCTCTGTTTGTCTGTGCTTTTTATGGATCTTACCTTGACATTGAAATCTTGATCTAAAAGGATGTTCTCCAGTTTGAGGTCACGATGCACCACACCGTTCTGGAAAGAGAGCAGAGACACGTGAGTTCCTGCGCCTCCTCCTCCTCCTCCCCCCTCCTGCACGCCCTCAGATGTTTTCTCTCTGCATGCAAACGTGAGACTGAAGTGTCTGAAGTTTACAATACAACCCCACCGGGCACAGAGAGCATTTGTCTTTAATTTACTACTTTATGATCCCGAACATTCCTCTCAGGCCTCGTGCAGCAGCAGGGCCGTGAATCTAACACACCAGAGAGCCTGGACAAAGCTTCATCATGATCATCAGGCACGAGGAAGAGCTTTCTTTCATGAATTAATGTGATGAGATGGGATTTTATCCCCTGATGGCATTAAGTACCTTGCAGCTAACGTGAAGACACAGGGGGGAGACCGCTGTGGACCAGGAAATCATAAGAAGAGACAATGCTGCAGATAACTGTGACCACCCAAGGAACCACATGAAGGAGAGGATCGTTTGTATATTGAGCCTGACCCTTTCTTTCATTTGTTCCATCTCATCTTCAGAGTATTCACCGTAAGAGGAACGAAATGACCCACATTGTGTTAAAGGAGATAAAGGTGAAAAGAATTCTGTGTGGCTGACCACATTTGGTTCCTGCCAATTTCTAAAATTCACGTGAACAGATTTGGAAGGATAGCACCAAAACAAACGGAGTCTGAACGCTATAATAATCCCTCCATGTGTCCTGCATACCTCAGAGGCACATTCAATAATTCATTCATGCCGGAACGTTCACATCTATTTTGGGAAAATATTCAAAGGGGCACAAGAAAGGAGCTTGAACCCCCCCCCCCCTTCTCCAACTACAAAGCTGCAGGAGCTGAATGATAATCTTGATGTTAAATGTCAGGGAGTCGTGAAGAATCCAACCTGCTAAAATAAGACTGATAAACATGCTCTGTCACATCCAAGTCAGCCGACTGAAATCCACAGACCCTCACTTCTCCTGCACCTCAAAGCTCCGCTGTATAAACAGGATTGGTGTTTTCCCTTGATAATTCCTGCCTGATTTTATTTACACAACATTAAAAACAGTGACACAAAGAGGACCTCAACGGGGAAGGAGGAAGGAAGCTCATTTAAGCAACGTGTCGGTTAAATGTGTCAGTGTGTGACTGTGAAAAACAATCAGGGCTTAATGCTCTCTTAACCCGGAGAGATCTGAAAACTCGAGTCAAGTTTTTCTGCAGCATTAGGATTAGGATTTAGTGGATTTAGCAGGACCGCATTTGCTTGTTTTAGTTGAATACCGCACCATGCAAATCAGTCCATACTGACACGTTGTCCCTGAATGTAGACTGAATACTTTGATGCATCTTGCCCAAAAGTGTGTGTGTGTGTGTGTGTGTGTGCGTGTGTGTGTATAAACCTTGTGGCAGTAGTGGACGGCAGATGTGATCTGTCTGAAGATGCTTCTGGCTTCTGTCTCTGGCAGTCTCCTCCTCTCCTGGATGTAATCGTACAGCTCTCCTCTGCTGGCGTACTCCATCACTATCACGATCTTATCCCGGCTCTCGAACACTGCGCACATTGACAGCAGGACATTATAGACACGAGTCTCAAGGGACGACTCACACTATACAACACTGAGAGACGCTTTGCAACCAGTTTACAGAATATAACTTCAATGGCTCTGAATTGTAATTTCTCTGATTGATTCATTGTTTTGTTTTTGTTTTTTTTCTACCACATCCCTTTCTTTTTTAATCCAAGAGGTGCACCCAGCAATGGTGCACACTGTTGCTCCTTTGTTGAGCTAACACTCTTACCTGATTAAGGTTTGCTGCCTGAAAACAATGTAATTAAGTTAAGTGAACACAAGCGACCTGAACTGCTGGTGCCCAGTGAATGTATTAACCTCTGAATTAGTTAGATATGGATCCAATAACACGTCTGAATAAAATCTCACCAGAATCAAATGCAACGATGCAAAATATTGCAGTATCAGGGGGTTAGAATGCTGGAATATTATGTTATTACATGAAGGGTGCACAAGTACAACCTGAATGAAACTCAGTAGAGTCTTTACCTCCGCCAAGATCTTGATCCAAGACTGTGACTGTTGAGCCATGGCAGAGGTAAGGACTCTTTTGAGTGCCATGACTACTGTGATTAAAGGAATATGACACCCACTTTGAAACAAAAGTAATAATACCCAGCGTGTGTTTCCAGTCTTACCCTCGTGGAAGCGTATGATGTTGGGGTGTCTGAGCGAGGAGGTGATCTCGATCTCCCTCTGGATGTGGATTCTGTCCAGGTCGTCCGTGATGCGCTCCTTGCGGATCGACTTGATCGCCACCTGCCAGAGGACAAACACAACCGAGTCTAGAGTAATGTTCAAAACACGCATGAGGCGATCGCCGGATCGCTAAAAGCGCTGGAAGATAGAAGCAAAAGTCATCGCTCTGGGAGAGACGCTGTTCCAGGTTATGAGGGGACAGTCGTTTCCATGGGGATACTTTGGGCAACACTTGTGGATGTTGCCGGCCAACACAGATTCCTCTTTGATGAATTCCTGTGCAGAACCCGGCAGTTAACTCATTTTCCTCTTCACCTCCCTCAACCCAGGGCTTTCAAGTGATAAACACAGATAAATGCACAGTATGTATCATGTGAATAGACATGCATGGAAACAAAGACATCCGTAGCGTTGATACAGTCACTCACACACTCACACACACGCAGAAATAAAATCTCTGGGTATTAGAGGTGATTATGTGGGTTTTAAATGCTGGATGGTGAGAGCAGGCCTCCTGTGATCTGAGCTCACACAGAGGCAGAAGGTTGACAGCTGCACTGTTTACACTCTGCTTCCTTAATCCTGGGCCCTCACTGTACCCCGATGTAACCCCCCCCCCCCCGACCACAGACACACACCCCCCCCCTCGACCACAGACACACACAAGCACGGTCATCCCAAAAGCCGGCACCCCGGCATGAGCCCCCGAATCTCTTTGGATCGACAAAAAAAGGCAAGGACAACACAAAGCAGGGCGTCTTTGTTTTTTTTTTGTTTTTTAGAAATAGCACAACGGGACAACAAAAGAGTAGGAGGCGTGTTACAATGCGGCGGCGAGTCTGCAGGCTGACATCCAAAGACAGCGATGATTGCACTGCTGTACAATTGTGTCAACCCCCTTCAGAGTCTCTGCGGGCGAGCAGGCTTCCCCCTCGGGTCACAGCTCCAGAATTCTCAGCTGCTGGAAAAAACGTCTATGAGACACTGGAAGACACGATTCACACGCTCCATCAACTGCAGCGGTTATGCAACGCAACACAAGCACAGACCACTGACCTGACCCTCTTTACCGATGCCAATAAAGCAGGATATTATTTTCTTAAATTCATATTAAAGCGAGATCATGCTCTGCGATGGGCAGCACTGGTTAAGGGCAGTCACACAGTAAAGATTTTAAAAGATGCGAAGATCAGTGCAGCAACAGAAAGAAACCATTCCAAGTTTTAAAATATCTTGCGGCCCATTCCAAGCATGTCGAGCATGAAAGCAAAGGCAGATTTACACAGGCTCTGTTCGCGCTGCTAATCGAGCGCTCGGCATACTGCAGAGGATATTTATTTCTCACATCACCAGACTGATGTGGCTAAAGTCTGTCAGGCAAGAGGGAGCGAAGGGTGCTGGGTCAGAGATTAGGCCGCCTAAATTCAGAGGCCGTGTGCTGAGCGGCACAGGTCCAAGCATGGGGAGATATCATGAGATGTGGGACGGCGGCATGCTCGTGAATGCTTTGTGACCCAAATACCGCCCGACTGGTGCAGCCGAGTCAGGGAAGGGAAGGAGTGGATGTGAGATGCTTCTGGGAAAATGACATTTACTGTTTTAATATTGATGTAAGTTGAAGAGTTATGGGATATTTATAAAACACAGTCAGACCTGGAATTGTCCCATTTACCCTCTATAGGGTAGCAACAGAACAGGCGACAGGAACGATTCTGTGCAAAGTAAAAATACTTTTCTATTACTGTGATTCAGAGGCTTGAGTTTCCCCCACTGGCCCTTGGACTTAGCATTTAAGTCTGATCAGCGGAGCACAGAGGGGAGAGACACACTCTGGGCATTGCTCAGCCCTCAGGGCATTAAGAGCATTTTTTTTTTATAGGGGCACGTGTGAGGAGGACATTTGGGTATGCGTGCGTGTTTGTTTGTGATCTCACCCTCGTGCATGCAAATATCCCACGTATGCGTCATGTTTTAGCGCGGCCTCTAAAGTACCCGTCTCACTAACAGTGTCTCATTGTTTATCCGAACAATGTGCTCCGTGTGAGATATTTAACTAAAACACCAAACTGCCGCGGGTATGAGTCATTCAGATGTCACCAGATGCTCTTTTCCATATCTACAGACACAGTGTGCAGGAGAATTTACCGCACATCAGTTCAACGTGTACATATCTAAATACGATAAGCCTTCATAAGAACCAGACAGGGTGCAAGCTCCTCTGTGCTCTCTCCTATCCAATGTTCTTTTACATGAACGCGCTCCTGCCTTTTCCCCACTGATTCATTCTTGAGGCTGCTGACGTTTTTTGTGGGAGTGTCTCAAACGTGTGAGTGATGTCGCGATGGGGTTTTGGATGGCGGCGAGCCCCCGCTGACTTCCTGTCCCATACGTACACATCCTACAAGCCTGAGCATCGCTGCAGCTCCCTGCTGCATCTGTGCAAGATTTAACAGCAGGATTATAGGCTTCTTGCCAAAGGGACCCTTGACCTCAACACTGAGCCACACACACACACACACACACACACACACACACACACACATAGCCCAAAGCTCTCCCTTTCTCTAACTAGGAACTTGAGAAATGTGACATGTGTTGATGATGCAAAGTAGGGCTGAGCTATACAGTGTCAGCGCTGACGTCAGTGCACAGCAGAAAATGAGTTTAAGCAACAGTTTCATATTTTGGGGAAAAGGGCCCTTTGTAAACACTTCCTTGCTAAAAGTTAAACGTCTGTATTTGTAAGGAACTCCCAGCCATAAGCTGAGCTTCAGTCTACAAGCCAAAGGACTGACCACCAGCACCTTGAAAGCTCACTAATGAACACATTCATTATACAGATCTTATTTGCTAAATCCGGCCTATGACCACAAGTTGTAGTGTGAAAGGGAGTGATGTTTTTGGCCGGTGGCTGTGATTAGCTGGACTCCAGGTAGTTACGGAAACAATTCAGCAAATTCTGTAAAACCCGGAAAAGGTGCAATTTTCAGAAATGACTAAGGCTCCCAGCCAGCGTGAGTGACCCACAGCACAGATTAGTGACCCATCATTTTCCTTCCATTTCTCGCTGTTCATTAGTCGTGCTCACCTCCTGCACCTAAAACAAGCACTCCTCTTCCTCCTCTTCCCCCTCCTTGCCCTCAAACTGTCTCCTCCTCTGACTCTTTCCCTCGCACACACTCAGACTCCTGCTCCTGTTTCCAAAAATAATGTCCGTTTTGTTTCAAAGAATCTTTGGTATGTGCTGGCTACTGGTTCGAGGAATTCAGTATCACACACACACACACACACACACACACACTCTCTATATATAATTCTCTCTGACCAATCTTCCTACCTATTTCCTACCTGTTGTCTGTCACTCCCACTCTCTGTCTCTTCTTTCTATGCAGATGCACTTGCAATGACTGTGAAAGCATCCATTGGAATTGTTGCAATCACAAAGATTATACTTTTTACTGTGTTTGTTTACTAAAAAAAAAAAAAAAAAAAAACAGAGGGGGAAGTCAAGGCTCACAGGGTCTCAGTCTGTTTGTGCTCAACCCAGACCAGACCTGTCTGTTGAGGTTAAACGCACAATTATTCAAACTAATCTGGCCCCGCATCATGTTTTTAACTAGGATAGTTAAAATGAAACAGGGACGTGCTGTTTTGTGTGTCTGAGTCTGTGTATGTTTCAGTGGGTAAGGGGGTTCAAACGCTCCTCTCCTTGGAGGAGACCTATTGTATTTATTTTGTCCCCTTGTTCAAGTGCTGGGTGAGTCACGCCAAAGGCATCTCAGCCTGGCAGCACTGGAGGAAGACACACACACACACACACACACACAGTTGTGTCGCTATGAATAAAGGGGAAAATGTGTGGTTATATTGATTGAATTGAGACCCACTCTAACTTTAACCATAGTTAAAAACACTTTATCCTTACCCTTAATCATAAAGTAATCTTAATTTAAACCTAACCTTGACCCGAACATGCTTTAAAGGTTGGGTGTGTTTAATCTAGTGACCTCTAGTGGTGAGGTTGCATATTGCAGCCTCCCTCTCCAAACAGGACAGACTTGAAAACATGTCTTCAAATGCAGATATGACGTTGCATGCACACGCACACACACGCACCAGCATCATCAGCATGGCTTTCAGTGTAATGGGTCTTCAAAGCAGATGAAGTTCAGTCTTCGTCATTCACACAGAACCATGAACCCAGTCTCTAAAGTCAATCCTTTCCTCACCGTGTTCAGGCTGCTCCTCTCCACCGCCTTCTTCACTTTGCCGTAGGTGCCTTTGCCCAGAGTCTCCATCACCTCGTAGCGGTGCTTCAGGTTGTGTTTGTGCTGGTGCTTCTTCACCTCCCTCGGCGCCGAGGCTGTCGCTGTCCGGCCCCGCGCCTCCATCTCCGGGTGCCTCTGCGCCTTGTCCCCGCTGCAGGGACGGCGGCCGCCCAGCCTCGGGGACCCCTCGCCGGCCTGCAGACAACCGAGCCCGGAGCGGTCGCTGGTGTTCATCGCGCCCCTGCTGTCCGCTTCCCGTCTGCCCATCCTACCCGCGCACTGAGCGCACCTGTCAGGGGCCGAGAGCGCTCAACTCCGCAGCGAAGTGTTGCTCGGTGACGCAGAAGTTTCGCAGCAAGAGCCTCATCAGAGACAGAATGTCTCCCTCCGTCAGTGTCTTGGACGCGTGACGACTCCAGAACAGCGACCAGGCACCGCTGTCTGCGTCTTCCCCTCCAGACCACAGCAACAGGGGGCGATGGGAACCACATGGTCCGGAGCGGAGGGTGGAGCCTCCTCATTCCAGACCCGGCTCCCACAGCAACATCCCCGCAGCGTCACGCTCACCCGGGCTCGCGCTGGGCTTTCTCAGCAGCGGGAGAGAGGATATGAAGGCATGTGAGGAATGCCACGCGGGTCAGACGCTCACCCTACATCCACCACTTCTGTCAGACATGAGCCGAGGACAAATCAGTCCCGCAGAAGGGGCTGCCGGCGGTGAGAGAGTGTGCAGGATAAACATTACCTGAAGCAAAGTCAAATGTCACTCGTGCGGCACAACGGCATAAAGGTCAAGGTCAACATTTACAGATGTTTTCTATTAAATTGAGTTGATGTGAATAAATCAAACAACTTAAAGGTGAGACAGAACATTTTATGGACATTTATGAGTATATACGTTTTTAGAACCACTACTATTTCTATCATTTATTGATGTGATGTCGTAAAACACTTAATCAAATATAATGCTTAATTAAACCTGCCCATAACAATTGATTTTTTTAACTTAAGAATCAGAGTGTTGGCTTCATGAGTCCTGAAATAATGAGCGCTGTGGATTCTTCCTGCAGACATCAGGAGTTCAAAAAGTAAACAGTAAGAGTCATCAGTCCTCTGCAAAGAAAAATGTAAAAAAAAAAAAAAAGTTGATTTGAATGTTGTTCAATTTTGTCTTTGAAATATGAAAAACCCCACAGTCAAGCTGAGTTGGGATGACGCAGTGTGAGATGTCCTGGCCCCAAAAATTGCCAGGGAGGTCACGCATTAGGGCGTGAAGAGGTTTCGAGGATTGAGGTTCGCCACCAGACAGACGTCATAACTGTCGTGCATGCCTGCTCGTCTTTCCACCACCGTCCACACATTGTCCGCAGGGTCCAGTTCCAAAATCTCCTTAGTGATGATCTCATGACGGCCTGCGGTCAAGAGGCAAAGTGGTTGTGGTTGACCAAAATGTAATTTCCGTGCAGATTCTGCCTCATCTGAAAGCTGGCATTCCCTGGCTGATGCAGGCGCAACATATGCCAGACAGCGAAGGACATTTGACCACAGTGCAACTGATGGGAATGTTCGTGTTGACAATGAATGTAATTAAGTGGATTCAGTCACTGACCTGCCCCTTTGTAGTATCCACAGAGGTAGAGCTTTCCTTCCACCACTCCACTGTTGGAGGCGTTGGTTCGGAGAGAGAGCAGGGTAGTTGGCAGGGCTGGTCCTGCTCTCCAAGTGTCTGTATCTGGGTTGTAGATCTCCACAGAGCTCAGACAGCAGCGTGATTGTCCTCGGTCTTCTCCATCGCAGCCTATGCCACCTGACGACAACACAAACACATTATTGGGCTCCCCCCCCCTGCCCCCCCAACAAATATGTGGAATGTACTTCTTCTTCTTATGCTTGTCAGACCTAATACGTAGATTTCTCCGTTGAGGACAGCTGTGCCGCAGCGGTACCTGGAGTACTTCATCCTGGAACGCTCGGCCCACCTGTCCTTGCTTGGGTCAAACTGAAACACACGGTTACTCAGCTTGTCAGGGTCGTCGTCCGGCTGATCCTGGGCAAAGAGAAGACAGCAGATTTTAGAAGAATATGGAACCAGGAAGAAGAAGCCAAGGTAAAACAACCATGATTCAAGACCACTTGTAGATAACTGAGACGCTTTCGTCTCACTATCCCTATTTGTACTAGTTAGATCACAAGAGGGCGCCAAAGACTGTTAGTGTGATCTTTATGGGAGTAGCTGTCATTTACCAATCTTCCACTGACTTAGATATAAAAATGCAAGATCTATAGATGTAACCAAACATCTACCAACTGTAATCTATAGAACTCAATACGACACAATACTGACAGGTCTATGTCCGTACCTGTGGTGTCCAGCCCCCGAGCACATACAGATGCTCCTTCAGGCTCACAGCGCTGTGGCAGGCTAGCGGGAGGGGCAGAGGGGCGAAGCTGAGCCAGCTGCCCCCTCTCTTCAGCGACCACCTCTCCACGCTGTCCGTGATGATGTAGTGATTGTGCAGTTTCATCTGACCACCCATCATGTAAAGTGCGTCGCCTATGACCCCCAGCGCGTACATGTCCCTGTGTGCTGCTGAGCACACCTCCGCCCAGCTGCTCTCCTCTGAGCTATCGTACCTGGAAGACAGACAGACAGCAGATCAGATTGGGCTCTGAATGCAGCCACTGAAACGTGCGTTTCCTGAAAATGACGCACGCACCGGTAGATATCTAACTTCTTCCTCCTGTGTTGGTCGAATGTTTCTATGGCGACCACTACGTTGTTGTCCCGTGTCACTCCGCCCGCTGTGATCTGTCCCAGGCCTCCACAGGCCCTCACTGGAGAGGGGATGTAGCAAGACTTTCTAGCATGGGGGGCGAAGCACAAACTGAGGTCGGCAAGTCCTCCACGTCGGGCGGGCACGCCGTCCTTATTGACCCCACCCAAACAGAGCAGCAGGTCAGTGGCCTCCATGCCGTAACGAAGAGCCGGACGAGATGGAACTGATGTCTCACAGTGACCTGAGGTCAGGAGAGCAGCGTCAGCATCCCGCAGCAGTACCTGGAAGATTCATTTTCAGCCATTATGTGTTTGTTTAATCACTTGTGGGTAAACAGTCAAGAATTTCACGCTTGGCCTTGACCCTCTGAATGTCCCTTCTCACCGGGTTTCTCCTCCTGGCTTTGCGGAGGAACCCGGGGTCCACAAGCTCCAGACGGACACGCCTGAGTAACTCCGCCGCCTGGTCTTCGCTCTGAGCGTCCCCTCTACGCCTGTCCACCCAACGCAGCACCAGCTCCAGCACCTTCTCCTCCTGCGATATGTTGAGGTCATCTGAACGCAGAAGATCCCCAAGACTTTGGGCGTCCAGGTCCAGCACTTCGTCTTCCTCACAAACCTAAAGACAGCGTGACAGAAAACGGGACACTAATTAAAATGTATTAAGGAAAAATTCCCAAAGCATCTTTTCATCTCTGTGCAACTGTGCAGAGCTTCTGCCATCTAGTGGCTGCAAGACGTAGCTGAAATACTAAAACTGAATATTGTGCAGCAGGACCAATGTAGTGTAGACATTATATTTACATTGGGGATAATATGGGGATATATCTGACTCTATGCCTCACCTGTGCAAAGTGCTGGCAGAGGTATCTTAAGGCGCAGTCAGCCAAACCAGCGGCCCCCAGGTCTCTGGCCCAGTGATACAGACCAACACAGTTGGAGGGGTCCATGCTGGCCTCCATGTGTCTCTGGCACAACCTGAACCAGTGAGAAGAAGGGGATAAACAGGGGTCTTATTTGGCAATGATCAGCGTCCTACATCCCAGTCTCATTTTCTCCACCTGAAGGCTCCGTCCACGTGGAGCAGGAAGGCGGCAGCAGCCACAGCCTGGATGTTGTCATTGGAGAGCTGGAGCTCAGCCCTGTACATGTAGCCCAGGAGCAGATCCAAGCTGTGAGCGGGGGTGTCTCGGAGTGGCACCTCTCCTCCGCGGGTCTCTTTCAGACCACACGTGAACATGGCCTGGACACAGCAGACGTGATGACGCACAAAAGAAAAGACAGAACACAATCTCAACAAATTCTGTCAGGTGTGCGCGAGGCCTCTTTACCTGGAAGTATGGGCTGAATGCAGACAGCACAACCTTGTGGCAAGGAAAGGGAATCCCCTCGGCCAGCAGCACCACGTCCGTGAGCTCCTCGGCGGTTCTCATCCTCTCCAGCTGCCTGAGCAGGACTGAGCCGTGCTCGGCCCGAGCAGAGTCCTGCAGCATGGAGTCCATGTCCTCCGGTTGCGGGCGTGAACAAAGAGAGAAACCTTGGTGCTCTGCAAAATAAGAGCTAAACAGCTGTTCATTTGCTTTGTCATTATTTGTTGCTCAAACTACTAAAAAAATCGTTGTACTAAAATATATTCTGCATATAGACATTAGGACCATTTCAGCTCAAAGCACAGACGACTGCAGGGAGCCTCTCAGATGAGCAGGTGTCTCCAATAATGCTTGGTGGTTTCACTCCCCTCATGCAGAAGACTTTCCTCTCCACGTTGAACAGGGTGTCAAACTGGCTCCGGACACCGACGCACACACTTTTGCAGACAGGTCCACTCTGTCAGTGGGCGTGCCAGCCAGACGCAGGCCTCTGGCCTCCATGCAGGCGCACAGGCAGTTCCCAACATGAGCTGTAGCATGTTTGCATGTTAGTCTAGTGCTAACACAGAGAAAGGAGCCGTCATACCAGTGTTGCACGGAGCCTGTCCAGAGCCAGGATTGTGATGATGTCACTTTAGAGGTCTTAAACTGCTGCAGGCTGGTGTTTTTTTAAATTTTATTTATGCATTATTATTTCAGACTGGCAGGTCTGTCTTGTGTTCCTGTTGCTGCCTGTGAGACGAGACACTGTCATGCTCACTGGTGAAGAGGTTTAAAATAGACCAGCGAGTGCCAGTTGGGCTTAGGCCGTGTTGCTGGTGAGTTCAGGTTTCCAGAGTTCCCAGGGTGTCACTCTCATTGCTTCTGTCCTTGAAAAGACACAAATGCCAAAATGTGTGTTTCCTCTTAAAGACATGAACATAAAGAATATAAACACAGACCCGAGGACGTCTCATGATTAGCATGGAGGGAGGGAAAATGATGTCACTGTTTACTGGCACTAAAAACAGAAATCTACATTAGGGACAGAACACTTGGAAGAACAAATACTTTACATATTAAAACACACAGTATGGTTAAAGTGGACTAATCACTGTGCTCTTGGCTGTTATCAGCCGTGCAGCTTCATGCTTCATCAATCATTGACAACGATGCAGACAAACACAACGCCAATGATAGGTTCAGCTGTGGAGGTGTGTCCTGCCCACATTTCTGGAAGTGACATAAACCTCCGATCCGTGCTGTCTCAGGCTAATTGGTTCATAAGAATGTTTCCATGTCCACATTTAGCCTCTCTGCACTACGTAACGGCAGCAGAAAAAACAATTGTTACGGTTTCCAGTTCAGTTTAATCACTGACCAGGTCAGGATGTGTTTGTTTGCTTACCTACTTATGTGTCAACAGTTTTGTCAGGACCTTTGGACAAATGTGTGCTTCAGGAGGGTCCCGGAGGCTTCTCATGATGAAAATATAATTTGATAGCTTTTATTTTGGGAACTTAAACACTAATTATTTTAAGCATTAAGTTATATATATATATATATATATATAGAGAGAGAGAGAGAGAGAGAGAGAGAGAGAGAGAGAGAGAGTATATCTGTAAAAATAGAAGAAGAAGTGTTCATCTGTCGATCAACACCATAGTTTTATGACTGGATAATGGAGACACTATGTCCAGTCGTCACCTCACTGGTCCTGAACTGTGGGATGGATTAGAATTAATTTTTTGAATGAATAGAACTCGCATGAACTCCTCAGCCATGTGGAAATCGATTTCACCAAAGAGGTTATAAAGCACCTCACCTCACCTCTGCACTGAGGCAGTTCAATGATTGAACACGTTATTTATCTATTGATAAGACACGAGCGGCAGCATTTTATGCTTGAAAGTCTCCCACAGAGTTAATATGACATCAATCAAAAGATAATGAGGTCGTCAGGTTTGTGTTTCTTTGCTCTGATGTGTTTGTTCTTGTGAGCAGAACCAACATATAGTTCAGAAGAGCTTTGGGCTGCTTGGTTTCAGCAGGTGTCACATTCACACTGAGAGTATTTAAGAATTCCCCTAAATGTCACATTTATATGTCTTATAAAACAGTGGTCCCCAACCCGTGGGCCCACTAGTGGGCCATGGGTCATTTGGTACTGGGCCGCACAGAAAGAAAAAAATAATTTCCATTTTGTAAAGTGTAGGAATTTTTAACTGTACACAGTACAGAATAATAACAATAATAATACTTATTATTATTGTTATTATTATTAAAGAGAAAATACCACTGTTTTTAATGCCGATCTTATTATTTTATTTTGTTTTTATCTGCTACACCTTTAGATTGGGCCGTGAAAATATTGTCAGACTGGGCCATGGTACACAAAAGGTTGGGGACCACTGTTATAAAACATTGTTCAACCACACGGACATAAGCTGAAGAAACAAACACTGGTTTTAATAGTGGTGCACTCGAGATCTGAATGTTCCGCTCACTCATTTCATCTCTCCCTGTCTTATCCCACTGTAAGAAGGTTCTGTTCTTTCAGAAACAAGTTCACACAAAAGTATGCGAATATTTGATACAACAGAGATGAACAAATGAAACAACACCAAGTGGCATCACAAAAAGATTCCACAAATGGAAACTCTTTCTCTGTATCCCGTCACAAAGTGTTGGTACAAAAGTTTATTTTCACATTAACCATTTAACTTGTAGCTATTTCCCACCAACATGAGTCAGCAGTAATAGTTCTAAATAGTTAACTAAAAGTAATGGGGCTGTGCTTGCAACATCTGGCCTTTTCCACTCCAAGTGGAACCAATGCAAACGTGGCAAAACTGACCAAGTATAAATGAGGACAATGACGGGAAGGCTCAGGAGTTAAAGAAGAGTACTTAAATAGATAATGCTCAACAAAGTCAAAGGTTTACAAAAACAATGTTTAAAAAGGTTTGACTTCAGTTTTACTCTACTGTGATACATACTTTTTTTTTTTTTTTTAATCAGAAATTTTCAACTGTGAAGCATGTATAACCTGTAAGTGAGCTGACAAGTGGAGGGGCTGTAGAATATTCTCTGTAGTTATTCTTTTATCTGCACTTAGTCATTAAAGTGCTTTAGTTTTAGTCTTACACACATTTACACGGGGGCCGGGGTTAATATGTGCAAGAATGTGTCCTGCTGCATCTGACACTCATCCACCACAGTTAGTCATTTCAGTCTCACAGCAGATATCCCCTCTTGTGGTCCACTTGCTCCATCCGTTTTTCATTGAGACGACATAAACATAAACATCTTGTTTTCGTAAATGTCTTTTTTTCACAGAGTCCCAGGCGTGAAACATGACGAGCCATGTTTATTTAGTAAGGGGCCAGGGCAGTGCAAAGATAAGAGTACGAGCCAACAAACAACTCTGTTGGACTGTTCAGCCTTGAAGGAGACATGTGGTCTACGGGCTGCCAGTCTGGTTTTATACTACTGATCATTTCTCCCATATAAACTGTCAATATAAAACATACTGGGCAGTACCAGTGGCATGATGTGTTGATGATTTCCTCCTGACAAGGAAAATATTGTGACTCTGACTCCTGACTGAGGAATATTGGGCACCAATAAAGATAAACTGGTGCATGCACACTAACCAAACAGCCCCACCAGTGAGAGGTGTGTGTGCTTAAAGGGAAAGATAACCAGAAATTGGAAATTCACTCTTAGTGTCATCGTTCTAGTTTTTTTTTACGAGGACTTTAGTGCTTACTACTGTCTGGCCTTCCACCAGTCCTCAGCAGGATCATCAAAATAAGCTAACGCACGTGCACGTACCTATAAAATCATGTAACCACAGGTGGGCAAATGCAGAATGGGCTCTAAGGTCCAGATAAGAAGAAGAGTCACTCCCTCTCTCATTAAAGATGACCCAGGAGCAGGGAGGAGGAGCTGGGACTGACCCTAGCTTTGGGAAGGTGTGCTGAATTGCCTCAAACACACCTGGGACATGGAAGAGAAAGGCTGTTCACACGGGGAGTATTCTGTGCAGAGGGAGGTTCTGGATGAGCTGCGTCTGGATGAAGTGGCCCAAAAACAGACGTGGACCAATCCACTGACCCTGGGGGAGCAGGTGAAGGACTCCCTGAGGTAACAACAGCAAAAAAGGACACATGTTAGGGGAGAGAGGTGTAAGACATGAGACAATGATCCTGACTGTCAAGACTGATGTGATTGTTTCTGATGTGATTTTTTTCTCACTATTTGTGTCTTTACTTTGCTTCTGGCTGCCATAAAGGGACTTACAAATTCATTAATTAATTAAATAGTCATGCATACATCTGTGTGTGTTCATGAAAATTGTGTTTGAACTGATTATTGCACAAATTGTGCCGCAGCCTGGTTGGATTTAAAGGTTGAGTGTGTAGAAATGAGCCACATCTAGTGGCAAAGTCTGATGTTGCAGCTGAATACCTCTCAACCTGGAGCCTGGACCTGGAATATTGAAACATTAAAGACTCATTCTAATAAACAGGAAAAATTTGTACAACTTAAGATTATGACACTTTAGCGAAAACCTCTCAGGGATGATTTAATATTCATGCCAACAGATCCCTTTCACCTACATCTTGTGTCTCGGTAAGACGGACGTTATCCCGTGTCTGTTGCAGATGCTCGGTGCCCAGGCTGAAGCACTCAGTGGTGAGCTGGGTGCCTGTTCTTGGCTGGCTTCCTCGATACTCCATCAGAGAAAATGCAATTGGAGACCTGATCGCCGGCTGCAGCGTGGGCATCATGCACCTGCCGCAGGGTTTGTACATATGGATGTGGACAGAGTTCATCCACATTACAGTTCAGGCCAACATTTTGGATCTGTGCTATTTCTGGCTCGAAGTTAGGTGGAAAAAAAACCTGTCTTTTAGTTGTTAGCTATGCTAAATGTCTCCTTGCTCCTTGCTTGACATTCATTTTGATGGCTGTCGTGCAATCAAAAAGGGAAAAAGTGTTTTCTAATAATAGCAAATATCTCTCAGTATATTTCTTTCATATTCATTATATATCCTTGTAGCATCATAGCCACCATAACTTTTGTGAGACCTTTTATTTGAATTTTTTTTCAGGTATGGCATATGCTCTTCTGGCATCTCTCCCTCCTGTGGTTGGTCTGTATACCTCCCTATACCCTGTGCTCGTCTACTTCATCTTTGGCACCTCCAGGCACCTCTCTATAGGTGAGGAAGTGTGCATTGGACTAAAACAATGCATAAAAAAGTGATGTCACTATGGATAAAGGGATCATTGTTGTATGAGTGATTCTATGCCTCTGAATGTCCAGGTACGTTTGCTGTGATGAGCATCCTGGTTGGTGGTGTGACAGAAAGGCTGGCACCGGACAGTAACTTCATTGTCAACGGAACCAATGGGACACAGAATTTGAATGTTGACGCTCGAGATGCCCTCAGGATCCAAGTAGCATGTTCCCTCACAGTCCTGTCGGGAATCTTTCAGGTGTGTTTCTGTCCTTTCCAACCCATCAGGCCTGTTTATGTCATAGTGCACTGCCCTTGATTGACCCTGTCTCTCGTTTTTTTTTTTTTTTTTTATCCCCGTCAAAAGATCCTGTTTTTTGTGGTGAGGTTTGGAGTCGTGGTCACGTACCTCTCTGAGCCGCTGGTTCGCGGTTACACCACGGGGGCGGCGTGTCACGTGTTTACCTCACAGCTCAAGTATCTGTTTGGAGTCACACCACTTCGGTTCTCAGGTCCCCTTTCCCTTATCTACGTGAGTATGTCACGCTCAATAATCCCCCAATGTCCCATTAATCTTTACGAAGGGGTGGGAAGAACCTTTAACATTTTTTAGAAAACTGACCTCAGAGTTGTTGTTTACTTGTGTGAACAGAGCGAGGCCAGAGGACAGGGCGAGATTTAAACACCATTCACCATTTGTCACTTCGACTTAATAGCGTCATTGATTTGTTTTCAAACATTCTCCCCCTCCTCCATCCTTCTCCCTCTCCCCCACTCTTTTCCTCATAGACTCTAGTGGATATTTGCCGCCTGCTGCCTCAGACCCAGGTGCCGGAGCTGGTGGTCAGCCTGGTTTCGCTCCTTTTTCTCATTGTGGCCAAAGAAGTCAACGACTGCTACAAACAGAAGCTGCCTCTGCCCATCCCTGTGGAGCTGATAGTTGTGAGTCTGTCTGTTTTAGTCACTCATTCAGCAGGGGCATTCCCCTCAACGCCCAGCAGGGGTCAGCTTGACCACAGGATTTACTGCACATGTTGAAGATTTGGTCTTTTCTCGACAGATCATAACAGCAACAGTCATCAGCCACTTCTGTGGACTTGAGAGTAGATACAACCTTGACGTTGTTGGGGAGATTCCCAGCGGGTGAGCTTGTGTGTGTGTGTGTGTGTGTCTGAAATGAGTGAGGACTAAACAGAAAGAGAAAGTGGAGGTAGGGGTGAGACTAAGGACAGCTGCCTGAACAAGACTGTTTACAGGACAGAAAAGCACCAGACTTTCTGATTGACTGATATGTGGAGTTGTTTATGAGACAAACAGGGTCGCAGACTGCAAATTCCTGGTGGAACAGTCCATCATTAGTGAGCTTGGTGAGGTTGCTTTTCCATGGGATTGCACTTTGAAACAAGTATTGCAAATGTTTCTAAAGGACTGAGAAGTTTGCCCGCTACAGCTTGTGCATGTTACAGTAAAAAGAACCCAGCGGTGTTACACTGATGCAAACTCTCAACTTGTCCTCCTGCTCCAGACTCAAAGCCCCTCAAGTTCCCCATAGCTGTTATTTCTCAGAGATGATCGGAGATGCCTTCACTGTGGCCATTGTCGGCTACGCCATCAACATTTCCCTGGGCAAGACGTTTGGCCTCAAATACGGCTATAAGGTGGACAGCAATCAGGTGAGGCATAAAGCACACCGGGCCCAATGTAGTTCTCACAAGCTGAGAGAGTCCCTGCTCCTGTCTGACCCTCTGCTAAGAGAGGAGACACAAACCTCAACACTAGACCATATGCATTATGTTATCCACAGTCATCAGAGCAGACACAGTTAAATTACAGAACTTAACAATTTTTCATGAAAATAAACAACATAGGCCTATGTTCTATATTTTGTTGACTTGTGCACTAATTATTGAATGAGTTATGATTATGGAGCATTTAGCGTTGCTTGATTTAAGTACGTAGAATGCATGCATGCACCCATTCTTTTCATTTAGAGCGTGGGGCGTCCAGGCCAGTGGACTAGCTGTGGATAACACACTTCAGTTACCTGACATTCATCTGACATGTGTAAGCTTGTTTGTATGAGACACATCCACTAAGTAGGACTTGGATCGTGGACTCAACAGAAATGTGTTTATCGTCCCCACCCCCTAGTCACTATTTATTCTTTAAACCTCAACCTGCTTCCTATTTGCTTACACTGCAGGCCATGCCCTCACGTCATTGAATGATTAATGTTCTCCTAAAAATACATGCACAGAGCAGCAAAACTTTCCATCGCTTTAGCTCTTATTATTGTCTGCAACACACACTTACAGCACATATACACACACACACACAGACCAGAGCCATGTGACTGGGATCATTGTGCTCCAAAGAGAGAGATGGGTTGGGAGCACTCTAGGTCTCTAAGAGCCTGCCTGCTGAATCATTAATACCCAACAACATTTGTGCAATGAAGTGTCTCTTAAATATGCACAGCATCGCTCTCAGGGTGTCAGTCATGTGTTGAGAATTGCTATAAAAGAACAGTAGATTAAAGCAATCGACCCTCAGGTCAAAGACTCCAGACACTAAAGGTCTCGATATAAATAGCAGCACATGTCAGGATGAATACTCTGTTATTCGGTGGATTAAACGTGCATGTTGCTGATTCACACTGTACCTGTCTCTCTGTGTTTCTTTTCATTTCCAGGAGCTGGTTGCTCTGGGTCTTAGTAACGCTATCGGCAGCTTCTTTCAGTGTTACTCGGTGACCTGCTCGCTGTCTCGCAGCCTCATCCAGGAGAGCACCGGGGGCAAGACACAAGTAAACATGCGCATGTGAATCCACAATACACCCATGACCAACCAGCGAACACTGTGACTGTGTGTGTGTGTGTTGTCAGGTTGCGGGAGTGATTTCATCCATCATTGTGCTGATCACAGTTCTGAAAATTGGTCCTCTCTTTGCAGATCTCCCCAAGGTAACACTCTCTGCACCATTTCTTGCTAATGATCTCCTCTGGCATCCAATTTAATAACCAATAAACCTGCGTGTGTGTGTGCTACTCAGGCTATTTTAGCCACAATAGTGTTTGCGAACTTGAAAGGGATGTTCAAGCAGTTCATGGATGTGCCGATGCTGTGGAGGACCGACAAGGTCGATCTGGTACGACTGAATCCTGCCCAGTTACAAACTGTGTGAGTGTTCCTGCGCCACTGACCCCATTGACCCCGCTGACTCTCAGTGTTTACACTGCCCTCTAGCTGGTGTGGCTGGTAACATTGATAAGCACCATCCTGCTCAACCTGGACCTGGGTCTGGCTGTCTCCATTGGCTTTTCCATGCTGACTTTCATCTTCCGAACACAACGGTAACTACGCGCCACTGATGATTTAGTATCGACGTGTATGTGCACCTGTACTGAGCGAATGCTGCCGGGACTGTCCTTGGAGCTGGAGGGGAGTGGTGTCTCTAACTTTGTCACTTCAATACCTTTCAGACCCCGTTACTCCATCTTGGGCCGCGTGCCAGGCACTGACTTGTATCTAGACACAGACGCTTATGGGAGGGTAAGAATCCTTCAGAGCTATAGCCATGACGTGCAGCTTTGGTTTATCCATTTATTGATTTTTTTTTTTTTTTTTTTTTTTCCTTTAAAATGGTGCATGCATATCTGGCAGCTGCCCTCATTAATATGCTACAGTGTTCTCTGGCAGGTTCAGTTCTCCTCAGCAGAAAGTCATTTAGTATATTGGCTTTGCTTATAACATTATTGTGTGAGTGTCGGCTTTGCGGTCAGCTGTAGTCTGGGCTTCGAGCCAGTTGGCAAATGTCACCTCCATAGATTAAAGCTGGACAACGCATCTCCACTTCCACCCAGTCTTCTGACTCTTACTTTGGTTCAGAGGAGGTTTTCCAGACGCTAACGTCCAATGGTATTTTAAGAATTCAGTTAATCAAAACAAAAACATCAGCAACGCTAGATGCTAATGATGAAAATATTTTTCCAGAGAAGCACTGTTGGAAGTTACATCACCAGTGGTAGTCAAGCTTCATTTATACAAACAACACCTGAGGGAGGTCGAAAGTGCAAAGGAGAGCAGAACCAGGTGCGATGGTCCCAACTGTTCTAACCTCACAATGTCTCCCCACAGACCGAAGAGATCCCGGGCATAAAAATCTTCCGTTCATCTACGACTATCTGCTACACAAACGCTGAGATGTACTTGGAAGCCCTGCAAGAGAAGGTGCATCTGATTACAAGATGTAAATCCTTGCCTGCCATCTACGGCACCTTTAATTGCTTTCACTATCTCTCACGCTCATCTCGCCCTCTCTTGTTCCCTCATTAATGTGGTGCTCGGGCTTTTTTTGTGCAGAGCGGAATTGAAATCAGTAAGCTGCTGACAGCGAAGAAGAAACAAGACGCGGAGCTGAAGCATAAACAAGACAAAGAGAAAGAGAAAACAGAGGAAAAGACACAGGTATAAGATGCCAATAACATATTCACCTTCACTCAGCTGAAATGAAAGCAATAGCTTACATAATTAAAATGTTCTCTAATAGCTGTCTCCTCTTTTTCCACCCAGTGGCAGCATAAAGCGGTCAGAGACATGTCCATTCCTGCTCTGTCTTTGACAGAGCTGACCGAGGTCAGTCAGGGGAAGGGTGCAGCAGTAACCTGTACAAATGGCCTTGGCAAAGGACAAGTAAACTGGGCATACCAGCACGACTCAGTCACGCTGGACTCAGATTTAGACACAGGTTGCCACGGTGACAAAATCATCAACCAGCTGTGGCACCATGGTGATGAGGAGAGGCCCTGCGGATCAGACGTCCACAGCATCATCTTGGACATATCGACAACGGGCTTTGTGGACACAGTCGCCACAAATACTTTAAAAAACGTACGTGTTGTCAGTGGTGACATGATCTGATATTTCGTTTGGAATGAGCGTGAACAGGTTCAACTCATTCATTTTTCGAAGACTGAAGACAAACAACAAAGTCATTATCTTTCTCCTCCAGATTTTCAGGGACTTCGGCGGGATTGATATTAACGTTTATCTCGCGGGTTGCCAAGGTGAGTGGCACACCAGACAAAACAGGCACAAAGTTAAGGACCCTAATGCAGACTCAAATCACTGCAGCTCAAGGTCTCAGCGTCGGTGGCGCCACATTGTTCCTTGCGTGACATGTCGGTCAAAGAAAAACATTTATTTCTGCAATCATAAAAATGCTTTCCCTCTCATGGTCTCTCCCTGCCCCGCCTGCTTCTCTCTCTCTCTGTTTCAGCCTGTGTTGTGGAGCAGCTGGACACCGCAGGTTTCTTCTCAAAGTCCATCCCGAAGAGCAGGTTGTTTGTCACAGTTCACGACGCCGTGCTTCACGTTCTACAGAAACAGGAGCTGAGAGACTCTATCCTTGTATGTTCATCACCGAGAAAGTTCACGAACACTGCTTGGATCCTTCATTCTGAAATTTCCCAGCCTTGAATCTTCCATTATTTTCCTCCAGGACGTTCCCTGCAGCACCCAGATGTAACCAACAGGGGTCAGACTGTTCCAACTCTCACCATCCTCCCCCTCCTCAATGGTCCACTCCTCACCATTGGTCCTCACTGTCTCCTCCCCCGTCAGTGGGGGAGAATGCACCACCTTGACATGGCGGCTGGTTGCCATGGAAACCCAGGGAGCTGTTACTGTGGCAACGGGCTTTTTATGATATCGCCTAATGAGATAGCCAGCACTACGTCATCGCAGCTCTTTCTCTCTCTCTCTCTCTCTCCCTCTCCCTCTCCCTCTCTCCATCTCTGTGGTTGGTGCATCAGCCCCAGAGAAGGGGCGGGGGATGAGTGGGAGAATGTAACAGACGAATAGGAGTCTGTATTTATAGCCTGTGTGAGAGAGTGAGTAAAAGGTTCACTGTGTGTGTGTGTGTGTGTGGGGGGGGGGGGGGGCTCATATGGGGGGGGGGGGGGGGGGGGGGCTCATATTTGAGAGGTGCTGTTGTGAACATGTGTCAGTCTGTCAGTCCGCTGTGTGGGATTCTGGAATCTATGCAGTTGGCCCTCGCGTTGTGTGTGTCAGGGAAATCCACATCTTCTACCACAAATCAATAGAATGTAAATATTTGTCATTTATAGGCCTCAAGGACAAGGAGAGGGGCGGTAATCCTGTTATTACCATCCATTTGCTTCAAACGATGATGTGGTGTCACCGTCCTGGGTGTATTTACAGCCAGTAATCACACGTGTGATTCCGCTAATATCTTAAGCTTCCTTCTATTTTCGGGATCTGGTCTGGTCTCATCATCTATCATCTCGCTCTCTTGCGTCTGCTGCAGTGTATTGTAATAGATGGCATACAGCACAAAGTTCATATGTTCTGACACGATAGGGATTGTCCCAGTGTATCTGCATTAAGCTATTAAAAGTTTTGCTATTATTTTTGGAAAATGCATCGAGGTGCTTTCATGTGCAATTCTCCACATCTGAGAAATGTGCGTTGTTACCACGCGTCTCACCGCCAGAAATAAATTGTCTACCTGCAGACGATGTGTCGACAGCATATGTGACCGAACATCCCACTCCAGTGTAAGTGCTAAAACAGCAACACATTTCCTTGCGCCTGTGGCTCCTAGACTGATGACACTTCTACTGTCCCCCTTTATGAATATTTATCCGTCAAATGTCCCCTGGAATTTATTTTTCTACAGGTGTAACATATTTAATGTGAATTCTGCACATATCCACGTTTGTTTTGTGTAAATAAAGATTCACAAAAACACAGAGCGTCCATCTTAATCTGGTCATTTATTGCTTCTTTCCTTCCACCACGTCTCATCCCTCTCCCCACGTCCCCGTCTCCTGCTCTTCGCATGATTCCATCTGAACTTTCTCTCCGTCTCTTCTGATGGAAATATTGATCGTCATCCCCTCCAAATATTGTTAACACTGATTCACAGACCCTACAATACACTGGATAATTTAGTTCATAACACACAGCTGGAAGTGGTGATGCATTTTCTCTTTTTGATTCTTATTTTTTTTGTTGTTTCTTACAAATGGAAGCTGTTCATGAAGAGAGTACACCTGGCAGGAAACGATGAAGGGCAAACAACGCTACATGTAAATGAAGACACCACTGCCACAGTCCAACACACACTGCGTTGTACTCACACACGTTTGTACAGCTTAGTGAGAACACTCATTGGCATAATGCATTTCCCAGCCCCCTATCTTTACTCTAACCTAAACCTTAACCTAGACATAACCCTAAGCCCAAGCCCATTTAAGAGTGGTCACAAAATAATTGTCCTCACACCGCAGGTTAAAGGCGAAAGACGGTCCTCACAAAGAGAGCTGTACAAACACACACACACACATTCAGACCATGGCATATCAGCAGCGAACGTGAGGTCTTTCATTTCGAAAGTTTCACGTGATTTTTTTTTTTTTAAACGTTTTTGCTCAATCACAATAAAATGACATGACATGTTTGGAGGCTGTTGAACTTAAACACAGAGGCGCAACGAGGGAAGATATCGCAACTACACTGGACATATCGCACTCACAGAACAAGACGGGACAGCACAAAGGCAGGGAACAGAAAGAGAGGGGAGAATCAGCGAGGTAGAGTCAGAAAGCAGAGCAGATGGAACATCGGCCTGTGATGACTGTATACGTGCGGTTGTGATTCAGATCTTCTCCCATCTTATCTTTGGTCCAATTGTCCAGGGGCTTTTACAAACGTCCAAAACTGTGGGGCGTGTGTGTGATTAATCTGCACTTTGCTCTGACTGGGCCAGTGTGGTGTGCATGTGTGTTGAGTCATCTGTGTGTTTATTTCTGTGTGTGCCGATGTCAAGGGCGACCTTGGATCTGTATTCTGTCCGGCTCGGCTCCTCAGATGACACTCTCAAAAAGAAGCTGGTTCTTGGTTCCAGCAGTGGGCAGCAGTTTAGCCTCGCTCTCTGGGGCCAGGTACTCCAGGTGATGCCTGCCCCAAACTGGGGTGGTGAGGTGCTGCCATCTCTGCACAGAAAAATACACGAGAGAGGATGAGCTGGCTCCGTGCACTGATGCTGGAGCATTGATATCAAGATATGCATCTTCATTCAGAATGCACACAACTGCCCGTCATCCTACTGACCTCCCGAAAAGATCCTTTGCAGCGCAGCAGTTTGTAGAGAACAGTGACGGGGATACAGAGCATCGAGGACAGAGCCAATAACCAGCCAAGTACTTCACCCCACAAGGGGTATGTGTATACCGTGTTATAGGTCAAGGGCTTGTAGTTCACCACATGGAACAGAAACACACCCTGTATGCACACAAAGCTGTCAGCGGTTTGGAGGTGCCACGTAGAACGATGAAAAAATTTATCCCACACACTAAAGCTTACCACACAGACAATAGGCGTGACGTAGGACCAGCACCACTTCATGTAGGGCAGAGGCTGGTAGCCGATCATACGAGCCACGTCGTCCATGAAACGGTCAGCGCCTGACGGGGGACAGAGAGTCAGATAATGCTTGCGGCTGTGTGGTTTGTATTATTGCACGTATTGTTGTTTGTACGGTCTCACCATAGACCCATGCAATCACCACGCACTCCCAGAAGGCCTGCCACAGCAGAGTGATGCCGCTGGCAGAGTAGTAGTCAAACAGCTGGAAGACATACATTCCTCCCTGACGGAAACAGAGAGAGCAGTGAGCAGATCCAGTTTATCCTGCTAATTATTTATGTATGACCTGATGGCAACCCTGTCTCCCCTGTTCAGACTGTCGTCCCATTTCAATCCTGGCAATGGTTTCCTAACCCCATAAAACTTTGATACAGATCCAGGAAATCTTTTTTTTTTTTTGGACTGTTTTTAACAATTTCCAAAGGGACAACACATAGATTTACTGTGGGTGAAAAAACACAGATATTTAGAAGAGTGGCCTGGGTGAATGTGTGCTAACTTGACTGATTGACTTTTACTTGCTGCATTTCTGTGCATAAGCTGGACAGGTATAGCAGGTAAGATGCCCATGAGATCCAGTTTATCTGGTGCCATGGACTGACATTCCAACGTGACAATGTGCGTCCTCATGTCGCACAGATCTGTCACACACTGTGAGGCGCAGAGATGTCCCGATCCTGCCATCACCTGCATACTCGCCAGACAGGTCACCCACTGAGCATCTCTGGGATGCTCTGAAAAGAAAACATCTGACCAATTTCCCAAGCCTTGTGGAGGAGTGGAACATTCCACAGGCTAGTACTGATTCTGCTGTGATGAAGGTGTGCAGCACTGATGAAAACTAGGTGGGAACATGGGGGAAAAACTTTAACTAGCCTTCAGCTACTTCGTGATTTGGCAGTTTAACAGTTCAGATCTGAATTCACTCGACAGAAATATATTGCCATAGAAAAGACTTACAGATCCAATGTGCTTGTCAATAAATCATCATCAAAATAATCTTCTGACCCTAGTTTCTGAATGGCATGGAATTCTGGAAGTTTGGAAGTCATTTTGTGCATCCCACAACAGAAGGGGGTCTTAAACGCCACACTGTACCTCTGTGACCATAGACATGTCGATGAGAAAGCAGAGGCAGCAGCAGATGGCCGCCACCACCTCTCGGCGCAGAGAGCCCAGGGCAGATTTCGGAGGCAGCATGTCCATGATTCCTGTAATCAAACCTTCTACCCCGACAAACTGTGAAAGCAAGTGAGAGGATAAAGAGAGAGACAGAGTGAGGAGAAAGGTGAATGAATGACACTAGAGACTGTGCACAGCTTCTGTCTGAGTGTGCCAATGTGCTTGGATGCTGCGCACAGCATCGTAACCTTCTAATGCAATGTACTTGGACATAACATATTGCTGACTCGATCCCTAACATTCCCTTCCAACCAACCAATGTCCTGTGTGTCAGATGCACCTGACATGTCTGTTCCTCAGGCTGCAAATGCAAGACTGTGTACGCAATCCTTTGCAGAAACATATTTGAACCTGCAGGCTGAGTTCAACTGTGCAGCTATTTTTACATCATTATCTACAAATGGCAAAAACGTGCAGTGTGGCAGGAAAAGGATAAAAATTAATGCAGAAGAAATGAGAGAGAGAGAGAGAGAGAGGAGAAGGAAAGTGAGAGTAACTGAAAGGAAGACTAGACAGACGCTCTCTGTGTGAATCAGACAGAAGCTCATTGACAAATCCCTGGGCTGTAAAACAATGGATGTAGGCACTGGCTCAAACAGACACACAACAAACAGGCTGCAAAGAAATGCAATGCTAAAGCTGGTTACGGTGAGCCTGGACTGTCTGTGAGACACAGAAATAGACTATGTTACTACATCAGTGGTGCAGAATCAAAACAGCAAAACACAAAAACAGGTACAACCCTGCGTTCGCATACAGTGTCTATTACAGTGTCTATTAGACAAAGCTAAGGGAGACAGAAACAAACTCGGATGTGTCCTTACCTGGCTGTCCAAGCCCAGTATGAGCAACATGAAGAAGAAAAGTGCTGCCCAGAGCGGCGCCAGAGGCATCAGAGTCACAGCCTTTGGGTAGGCAATAAAGGCCAGGCCTGGACCTGCACATTAAGAAGCAGAATCAGAGGCAAGTATCCAGAGCATGGCTTCTCACAGTCCAGACCTCAGGCCAGCGGTTATCAGAACATGTTAGCGTAAGCCTGCATTGTCCATAAACATTTGGATCAATCTGGCAATCACACCCATTGTACTTCAGGTCAAAGGTTTTTTTTTTTTTTTTTTTTTTTTTACTATTTTTAATGGAATGCACTTTAATGCCTTAATTCTATTGGAAAACAGTGTATCCTTACCACTCTCTGCTACCTTACTAATGTCCACGCCTTGCTCTTCAGCCATGAAGCCCAGCACAGAGAACACCACAAAGCCTGCAAAGAAACTGGTTCCGCTGTTAATGAAGGCCAGGACGAATGCATCCCTGCAAAAGGAAAAGAGGAAAAGAGAGAAAGAGAAAAAAAACAGAAGAGCAAGAATGGGACTGTGAGAAAAATATGCAATATAATATCCTGTAACATGAGGCTCAAATGGGATGCTGTGTTTGCAAATCAGGGATCAATAGCAATTTTTCTGAAAGCTTCTGTTGTCTCTGTAGTTGGCAGGGGGAGAGGAAATAAACCAACAGTCTGCTCCAAGAGCTGAGAGAGGACAGAGTTAAATGACACCCCCAACCGACTCATTCCATACCATTAGAATAATAAAGCATGCATTTATTGTTAAATGATGTTGGAGATTTAATTATTAAATCATTTATATTCCATTCCAGTTTGATGGTCAGCACGGTGAGCGAACTTCAGTTTACTCTGATAAGTCAAGTGGAGTTAACAACACCAGCCAAGAATCCACTTTGTATAAACAACAGTTGCACCACAGTGGTGACTGTAACAGCAGCTGGTTTCAGCAGGAGCCACCACTCCGTCAGCCCTCAGTGAGCTCGAGCAATCTGAGGCAATGCTGAGGCAATGAGTGGGAGAGCTGTTCGCATCACAATTGTTAAATAAGACTGCCAGTCTATGGCTGCGCCAGTGGCCCTGTGAGGCTGCAAAGCTCCTTACATGCAAGGGAATGACGAGGATGATGGGACTTTAACTCGAGGGGTGTAAATGTTGGATTCAGCAAAGGGGTGGTTGAGATTTAACTATTAACTATAAACAAATAAAAGTGTCTTTATCTAAGACAAAGTTCAGCATTCTTTTATTGTGTACTTTGCACTTAAGTATAGTTTGGCCAACCCGTGCTTTGAGCTGTATGTTCATTATTACATGAAAACATTGATGATATGAGCTTATGTTAACACATTAGCATGTTATATCAATAGCTATAATTTCTACCGACAGTTTTTAAAGTTGGAAATGTAAATAGGTTAACAGGTTGCAAATATGAAGCTAGATTAGGTGATTTACTAAAGGATATGAATGTGCTAAACTTTAGCATGGAACAGTTTGGAAGACTTTAAACTGAGTCCATGAGGCCTTGCTAAAGATGAGCTAGTTTTATCTCCATTGCATGGTACTGTTAGCAAATTTTTCTAACATTAAAAACAATTCAAAGGATAAAGACAAAGATGAACCCTAACCATGGACCAGATATAAAAAAAACACAAGTTTAATGAAGATAAGAGGTTTAAAAACAAGTGAATGAAACCCCAAACTGTCTCCTGAGTCCTAAATACATTAGTATCGCAGCGCAGTTTATATATACTTCTCCCAAGATATTCTGGGCTACTTTAAGAGTGTGTGAGAAACAGAGCTGAGCGGACATACCTCAGGATCTGTACACATCTTTTAACTTCCAATTAAGGTCAAGGCAGAGAAAATACCAGATGGCAGGATATTCGTGAGGCTCCTCCTGTTACGGGCATTCCAGATATCCACAGAGCGGGTAATAACATTATCTACCCCGACTACTGCCGTGGTGCTACTGATCTCTTCATATATTAAAACAGCTGTTGAGGGTAGATACTTTTTCGACCTGCCAGCAAAGACAGAACTTATGAGGCCACCTTGTAGTTTTTAACTGGACACGACACTCCCGTCTTCATTAGGCTAGACCTTCTATTGAATCAGTTCATAATAAAGTAAAAAAGAGCTGCTCCTGGAAACCAAATCACTTCTATTTTATTTTTTTTTATCACAGAGGAAGTTACTTTGCATCTGAAATGTGAGCAGTGGGCCAGGAGGTCAGTGGACCTGAGTATTAGAAAAAAGACCAGTTATGAATCTGGTATGTTTAGACTAATCCAGTCGCTGCTCACATGCAGCAGTACACAGAGTCTGGCTGTTGTTTGCGTTGACGTTGCCCTCCTTCCAGTGACAGTGTCGTCTGGTACTGTGTTGTGTACTGACTCACTGGTAACAGTTGTTATGGAAGCGGTTGTAGCTGCCCAGTGCAGTCAGGGCACCCAGTCCGATGGCATAGGAGAAGAAAATCTGAGTGCCAGCATCAATCCACACCTGCCAATGTAAGGAAACAAAGTGTCACGCTCTTTGCCTTCACTGCCCTGCTGCAGACAAACTGTAAGTGTGGAGACATTCGAACCTGCGCTTCTCCAAGTTTGGACCAGTCTGGTTTCAGGTAGTAAACAATCCCATTTAAAGCTCCAGGTAAAGTGACTCCGTGGGCCAGAAGAACAACCAGGACCACGTATGGGAACAGAGCCGTGAAGTACACAACCTGCAGAAAGATGGTAAAAAGGCAGATGTGAAGTATATGTCTCGATGTCCTAGCACCAATTTGTAGAATATACTTGGAGGTGGGAAGGTGAGGTTTGAATGCTATGCATTAACTTGTAGTGAATAAAAGCAGTAAACTCCACAGTTAACATTAATTCCTCATACTACACGAGGTGAGTACATACAAATATGTGGCAAAATGATGAATTTAAACAAGCTAGTTCAGTGCATATTAACATGGTCCATCAGCTATGGTCAAATGTTTCAATGCAACTGCTATTTTTATCACTTGGATTCAGCATTTACCTGCTTTGCAAATACTCAAGTCTTAAGCAGAAGCCCATTAGGTCCTTCCTGTAGTGGATGTGTAATGGGCCCTGTCATGTTACTTTGAAGAAAAGGTAGCCTGTAAATGGAAAGCCAGACAATTTGTAAACCTCCTGCAATAGCAGGGGTTTTTGGCAGACCTTTTCAGAGAGCAGTCTTTGTCAAGTTATGCCCCCATGCTACCCTGAAGAAGCAAGTCTTTACCTAAATCGTGTGGTAAGAGCAAAGTAATGAGAAAGCACATATTTGCCTTGATCTAGGGCGAACACGGTCAGCTCTAAAACATCTACATCGTGGAAAGTTACTAATCGGCTTACAGCTGGCTGGCTCAATCTCCTTCATTGTTTCCCCCCCTCGCTCTACGAGTGGCGGCTACTCTGGAGACACAAGTATGCAAACACAGACAGCTCCATATGCTACAAAGTATGGTTGCATTTGTTTCCATCAATGTTTCAGTGCACACACATTCAAACAAAATGAGAAGTGAACAACGATTTGAATGGAGCATTTAACATAATAGGGAAGTAGGGATCAGAAGACTGTAAAATTAAGCTGCATATATATGCATATACTCTCACTGGTATAATATAGAAACATACATATTAAACTGTACATATACATTACTATGCAAATTATCAGACATTGAGAGACAACAGTTATATCTGTGTTTATGTTTTTTAGTCTAGACACTAAAGCTGATTTGGGGTGAAAGGGCAAAATGCTGCAATGATTTAAATCTTTCACACAAAGCCATGCAAGCAACACTGCACTCCGTGAACCCTGATGGTGACAAGTAACATTTGACGCACAGTGTCGAATATGAAGCCCAGAATATCAGTCTACGCTTGCTAAGCTCAGCTCACTGGCATGTGACATTAAGCACCATGAACTGCACAGCCAGAAAACCCTTTACCTTGCCAGTAGATTTAACACCTTTCCACATGCAGAAGTAAACGATGATCCAGGTGGCGATGAGACAGAGCACCATCTCATAGCTGATGTCACCGGGCTCGTGCAGCCCACCAGACAGACGGAGCACTTTACGCCTGGGAGGGAGAACACAGACACGTGCTTGTTAGAAAGGTGTCCAAGCACAGCGACGGGACGTTTGAAGATCTGCAGGTTGAAATAAAACTTTAAAATTGGGGGCGAATAGGAATTTGAGAGGCCTTGGTCTGCATCTGCAGCGCGGTGGCTGGATACAAAGTGCACATACGACGGTCAAATTAGCTGCATATTCAAATCTTAATGGCTTAGGATTTGGTTCTTGTCCTCCATGACAACTCCCAGTCAAATTACGACATACTCCCAGAACTCGATGACAGGGGAGCGCAAGGCCTCGGACTCCGCGCAGCTGCCGTTGAGAAGGAGCAGGGCTGACGACAGGTTTAGCGGGGGCGTAGAGGGGACGAGGTTGGAGGAGGTGTCAGCAGATGAAAGCAGTGCGCTGAGGTTGTGGCAGGCACGCCGGAAGTCCTGTGTACAGTTGGGCGTGTTCCAGGGATGCCCACAGGTGGCCCACGGCAGCGGGTTGGTGAAGGAGTGGAAGAGAAAGTAGAGGCCCCACACCAGAATCATAATGTAGTAGGTGTTACAGAAGAACACGATCACCATCGAGGCCAAGCCCAGACCTGGCAGAGGAGGGGAGGAAGGCACATGATGAAGGGTTTGCAAATGAGAGGTGATAAACAGTATTCAAATAACTTGACTGGAGTAAGGTACCTTTGAAGAGGGGTGCAATGTTCCAGGCAGAGACCCCTCCTTGCTTCATGAACTGTCCCAGTGCGATCTCCAGGAAGAAGACCGGGATGCCCCCGATGAACACGATGATCAAGTAGGGAATCAGGAAAACACCTGCAACTCACAACAAACATGTGGTGTCCTTATCAGCAAAGAATTCAGTATGAATTAAACCCTGAAAAATGCCATTGTAATGTTTTTTTTTAATTTTCAATTATAAATACAGCAATCAACAAAGTCTACAGTTTAGCCTATGGATTATATGCAATGCGGTAATGTGGATGGACTGTGCTGGTGTGCCACAGACAGATGGAGTTAAAAGTGGTCATGGTCTTTGTCAATTATCCTTAGTCTTAAAATATAGATTCTGCAAAACGCTCAAGTGACAGACAGTGACTGCCCGGTGTTTTCTATAAATAATCTCCCTTTAGACTCTGGTGCTGTGGCAGCAGCTTGCTGTGATCAAGAATAGACAGCGAGTAAAAAACAAAACAAAACAACCCCCCCCCCTTACATTAAAAAGATGGCATGGCCCTTTTTAATTCAGTAAACGATTTGGTTTGATTAATAATATAAGAGGGTGATGCCACCACAGTGTGCAGATGGGAGGGAGTCACATGACCAGGTGTGACGCAGAGTGGAGAGAGGCCGAGAAGAAAGGAGGGGAAGATAGATGGCTCACAGGAAAGGGGCACAACATAAACTGGGACAACGCTGTGGTAGAGGAGCTTCAACTAATGCAGAAAATAAAACACACACAGCGCCATCGCCCTGATTGTCTCTGCAACGGCGCTATTGACAGCCTCATTCAGTCCATCATCTTTATGTCATTCAGTGAGTGCACAGGGCTGCAGCCTTATATGGAAACATTCGTGAGCGGGAGTCTAACAGAGAGAAGGGGTGGGAGATCAAGAGAGAGAGAGAGAGAGAGAAAGGGATGCAATTGGAGGAGTGAATGGAATGACTAGAGAAAAGGCTCTGGCTGACGTATCCCAGCCTATTGGGCAAATCAGCGAGGAACTTCGTCCCTAATAGGCTTAAGTAAAGCCTCTCTAAACATGACCGGACCAGACACATCAGACCAAGAAGCCGGGTGACAACTAAATAAATAAATGAGATTTGCAGAGCATGAATTCCACGTGTTTACCCTGCTATCTTCTATTACAGTCTCCAGCGGAGTGCGTCCTTGATTCGGAAGCAAGGTGGCTCGTCTACAAGCCTCAGACTTTATCTGACACTTTTGTTTTTCAAGTTGCACTCCGGGCTGGTCAAGGACGCAACGTGAAGTACCGTCGGGGATTTGGCTGCGCGCAGAGCGAAGGACGGACACAACAACAGAACAGTTATTGTGTGACAAACCCATATGCTCCGTTATCAGGAGCAGAGAGGGAGAGAGCACCTTTGTGTTCTACGTGAGGTCTGGGCAGGAGCACGGGGGGGCGGACTGTGTGAGGCAGGCCATTGTTATACGATACCAGAAGGTGGGTATCAAAACCATGGGTCACAAGACCCACACACACACACACACACACACACACACACACACGAGAGGGAGGGCTGGACTATGAAACACACACAGAATTATACCATTCAACTAAACACCTGATAAAAAAAAGAGAAAGGCGGGTATAGGGCAGAGATAAGACCAGTCAAGGCCAGGAGCTGCAGTCCGGGGAGGTTACTGTCAGACTAGCTGGCACAGATGCACTGGGGGAGTGGATACAGACCATAAAACAACTTGTATGCCAGTGAGTGATCAGCGGGCTGACCGAAGGGCAACTTGTACTAGGTCTGAATGTGAAGCAACGGTCAGCTGCAACAAATAAAGTGTTGTTCCACCGACTGCCAGGAGAATCTGAGAGAAATAGCTCACTGTGAATGGTGACATACCAGAAAGATTTAAATCAGCTTAACCACTTTTTCACCGTGATGAAATTCTAGGATTTGTCCCTTGTCTTGTCTCTTGTATTCCAACAGCAGGTTAATGCAGGTTCTTTGACTTGTTGGACAGTAACCAAGACTGCACCTTCCCAATACCTAGAAAAAATAGTTATCAAGACGTTGAGGTTGCAGAGACAACTTTGTTTGGAATGGAATGCAAACCACGAATTGGGTCACCAACCTTCAAGTCACCTTCAAGGACGATCCGCCATTAAACAATGGTGACATGTGCAGTGGTGCAGTTTATCAGAAGATAAAGTGGTTGTTACTGAAAATCCCAAGTACTCTGTGAAATGTGTTTTCACAAACTATATGTAGTGTAGGACAATATGAGCTTTGGCTATCGGCCTGAAATGGATCTGAGCACATTTTGGATTGAAACTCCTGACATGGCAGCACAGACAATGATTCTAACCACACTGTGGACCTGGAGCTCACCTCCTCCGTTCTTGTAGCAGAGATAAGGGAACCTCCACACATTGCCCAAGCCAACAGCAAAACCCACGCAGGACATGATGAAGTCCATCTGTCTGGTCCAGGTTTCTCTCTCCACCACCGGCACTGCAACCCCGTTCCCGGTCGCGGCTGCGGCCCCATCCTGGGCCTGCGGTGGGCCAGCCCCTCCGCCCTCGCCGCACCCCGGCCCCGCTCCGGGCACGGGCACCAGGGGGCGAGCAGATCCGCCACCTTCCTCCTCGGACAGGGTCCCTGCCTCCAGCTGGGGGAGACTGATTTCACCTGATGGGGGAAAAGATCGGAAAAAGAAAGAAGCGAGAGAGGGGGATGGAAACACACAAGACACAAGGAATGAGTTTGTTTAAAGAGGAGGAGACAGTCTTCTAACACTCATGTAAACATACACAACTTCACGCCACAAATGAAAACTGGAGACTGGCGATGAACCGAAGAGGGAATCTGAAGGTTCTCCATTCACTGCATAGAGCATCACAGCAGCTACGGCTGAAATGCATTGCACTGTGCACATTCAGCGAGTTCGTGTGCGTAATCCTGCCTTTACACAATCAGAGCTCGGGCTGAGATCACGTTGCTGTTGTGCTGGCATCACTGAGCCCTCCCCCGATGCTCATTCCCTCTGTCTGTGAGACACAGGGTGATTAGTGATGCTGCGGCACAACAGCAGAGAGGAGAGCAGACTGAAGGCACATCCTCGCCTCCTCGTCTTTTGTGTCCATTTTCCCGCAAACAGTGGACCCAGGCACACGGGGGGGGGCTCAGACACAAGAAAATGCACCCGGTGTGTGCCGCTCCACTGCTGCCATCCTGTGATACCAATGTCAGCCGCTCTGTGCCGGATGCAAAAGCGAGGCAGCTGAATCCAGATCAGAGCAGTTTGAGAGGGTGTGCGAACGGAGGAGGGAGGGAAAGAAGAGGAGAGTGAGGAAGGTGAAGGATGGAGGGAACTTGATTGTCCCATGAGCTTCATCCAAATGAACCCAAACAGACCCCACGTCGGTGTAAGAAAAAGAAAATCTATTGTCCCGGTGTGTGAGGAAAAAATCCTGATCTGCTCACATCTCACAGTGGAGACGTCTGAACATGAGTCATCTGATTCTGTGATGCTCTCAGTTGATGACGCTCTCACGTCGCTGCACTTCATACTTGACATTTGAATTTGAATGTGCACAACAGGCCTCACACACAATCTCAGAGTTCTGCGTGAGGTGCACATTTTGAGTCATCCTCACGTGTATCTGTGAAGAGGCTGAGGCAGCTCCTGGGGCTCAGTCTCCTGCTATAAGCAAGTGCAGGTCATGCAGCACCATACTCACCTTGGCTGTTCTCTTCCAACTCAGGTGACATGGTGTAGAAAAACCTCGCTCTCTCCTTTTTCCAAATGAAGCTGGCGGCTGTTGGTGTGAGCCAGAGGGGCCTTGTTGAAGTTTGAATAAACGTGCCTGGCTGATGACAGGGCTCAGACACACACACACACACACACACACACACACACACACACACACACAGGAGCAGCTATGCAGAGCTCAGCTGGTCTTTCTTTGATTTTTTTTTTTTACTTTTCTGAGTTTGTTATTTTTCGCCTTCTTGAAATCGAAAAAAATAAAATAAATCAACAATCAATCAATCGCAGTTTGTCTTTTTTTTTTTTTTTTTTTAAATCGCACGTTTGGATCCCCTCAGCTCAGCCAGGAGACGGAGACAAGAATAAAAAAAAAAAAACAATGTTCACAAAGCGCCGCGGTCAGATGAGCCGATGACAGGAGGAGATTCAGAAGCAGTCGACGAAGCACTTGAAGGTAAGCCTGAAGAATCTCATGGATGACACTTATATGGAAATGATACTGCGCCTTAGGGAGAGGAGCTGGTTCCTGTCGTCCTCGTGTCGATTCCTACAGCGCCGCTCAGGAGTCCGTGAAGCTGTGCGTGATGCCGCGGCTCGACAGACGGAGAATGTGATCCGCTCCACCACGGTCCGCGAGCTGAGACCGACTCTGACACCCCCCCCCCCCCCCCCCCCCCCCCCCCCCCCCCCCCCCCCCCCCCCCCCCCCCCGCCCGACCGGGCCCCCCCCCCCACGCAAACAAACCAACCCTTCTCCGCCGCCGCCGCCTGACGTGATTGGATGAAACCAGTGTGGTTTGTGCGCACGGAATCAGTCGCTGCAGCGGCGGCTGCAGGGCGCAGACAAAACGAAAGGTATAGCATAAGTCACGCACACACTCATGCACGCGCGCATCGAATGCATTCCCTAGGTCGTTGCGCTAAACATCAAATAAATGCGTAACCCTGACCCAAACCTAATTCTAATCCCCAAACCATGTGTAACCCCTCAGACAACCATTTGTTAAAGTTATGACTGGTCAAAAATGTCCCCTAAGGTCCTCACAAACGTATAAGTACACACACGCTTGTATATCTGTCCTGGGGAGGACAGTCATGGACAGAATGCCTTCCGTAGCCCTTTACACTACCTGAGACCATCCCAACCACACGTCTAACCCTAAAAGCGACCCACTCTCCAGGTTGTATGCTCAAGGTAGTCCTCACAAAGATGTCTATACAAGTACACACACACACACGTATTCGCTCACATACATGCACACAAGCACGTACACACAACGTCCATTCATTGTGAAAGCCTACCCCCACACTCTTCACTTCCATCTTAGTGAGGTCACAGACTGCATTCTGAACACCCCCCCCAACCTCATTCTAACCCTGAAGCCTGAATTTGCACTGACTCAAATCCGTATGACAACAACCTCTCACCCCAACAGATTAACCATCTCAATTTATTACCTAACCTGAACTATGTCTCCGAGGTCGAGCCGAGGACTGTGGGGAGGAGGGTTAAAAGATAAATTCACACAGCTGTTCACAACAGCAACACTGAAAGTCATATTTAAGCAGTGTTTTTCGCACCAGCTTTTCAAATGATATTTTTGTCAACATTGTTATCATTTTGAAGACCAAAAAGCAAAATGAATGGGTGACACGTAATTCCTTCACTCAGTTATGTGATAATTCCGTCATTTTAACCAACAGCGCGTCTGCATTGTCCTTCACCTCAGGATTGTGAGTTTGAAGGGCTTGAACTGGTGTGTTAGATATTGGGTGACATCTAGTGGACATTGTCTACACATCAACAGCTCGGCACAACTGATCCTACTCACACAGTACTAATTAAACACTCACACTTGATACATTTCATAACCTTGAACAAACACAGAGACAACGTCAACATAAAGTATAAATATAAAGTGACATAGGCCTTAATGAAATGGCTCCCTATGATAGATCAACAGAAGTCGACATAATGAACGCACTCACCTGGTGTCGCTGGTACAAGATATAGGGGGGATGTGTGGTCGTCTCCACTGGAGGTCATTATACGACAGTTCATTAAATAAACTCAGGCCAATTCATTATAAACATAAATTAGTTGCAGGCTTAAACATCCTGTGATGGAATGACAGGACCATACTGGAGGATTTAAGTATCTTATTCACCTGACACAAAAACAGTAGAGGAATCTGATAAACTTCACCTTTTATAAATGATCTTTATATAAATTAGAACGATCTAGTTCTTAAACCAAGACGTTTCACCACTCTTAAAGGGGTCTAAAAGTTGAAGGAGATTTTGGGGCGACATCTAGTGTCTACATCAGATTTGCACAAATAACCTCACATACACCACTATTAAAACAGTGCTTTATATATTTGATAACATAGAACAAATACAGTGACAAATTCAGTGCAACATCAAGCTGTAATAAATATTTCTTCCTTCTGTTTACAATCTCCAAAAAGTGGCAATAAATAACACTTGAATAAATACTCCAAAATGAATAAATAAATAATTAGAAAATAATTATAAATTAAGTAATTATAAAGTAAATATGAATTGTGAGGATGAGAACCACAGGATGTTAAATATTAAAGACCTTAGTTTAAATTATACCTGAAGGACGGGCCTCTGTCCAGTTTGGAACAGTCCTGAATTTGAAGGTGTTGCAAAGTCATAAAATAACAAATCATGATAAAAGGCTGAAGAACAAAGCAATCAAACAAGACCTCACAAATAACATCCCTATGGAAAACATTCATAGATGACTATACAGATATGGCTTGTGATCACAGCCTGTAACAATATAATAATAATAAATAATGCTAACTTGCAACAGGGTCAAATGTCTTGTAAAAATGAAAGAACCTGAAAACAGGGTTCATCTTTTTTAGATAATGACTGACTGCATGTTTCCCAACTCCCCAACCTGTAACAACAGATATCTGTTAAAACATGAGTGAGCGATATTTTATTTAAAGGCTCAAATAATAGAGAATAACATTCATACTCATGCATATCTGCTACTAATGTATAATAAATAAATTGTGAGGGGAAACAAATGCATTTGACAGACATTTGTGTTAAAATTCAAGACAGATTTAAAGAAAATGTCCAGGATGCTATGTTGTGCATTCTCAATTTCAACTACAACTGCCTCTGATATTGTAGAAAAGTTGCCATGACTCACCGATGACTCCGTTTTGATGATGCGCGTGTTATAATTTAAAAAAGCGGGCTATAGATCCTGGTGGAGGTCGCTGTGTGGGAGAGGTTGGTAATGCTCCTCCAGGGTGGACTTGGCTTTATGTCTCTGAGCAACTAGTCTCTGGTAACGGACCTGCATCTGATGATCTGGGTCCACATTGATCCAGCTGTTAGCCACCCACTTCACCCCACGCCTGACCGGGCAGTCGCCGTGCAGGGAGTACTCATCTAAGTCGCCCATCCAACCTAGGGAAGGCATGGGGGAAGAAGAAGGCCGTTTAGGAAGGAGGAATGAGAGGGAGGTGAGCACACTGAAATATATTTTAACAAGACCTCTGATGATGAAAGTCAGCACAGTTTGTAAAGGAGAGAAACATGAAAAGGATAATGAGAGAAGGTGGAACAGAAGAAAGAGGGGCAGAAAGCTGAATATTTTAAATCCATCCATCCAAAGATTTATTCCCCTATAAACTCTCACCTCATCTGCCTGCAAAGATTCTTTTTGCCCTAATTTTTGAGAAAGACTTCCTCCAAGTAATTTTCTCACTCCGCTTACATAATTTATGTGGATGACATATTTAGAGAAGAAGATGGTGTGCATGCTTCCATCTCTCTGGATTCAGGCCTCACGTCTGACAGGGGAGCCCTAATCAACGGAACAGAGCTTCACTAGGTACGTATGTCTGTGCTCACCTCTACCATCAGAGAGATGGTTGTACCAGAGGAGTGCTGTCCCAGCAGTTGGCTTTATTCTCAGGTTCCCTCTGTCACATGTCTCCTGGGTGTCTGTCAAATCAACCCCATCCTGGACCAGTGCCTAGGACACACAAACCTGTAAACGCCTCATGTCCAGTCAATAGTTTCGGCCCATTTTGCTCACTTAGGTGTCAGATTCCTTGTCATGTCTTTGTCTTATCAGCAGCATTCAGCTCATGCACTTTTGTCATCATTTCACCGTCGAAAAAAAAGGTTTATGACTGTGTGTTTGATTTCACACTCACCTGCTCATCATAGGTTCGATTGTCTGCCACAGGAAAAGTGGTCTCACCACCTTCCTCTGCAGAGCTGAGGTAGAATGACAGAGTAAGATACCTGGAAAAAAAACATAGGTTAGATTAACAGTGAAAATGTGAAGTTGTACATCAGGATAAAACGGGATAAAATGTTTAAAGCCAAGACTTTCAATTGGCAGTGAAAGATTCATTTCAGAAACAGGCAGGGAACCAATTATGCCCAATAACAATAATCTCATTTGTGATGAGACAATGTTTACACAAAAAACTACAAGAACATACAAAGGAAAATTGTGTTATTTACTCTAAACGGATGTATGATTAATAAATAAGATTAAAATTAAAAATAATTTGAAGACAAGCCAAACGATCTGTGGATGAAGACACTGTGAAAAGGACTCAAATCGTTCAGTAAAAAGCAGCACATCGTACCTGCAGGAGACCTCTGTGAGAGCAGATGTGTTTCCTGCCAGTCGCGTGTGTGCACATGTTGTCTCTGAATGAGAATGGCTGCTGTCATGGTGGGCATTACTGAAGTCCCCGGGCTCATAGCGAATCACATGCAGGGGCTCGGTCAGTTCCACCAACGCAGAGGGAAGTCGTGTCAGACTGACCAATCTGAATCAAAAACACGTGGGGTCAATTAGTATGTTATCAAATATGAGTGACTGGGCGACTAACACCACGACTCTGTGTGTGTTTACCTGTTCCTGAGTGTCTGCAGCACATGGTGGGATCCCAGACCTTGGTACAGCCACGTATGTTTGTTTCTGTGTTTGAACTGACCCCGGGACCTTCCGCTCCGCTGTTGTCCTGGACGTTGTGACATATCATAAACACGCCTAAACTCCTCCAAGGTCAGCAACCCTGCCGGAGACAAAAAAATACAAACTCATAAATACAGACATTAATTGAGCCCTGTGAAATTATTAAACCAGTCTCCCCCGATTCTAATTAAATAGTGCAGTGACAAGTAAGTTGTGACAGCCCGTTTCTCTCTTTTCCTCCCTTCCTTCCCTCTTTGTCCGACCCGCCGCTGTTACTCTCAGCTGAGAGAATGTTTGGCCCCCGCCACATCCCCTGGGAGGCCGCGCCCCAGCCGCAACAATAGCTCCGGGGTGCCAGGGGAGAGGTGACCGGAGAGGGGATAGGTTAACGAAAGAGCGGGGCGGTGGGAGCTGGGGGATACAGGGGATCCGGGGAGGAAATTAAGAAAAGGGGCTGGAGAATAATCAGCCTTTAATGAGTTAGGATGAGGCACATCCGGACTGTGATGTGCACAAAACTGTGTCACCCTCTTCCGGCCTTGCCACTCACAAAGACTTGCACGCAATCACAGCTACCAATCAGCAGCTTACTACACTCGAGGGCATCTTGAACCCACTGACAAACCACTTGAGCACCAACCTGCTGGATGAGCTTCCAGACCCATGAGTATCTGCCGCAAGTTGTCTGGGCTCAGCCAAGTTCCATCTCGAGAACGCGAGTGACTAACAATCTGGAGAAACGAATGTTTGTCTCAAATGAACAAAAATACATAACAATGTTGTGACAGTTCATCTGATTAACACTGTGGCTGTTTGCTGGAGATCTGAATCTTCTCACCTCCTGCTTCTGCAGCAGCCTGTCCTGGTTTAGATCCAGCAGACTGAAGATCTCCTCCGTGCTCAGAGAAAGTAGTGGCTGGTTGGACTCTTGTCCCTGGCCTGGTGACGGTGACTGGCTCTCCATCAGACCCTTGAGCTGAGCCAGTTGCACCACCACACGGCATTCTTCCTCTGACAGGAAGCCAGGGATCTCTGGTGAAAACAGGAGAAAGACAAACAGTGGTGAACGTTAGAAAGCAGCACTACTTTTGACATGTGTAATAAGATGATATCCATACCTCACAAACATACTAACAAACTAATTTGAAAAAGGAACATTCCTATTGCTCTTTATTTCAGAACATATTGAATGAAATGTGATGTGGTATCCTTGCTGCGAATTGTCACAACATTTTCCTGACATATTCTCAAATGGGCTGACTCGGATATTCTCCAGAGTTTTGATAAGGGGGCAGCAGAAACTAGTATTTTCGGAGTGCAAAGCACGTCTGAAAGGAGTGTTTCATTTTTATTACAACAAACACTGGAGACAGTTTAATGCATTCACACCATACCTGGAATGGTGAATGAACGAGTGATTGGCCTTTAAGTGGATTAAAGATGTGGGTTAACAGGGCTGTTTGATCTTTCAGGGTGATGGGGCAATATGGAGATACTTTGATCAGTGTATGCTAATGATCATATGATCTGGATGAGGGGAACCCTTAAGTTTCATATAAGGAGTTAATATCAGTGTGGTAAAAGGAAGCTGAAGCACATGACATGGGGCCTTATATGAATTCCTCTCATTCCCACATACTTTAAGCAAAGGAAACTCGCTAATGCCATACACACACTATAACAGGCCACAGCTATTCCCTTCTGTCACTCCCCAGAGAGTCGTTTGTGGTGTGGCCTATCCCACATCCCACTAGGATGCATAATGAGAGTGATAACAAAGGCAGATAGGAACAGCACAGGCTTCTGGGACACAGTAATTGCAAATATCAATTATGATGAATGATATTCCTGTTCCTGGATTATATATTCTATTTCTAAGAAGATAGTTAGGGTCATATTTTAATTTACATATATCAGACATGAGCTTTATCAGAGCCCTGTGTAAAGGCAGTTGAGTTTTATGGCTCCCTTCCATCAACCTTTCAATGACTGCTATTCATTAACCCTGTTAATAAAAGGCTTCCGGCCTGTACAGTAGAGGCCTTGTTTATCGCCCGTGTGTTTTACACCGTAACCACTTGGTTAATCCCTATTGTCCAGTCGGCCCTCATTAATGTGCATAACTGATATGAATGAAGGGGGACTGAGCCTCTCTCTCCCCCTCCTCTTCCTTCTCCCCCGGAAAGGAAGTGACCTGCTTGTCAGAACAGGAATCAGGCCATGGCTTCACAGCAAGACAACACCAATTTTATTTGAAACACACTCACAGGCATGCACGCACAAACACTAAATCTGGGTTTGCAGGCACGTCTAACGTATCCAGTAACTTAGAGATTTTTTTTTCTGTTCATTCATTTTTATAAAATGGTCCTATTCTTGCTGTGACTTGGGGGCAGATGATTAACGGTGTCCTTAAGTTTAGGGACACCCTCAATCTCTCAGCAGTGGGGACTGGAAGTGGCAGGAATCCAAAATGCCAAATCATCCACATTAGCAACCTTGGACTCTGACAAACACACTTAAATCCACTCATAAGTACGAGCAGACCTATGTCTCTTATAAGTGTGCCCCGCCCCTATTCCCGGTCGTTCCCTACACCTCCCCTTAATCCTTCCAATGCAAATGTAATCACTGCCCACTATAAATACACCTATTCTCTCATCCCCTCCTCACTGGTAAACAGGGGTCTGTTTATCGCTAAGTGACACATTGCAGGATTTGTCCTACTTTCCATCTGCGCTATCGGGATGACTACAGCACTCTGCCCTCATTTTAGCTCCAGAAAGTGCTTTCTTTCAGCTCCAGCACTACTTTTCTTTCTGCTTGCGGGGCCTAGCAGCACATTTGTCTTTGGTGCTACTGGTGCAAGGGCAGGACTTGAGGGACGAGACAGAGCAAGAACTGAAGGAAGGGTTAGACCTGGGGTAAAAGACAAATCGAGCATGGAGGACAACACTGAAACTGGATTTGGAAATACTCGCGTTTCCAGACCTGGAGCTGGTGCTAATGCTGGACTCAGATCCATGCTTTCTATAGGAGAGGGTGGACTATGGGAGCCCCACAGCTCCTCTCGATGCGTGCCCATCCCGGCCGGCATGGCCTTATGCCAAAACATTGGTTATGACACTATGAGGATGCCCAACCTGCTGGGGCATGATTCTCCAGCTGAGGCTGTGCAACAGAGTGCCAGTTGGTTGCCACTACTGGCCAGGGAGTGCCACCCTGATGCCCGCATCTTCCTCTGTTCGCTATTTGCACCAATCTGCCTCGACAGGTAAGTGTAATTATAATACATATTTATTTCGTGTAACCATATATCATCAACCTCTTCAAGTCACAGTTTGTTCAAATTAATTTGAGATGTTTGATATTGTAGAAGGGTTGTATAGTTGAGGTTACAGTAGATGTGAAAAATGTGGATATAGCATTTTCTAGGATCCACACCATTTTGAAATCAATGCAAATATTTGTCAGTCTCTGGGGAGGGGCCTCAGTTTCACACAAACCAAGTTGTTAAAGCACTCTAATGTCCTTTTAGTCACTGCAGCATTAGTCTTAACCAAATGGCATCTAATCAAGTGTTGTTTGATTCATACTACTTTATCAGGTTCATATCACCCTGCAGAAGTTTGTGTGAGTCTGTGCGGGACAGCTGTGCACCGATCATGAGCTGCTATGGCTACCCCTGGCCTGAAATCCTACGCTGTGACCAGTATCCTGCAGACCATCTCATGTGCATCTCCTCCATTACCAACACCACGACCCACACAGGGGGGCGGAGAGGTAAGACACTGACTTTACACAGACGAATGGCTGAGCTGACTTCATTTATCAACCGATTTAATTAGCGGCGTAAATATTTCAGTGCCTCTGGCGAGCTGTCGTGACTGCGAACTGGAGGAGGCATCCTCTTCAAGAGATACTCTGGAGGCATTTTGTAGGAGTGATTTTGGTGAGTATCTGTATTCTTCCACCTACTTCGGTATGTTTTGCATAACTCCAACAAATAATTGACAAAAGTCTTTATCTCTCAACTTCCCAGTTGTCAAGCTGCGTCTAACTCGGCTGAAGTACAGTCCAGCGAGCCTTTCACAGTTCTCACTGGCTGCCAAACTGGATGTGCTGAAGCATGGACCCCTGTTAGGCGGGCAGATACGCTCCCACATTGAGCTGTGGCTAGAGAGGGACGCCACCTGTGTAAGGAACATGACAAGGCATCACCCCCAGGGCGGCAACTTCCTAGTGACCGGCACGGTGCAGGGGGGGCGTCTGGTGGTAAATAAGGCCTATGCCTGGCAAAGACGGGACAAGAAACTGATGGGAGCAGCGCGCAGATGGAAACAGCACAGATGCAGGAGCTAAGATAATGAGTTCATTTGGAAAAATGTACTGAAAAAACTGAATTGTGAAGCAGAGGAATTGTGGATAAACAGCTATGGTTAAAGGGAGAAAAGGGATATAAGATTCAACCATGAAGAACCGACTGTATATACTGCTTGCTCGAACAAATAATGTTCAGACTTATGTGGATACTGAAGATGTTATATGCAACAAGTTTGTGAAGTATCAACACTGCCCCTCGGGCAATGGAGAAATAAAAGGTATAAGGGTAAAAAAGAATTGTACAGTTTCTGTCAAGTGAAAGTAATTATTGCTGCTCTATATTTGTGTGATTTGAGAGCAATTAAACTTTGTTCTCTGAAACCCAATAAATCATTTATTGACCTCATCCAAAGACCACTCTAACACTGTACTTACCAAATAACAGAGGTTTTAAGCTCAGTGTCGTCATCTCATGGGGTCTGTCCGGAACAAGGGACACCTGCTGAACATGTCCAACCTGCAGACATCATCATCATCAACACAATGACTACACAGGGATTCAGATCACACAAAGGTTTTTCATGCATGGACATAATTTGTCTATTGACAATGGCTTTACAGCATGTATTGGGGGAAGTAAGCAATAAATCCTTAACCTGGGATTTAGTGTAGTTATTGATACTCAGTGGTATGGCCAACCTTTAGATGTGTGGACAGCATTGCACTGATCTCACCCGTATCCCCTCGATGCGAGGCAGAATGAAACCGTGACCGTGGTCCGGCACATGCAGCTCGGTTGGAGCCGGGGCTGGATGGGGCAGGGAGCTGCCACCCCCGCCCACTGGCGCCGAGGGGGTCCCGGCACCGCTCACGAGGTCCCCGGGTCCGTTGTTATAGTGCACGTAGAGCAGCAGGGCGATGACATTGAGGATGTACACGTGGAAGAACACCATGACCACGACGAAATAAGCTCGAGAGCAGACGCTGCTTCTCTCGAGCTGCAGTCGAGTGGAGCGTGCGGGGGGTTTGAAGTGGAGCAGCGATGGAGTCTCGCCTCCTTCGGACTCCTCCTGCCCCTCCTCTCCCTCCAGCAGCTCCTCTTCAATGTGCTCCATTTTCAAACAGTTGCAAATTCACGAGAAACTGCGGCTGTGTATTAACCGGGCAGCGTCACTTCACGCCCACCCGTGAGAGCGTTGACAAACCGATCGAGCTACGGGTCGTGCAGCCCCTCCTCAAACCTCCGACCGTTTCTATCCACACAGCCGCAGAGAAGCCCGCTCTTACCCGCAGAAACAGACCAGGCCCGGGGGGAGAAACAGGTACGGCGCCGGGTGTTTTCTGTCACGACAGAATGTGTCATTATTCGCCGAAGTCCACTAATCTCCTGTTAGCTTAGCGGGCTGGAGCGCTGCCCCTGACAACCTGCCTAACAACCACAGCTAACAAGCCGCCATGCTAACAACAAGAGGGGGAAGCTAACGACTGCAGAGGGGGCTGCTGCCGCTCCAGGAAACCGCGAGCGACTCCTAGCGGCCGACGGCCCTGGAGGAAAACAGCCTGGGTGAGGTGGGTGTTTGTCAGTCACAGGAGGAGCTGGAGATGTCTCCTTGTTCTCTCTATTTCTATAAAACCACGAATTACACTATTTGAAGACAAACCAAGCCTTACTGTTTTAATCGGTGTTCAAAAAGACAAAAGTCAAAAACAATAGAGTTAAGTATCCAGGAATATTCAGTTCACCATGTTAGCCAATAATAATTTATGATTATTATGAACAGATAAACATTATACAATTTCTTCTAATCACCTTCAATATGTCGTGGTTTCATGTACAAATAGAACAAACTAGAATTATATAATATATCAACTGCAGTGGCTGGAAACATTACATTAATCTCTGGTGTACCGGAGTATGTACTTCAAATGTCTAATCTTTAAATGACTTACGTTGATTTATGAAATACACCAGATATCTTGTCATCTTTCTAATACTCTCCATCTCTCGCTGCAAATTCAGGGTAAACCTGAAAGTAGCTCTGAGGGATTTTCTCCAGTGGATGATAGAATGAATGGAAATATGCTGCTGTTACTTACGTAAACCACACGGTGTCGCTAAAGACCAGAACTCCTCATTATCCCCTGTGTTTGCTGTGTCATCCGTGTGACTGTCGTCATAATTGTTGGTGATGCAGGTGATCCCCAGGAAAGAAAAATAATCATTCACTTTAATTCACCATTATTTCTTCAAGCACAAAAACGGTCAAATTATGTTTAAATCTTTCATCATCTCCCAACAGCAGTCACAAGGAGGCCATTTTACAGGCCAGCAAAAGAAAAAAAAACTCCTGTGTTTTAATCTTCTCTTCTCCTCTTTCCTCATGATTCTTTTAAACCTCAGGAAGTTTTATCACAATATTTATACTCATTTGGATGCTAAGATAAGAGATGTGGTTGCTACTGAAATTACCGTCTTATTTCCATAATTTGCTGTATCCATGCATTATTCACAAGGAAATTTCTCTGAGGTGCATATTTAGATGGGAAAGGAGCTTGAATAATGAGGGCTAATTTCCCCAATGACACCAATCCCCCCCAAAATGAATCTATTCAACCCCCCATTTTTCAAACGCACACACACACTTGACTTCCATTCATTGCAGACAGACCGGGCCTATCCTTGACCAAGGGGTGATTATCTCTTTGCCTCATTAAAGAGGTGATCCCAGTGAGGTCAACTGGTCCTGATGGTTCATGGTATGGGAAGTACCCCCCCCTCACACACACACACACACACACACCTACCACACACACACACACACACACACACACATCTATCGTTATCAGTGACTTTGCTTTGTCTTCCATTCATTGTGGATAGAGTAAACAAAACCCAACCTGGACCCCAACTTCACCTACCCACAATTCACATGTTATCCCTGGACCCTACCAGGACCAATCAGCTGTGACCATTTGCCTCATCGGTGACTCGACATACACACACACACACACACCCACACCCCTTGCGGTGTTTTCCGGGATCACGCCACTGCTTCCACCAGGGAGCCTCCTCTACCTCTATCACCTCCACCACCAGCAGCGGCAGCAGAGTCATGGCTGATCGTGGCCGGACGGGACGGTGCCGAGAGTGAAAGAAAGTACGGACAGATGCTGCACTGTGACCGGCCAACGATGCAGCCACGCAGGCGAGGGCTCACTGCGACACACCGTCAGACGCTGGGCTGAGAGCCATCCGGCGGGTGAACACGCGATCCGCCGTGTTTTCTTTCTTTTTTTTTTTTTACTGCAAAGTAGTTGAAGGAACTTGTCGCAGTGGATCCATCCCCCTGCTGCCCGGATTACCACACGCGAGTGGAACAATAGTCTCCTGCAGCACCGACACAAGCAGGTCAGTGGCCGCGGTGAGCGTATGTGTGTTTGTGTTGTACACATTAATGTCAGTGGCGGGGACAACAATGGAGACTAACACTGGTCCCACCACCTGACCCACACTGCAGGTGGAGTTTTGTCGTTGGAAGCTAACATGTCCTTTGGGAAAGGATCACGCTGCCTAAGTTGATTTTCAAAATCGCGCTGCAGGGAAATCCCAAATCGCACAAATGCAAAGTGAGGAACCCCAGGAACGGGATCACCGACTCGCTCCTAGTTCCCCAGGGTACTCTGCTCGAGCCCCCTTCATGTTCGTGGTGCTCCAACACGCTGCAAAAACATTTTAAAACTAGTTTTACTCCTGTTTCCTATCGAGCTCCGGAGGCGGGCCGCCGGCGAGGCTCGGCAACTTTTTCTCTGCCCTGCCTGGCTCTCCTCCTCCCGGATACGTGCGTCAGGAAAACACGGGGAGTAGAGGAGCCGACCGAACAGGCAAAAGGCCTGTTTTGGTAGGTGTGGAGCTGGAGGTGGAGGAGTCTCGGTGGCGAGGTGGCGAACGAACACGAACGACCTACGAGCGCGAGTTTACGCCGAGTCCTGTGAGATTTGCTGCACACGTATGTGCACCCCGGCCTGCGGCAGAGTTGCACACGGGACGCGGTCAGTCCGCTCCGGAGCTGCGGTCCTGCGGTGCTGTGCAGAACCTCGTGGACGTTTCACCGATTTCCATCTGTGTATTAACACAGTCCAGGCGAAGCACTTCTGCCCATGGCAAAGACATCACATGTGTGTCTCTGAGCAGCGTGTTAAGGGGATCGTTTGGCTCTGAATAATTGATGTCCATCTCCGTGTGGGATGTCCAGATTGAAAATCGTGCGCATCCTTCAGTGCCTTTGCCCTTGTGTTGTTCTCAAGTAGCAGCATCTCAGTATGAAGCCCAGCGGTGTGTTTTTACTGTGTCTATTTCTGTCTTACAAGGACGACATCTTGACCGTGTTCATGAGAGCTCTGGTATATATTGTTTTAAAATACATACAGTATCACAACTTGTGTTGCTCAGCGGCATGTGTGTTTATTGCCACAGTGATTATACACTGTCGCTTTTTGGCACTATGTGATGACCTGACAGTTACTGTGCAGTTCCCCTGCGTCTCTGTCCTCTACATCTGAACATACCCTAGCTGTCCTCTCCTCTCTTGTCCAATAATGGAGCATATTTATCAGGAGATTGTCTCATGGAGGACAACATTACTCAGTCAGTTTTTTTTAAAGCTTTCAAGAAGTTGTCTAGCCAGTTCTGGCTCAATGTTGTTTTTGCCAAATTGGTGCGTAATTATATTGCGGTGACAATGACAAGGCTAGTGTATAATTATTTTTTCACATTAGTTGATACTATCAAGCAAATAGATCGCATATTTTAGAATCTTGTCCCATATCTTCGTATTGGCAACATGATCCAGCCCCAAATGAAGTTTTATAATAGTTAAAGTTATCGAATATTTCCGCGCTTTGAACCATTCCTCCTTAAAATACTGCTTTAGTCACTCTCTCCACACATTATTAGATGCATTTCAGATCGTTTTGCAGTTTTCTTTTCATGTTTCTTTCAGTAGCTTAATCATAAAAACTCAATTCTTATGAATAAAACCATATTTTACTCTGGAGATTCAGTTTAAGTCACAGACTCGATGCTCCTTGTTGGCTTATCCGTTGGTCCATCTCTCTGGACATGTGTAGGATTCTGTAGTTGGGCAGATTTGTACATTAGTCATTCATCCTCAGGCCACTGTGCCAAGCAGCGGACTGAGTGCCACTGAGTGCCTGCTCTGCTCTGCCACATTGTATCTGTGTGCATGCATGCGTGTGATTCATGTGCCATTGAATTACACTCTGTATTAAACAAAGGGGCAGGACAATATCTGGTTAAAACTGAAATAATCCCTCGTTCACGCAAGCCGTCAAAAACCTCGGCTCTTCTGAAATACTGCAGACTCAGGGCCTTCAGTTGATTCTCTCTCAGACCCTCAAGAGGCCAAGAAGAGGCAGAGGAATCCCAGAGCTGAGCTGACATGGATCGCATTCTGCAGTGCTGTGTGGCATCCCAAGCCCTGGAGGGCTGGAAGTTTTTACAATTCAAACAATGTGTGTGTGTGTGTGAGAGAGAGCGGAGATGTGCGACACAGACACACCTCTAACTTTGTGCAACGTCGCAGAAGGTGTAATTTCTTTACTCGCCTCCCTCTATAGTGAACTTATCCAGCGTGCTGTTAAGTTCTCAGAGCACAACTGAAAGCGTGGGGGGGATTTTGTGGTGTATTGTGGGTAAGAGTGTCCTACATCATCTGGAGTGAGTCGCTCTGTCGAGTGGGAGCTATGCATCAGAGGCGTTCACGGTTTTTCTGGGTGTCTGGTGAGTGTAGCCTGCACATGCCGCAGCCTGGAGCCACATGTCCAGTCCCACTCACTGGTGTGCCTCCCCCAACCTCTTCACATTGCCACGTGATCAGCAGCAGGCCACAGTTACTCCTCTGAAACTCTCTGGAGGTGTTTTATATCATTATAGACATTGTACTAAGAGCAGCCTAGTAATGCATTAAGACCAGTACAAGTACATATATAAAATAGATTATATTGTTAGCGAATTAAAAAGCATAGTCAAAGTCAGCAAAAAGTAGAGAGTAATAAGTTAAATTTCTTTTTGTAAAATGCATTTGGTGCTTATTTTTCTCCAGCATACAAGACAGATCACACCGTCTTTCATCTTTGTATGAATAAAATTGGATCTCAATTACCTAGTCAACATACAGTGGCACCCTGAAGTGTTTACCCCGATGGCCTGCTGGGTAATGAGTTTCCCACCACATTATATGGTGTGGGGCTAATGCAACAGAGATAAGATGATGACTGTGAAATTAGTTATTATTCTGTTTGTGTGTGCAGTGGTGGAGTGTGTGTTAATGATAACATTTATCTGGGTTATTAGGTGTGCATTGTTATCAACTGTTCCCACATAGCATGAGTCACTTGCGATTGTGGAGGACGAGGAGGCACGAGGACAATCCAGTCTTCTCGTCTGCACGTCTTTCTTCTCGAGTGAAAAACATGCAAATGAGGGGGGGGGGTGTAGATTTGTTCCATAGTGATAATCCAGAGGTGACTGATGATGTGAAATGAATGCATGGGATGATGTCTTTTCACTTGTTTGTCTCCTTCTCCAACTTTTTCTTTTTTTTTTTTCATTTCGGGGGATAGAAATGGATCCTCAGTGAAACGCATCTTCTGGAGAAATAAACCCAGTCGTCCTGAATGAGGATCGCTGGGGTTTGAATTCCCTCCGAGCACTGGCTGTCTCTAATAGGCCTGAAAGACTGAGAGCCTGAAAGGATGAATGGCTTTTGTTGAAGCCTCCAAGGTTGGACACAAAGAGAGAGGCAGGGGGTGCCATGTGTGTTTGTGTGTCAGTGTGCGCCTGTGTACGGACTTGTGCACGTCAGCTCCCGAGCCCTTATGAGTTAGATGGAATGAGCAGGAAGTGGAGAGGAGACAGAAATATTCTGCCCTCGCTGCCTCTACCTCCAGGCCGGTGAAGAAGGAACTTGACGTACAAAGTGGCTCCACTTATGCAATTACACCCACAACTTTCGGCCGTAGGGCAGATACCTAACGTAGAACACTCATTGACCAAATATCACAGATAGTTGGGATGCCATTTAGTTAACATTGAGAGCACTTTGCTGGAAAAAAATAATATGTACTTATGTAAATAATATGTATTTTTTATTTTAAGGATGGGACGCTTCTCTTTTCTGTAACCACTTCTATGCTGCAGAGCATTTAAAACCAGCTTTCATCGTCTTTGTCATCGACTGCAGATGAATCAGCCATTGACAATGAAGAACCATGTTCTTGTTTCATTTGTTGTTTTTTGGATTCAGATGCGTCAGATCATTATTGACAGCTGATGGATTGAAATCTGCCCAATCAGGTCTCATCCGCTGTTACCTCATCCCTCTGCTGAGCGTCACTTGTCAGCCATTCACACGTCATCTTTTTCCAGACCATTTTTCCCATGTTTTTCTCTCTCTCTGTGTCTCTCTGGGCCCGTCCCGCTCTCTCATTTAGTTTCTTTTATTCTGCAATGTTTGCACTTGGGATACATAACAATGAGAACACGCTGTGTGAGCAAACACAATCGTCGTGGTGCCCAAAGAACTGCAGAAAATGCGCCGAGGCTGCACTGCGGTAGTTTGACTGTACAATGGCTATTAAACAGGGCAGCGTGGATCCGTTGATGGATATAATGAGAACAATGTCCATTACTGTGTTGATGGGGATGCAGGTGGTTGTCGGTGACGATAGTGATGATGATGATAATGATGATGATGTTGTTGTGTCCCTCTCCTCCTCCTCCACAGCCTGTGGGCCCCATTGGTGCGGTCAGGACGATGGACCGGATGAAGATAATCAAGCGGAGGCTGTCCATGTCCCTCCGCAGCGCTCGGCCCGTGGACGACTCGCTGTCTGAACTGGCAGAGCAGATGGCCTTGGACGAGCCGACTACAGCCAGGGACAATGGTGAGACGCTTACACTTGTACCCTGCCATGCAGGAATACACAAGTATATAATATGTATGCACCATGTGCATCACAACATAATAGCTGAGTGGGTATTAAAGGAAAGGGTTGGTAAGTTTTTCTAGCAATAGAACATTTATCACATTCCATTTCCCAATGTTTGTGTCTCACTCTCGCTGCTGCTATTACCTCTTGATAAAACTGTTGGTCACCGAAGTGGAATTAATTACGGGACAGGTTGGGAAGGGAAGCATCCGCCTGGTGACAACCCAGTAGCTCGGGGGTGAGGTAGTTGCGGCAGCTGTGATGCAAATGGTTTTCAGATGCAGCCACTGACATTAACATTCAGGAAAATATGAAGACACAAAACGATACGCGCACACACACTCTGACTCAATGCTTCACCTGAGGTTTTCATGTTAACCTTCATCATCCTCACCTCAGCATCACTTCACTGTTCATTTCACTTCATCACACTGACCGGAGCAGTGCACTGGAAATGTCTGGGAACACACAAACCTGTGTGGCGGATTTGTGTGAGTTGAGGAAACTTGTTTCAGCTCAGAGAAGTAAAGTGTAAAAAGCAGTGTCATCCTCAGAAACGCTGGTTGCCATCTGGTGGTTAACTTCCAGGACTGCAGCTCTGCAGAGTCCTCACCTGACATACAAGCACGACGTGTGATCATCCGTCTTTGAGCGTGCCAGAAACCAGCTGAGAGAATAGAGAGAACAGGGAGGTTGCCGTGTGTTTCTTGTCAAAGAGAAAAGACCAAAAAAAAAACGGGAGTCAAAAATGTTTCAGCGTTCAAAGAAGCGGCGTGTGTTTTAAGCTAGATGAATTGGCCCGGAGTTTGAGTGCAAGCAGCGATAATGTTTGTTTGGTCGTTCCAGCTCCAGGGCTGCAACATCTATATCCAACTGATTAATTTCATTCCCTGCCATGGCTCCTCTCTCCCTCCTGTTTTGGCTTCACTGTCTTTCGTATTTAACAGCTCAAGAGCGCAAGGAAGAGGCGAGGGACGGAGGAAGGGATGTAGGAAGTGAGGCGAGGGACATTAAACTTTAACCATAGCTATACATCTTGTGCTTTTCATCCTCTGTTGACCTTTCCTTCACCGGATCACCCTCCCGACCTCCCACAATCACACAGCTCACTCAGACGGTGCAAAAGACTGGTGGGAAGAAAAAAAAATCCCCACATTTTTCAAAGTGCTAATTACGAGCCATGTTGAGGCTGCTACTACCCTCAGATCAGATTCCTTTTCTTGGACTACTTAGCTGAGTGCCACTGGAGGCGATAAACTGGGAGGGAATTGTGTGATGATTTTAGGGGAACATTAAACTCTCATGCTCTGGGATCACAGTGGAATTTACAGTGCGATGTGCAGGAAATTGGGGATTATTATGAAAGACGGGAGCTGTGAAATGTGGGCTTCCAACTGAATTCTGCAAAAAGGGAATTAATGCATGAGAGAGGTGAAGGAAAGTTGATGCACGTCCTTTGAAAAATCATTTGATTTGTGCACAAGCTCAGCATAGACAAAGAGACTTCAATTCAGTTTGCTAAATATATTTTCCGGTCCCTACGTCAGTGATTTGGATTGCCCTTATCTCTCTGGTCTGCTTCCCTCAGTGTGTCTGCTAGGCTTTCATGTGCATGCCTCTTTTTTTAATTTTAACTCTGTTCACCGCCTATGACTCAACACATTTTCCAAAGCACGTCACATACATTATATGCGTTTACTTGTTTTTCGATGTGCCATGACTGTTTTTTCTCCTCGAACATGAGTACTGCAGCTGCTCCCGCCCTTTTATCGCAGCTCTCCACATTGTACTGTTCCTACATGTTCTGCTGCCTCTCTGTGTCTGCTCTGTGTATGACCTTGTGTCGTCTCTTTTCCTCCTGTTCCCTCCTACATGTCATCTGCCTCTTTATTTTGATGCCACTGTCCGCCCCTCTCTGCATTTCTTCAACGTATCATTCATTTCTTCCCCTTGCATTTCAACTCTCTCCCCTGTCAACTTGCCTTCCCGTGGAATTTTCTCTTCTTCTCTTTCCTTGTCTTCTTTGCTCCTCCATTCCTTTGTGTTTCTTCCTGTCCCTGGCCGTCCGTCTGCTTCATGTGTCTCAGAGCCCATGGTTGTGTGCGCCATGCACCCTCCTGCCTCCCATAGTGCTCCCTCCTTCCTGCGTCAGTACGCTGGTCACCTGGGCCGCACCGCCCTGCGCAGAGAACCAGGTGGGGGGCTGGAAAGAGACAGAGCCTACCTGAGCCTGCACAGGACTGGATCTCTTGGTACACACCACTCACACACTCACTCTCACAAAGCTGCACAGACCAGTGTTGGAAAATAACAAGGTACATTTACTAAATCACCATTCTACTGCCTTTCATTTCTGCCACGCCAATCAAGATGATATTGCAACATGTAAATATTGTACAGCTACAGTCCGTACATGTAACACACAAGTGCAATTTACTGACACAAACTATATATATTCTCTCACAATTTACCACGGATCCAAAAGGCAGAAAACACTAATGACCTTAATCCAGCATTCACGAAGGCATGCACATGTTCACAACACCCCAGCACCCTCACAATCACTTTTTCCTTCTGTCTCTCTGCATTATGTAATGGAACACGTTGTCTGTGGTTCCATGGATCCCAGTAATCTCATTTCCCACTGTGGCAGAACGGCTTACATCAGGAAGGGAGGGAAAGTCGAGGATGGAAGGAAAAGGGGGGAGCAGAAGATGTCCGATGGGTAGAGAATGAAATGAGGCCTGGAAAAAAGAGAGATGGGATTTCAGGGGGAGGGGTGGGTCGAGCGATAGGGAGGGAGGAGTGAACAGTATAGATGAAAGGAGGGAGCGGCCGGCTGAGTGGTAGTTCCACAACGACCTATTAGCTTTGTACTTTGTATCCCCAGAGTCCTTGGCCGTATGAACTGCTGATAGACCACAACAAGCCTCCTTGATTCATTGAACTCTGGCTGACGACCAGTCCTGTAACTGGAGCACGACAACAGCGTGATTTATGAAACTTAAATGTGCTGCAAGGAGTTTTTAACTGCTAATGAAACCGCCTCATTTTTACACGGCGCCCTCTCTATGAGCTGCAACAGCAGGGGAGACAACTGGGAACAAAATCTAGATTCCTGGCAGAGGTAATAAAGAAGCAGGGAGTCTTCTCTCTGTTGTCTTTGCCTCTGACAAGGAAATGTGTAGAAAGATGAGTGACGTCATTCTCGGAGGTCCACAGCTTTAAAAGCCTTTAAAAGCAACTGATAATAGATGGTCCTGTAATATTGCAGTTTTGATAAGGTGTGGTGTGAAAGGTGAAGAGGTGCGTGCGTGTGAGCGTGTTCTGACTTGCTGACTCACTGTGTGCCACTCAGCAGTCGGCGCATGTCGCAGCCTTTAATAGAGCAGCATGATGATGCAATCTCCCTTTCCTGCTGCAGATTACCCACCCTTCCTCCGCTTTCTCTCTCCTCCTCTTCTCCATCCGCCCGCATCCGTTTAACTACGTTATTCTTCAGCGTAGGGGGTTATGTGTGAGTTTAAGAGCCGCTGGGCCGGGAGCCAGCGTGCAGAGAGCTTTTACAGGTTTGTGATTCATCTGTTGCTAACGGGGGCCAGCGCTCGCTCCCATCACCGCGCGCACTGTACTTACAGGAGAGAAAGGCGAACACTGCACTTTTCATTTTCGCTGCTCGCCACCGCCTCACCTCTCCCCCTCTGTGAAGATGTCTGGAAGCACTGTTGAGGATTAGTCGGCACCTCCTGTCTGTTTCGCTGAGAGAGAGGGCCCTGCTCGGAACACGTCGCAGCCGGGGTCTATTTCTGATACTGTCACAGATGCCTTCTCTCTGCCACCTATTTCTTACCACATATACCCAAATGCTATATTTAACCCCTGAGATAAAATCAGAATGGGGCAAAGATAAAGGATGGAAAGCTTTTCAGCCTTATCGCTTCCCCTGTATTGTGCACCATGAGAGACCTTGTTTGTGCCAGGGATTTAATGTAATGCATTAACACTGCATTAATCCCTTTGGCCCACTCACCCTCTTTCTCTCCCTTCGCTCTTAGCCATCCATTTGCTCACACTATCCCTCCACCCTTGGTCCTAGATTGGGTTTAATCAGAACAATGGAGTGGACTCCTTATATGCAGTTCGTCTTCTAGGCTTTTTCTGTGTGCTGCCGCGGCTCGCTTTAGGGGAGAGGATGCTTCACTAGGATTCCGGTGATTTTCAGAGTAGGCAGGGAAGAAAGGAGGGGATGAGGCGTTTGGGACCAGCACAAGGGAGCAGGTAGCTTACAGTAGGCACTCTGGTCCCAGTAATTGAATAATAAGATTCCTTAGATGCAGATAAAAGGTTTAGATGTAATTACTGCAGTCTAAATTCTCCCTCCCCTCCAGCCTCATGTGCATTTCTCTGTGTGTGCATGTTCCTCTGGGGGTTTTATATGCACTCTAGGTTTTATCGTCTCACCCGTCTGGAGGCAGATTATCCAATTTATGATTAAAAAAAAGAGAGAGTGATGAAAACCAGTATATTATAATTGGAATGTGAAATGTAGGGGAGCAAATATAGATGTTAAAGAGGTTTCTAACAAGAAACAGTGGCAGAGAATGAGACCTGAAGTGAAAAGCTGTGTGGAGGAGGCCTTATAGAGAGACAGTGATGGGTGAAGGGATGAGCGCTGAGCTTTTGTCCTTGACATTTTACACAGCATGAAAGTAGAGAGGATGCAGCACTCTACATCAATATATGTCTGTCAATGCCCTGTAAATGCCCATTACTCTTCACTTGAATCCAACTTGGAGTAATGAGGCTGAAACCTGTGTCATGTTGGTTTTAGATGAAATAAATCCAGCAAGCTCAATGTCTTCTCAAATGTGTTTTTAAAATATCCATCACATGTTTTCAGCTTGTGCTGAGTAAACAGGTGAGCTCACGTCTTTACTTTTCTGAGTCAATTGTACCAGAACATTGTGGCCGCTGCCAAGTCTGGTTATGTAGAAGTCTTCATCTGTATTGACATGCAGGGCGTGTGTTTTATTAATGGAGGCCCACAAGACAACCCAGTTATTGACTGGGAGAGGTCAGGTTTTTATGCTGCCGTAAGGGAAGCCGCAGTTTTTATTTTAATGTGCTGATCCTTGAGATTACTTTGACGAAAGATGGCATTTAATAGGTTATCATGCTGACATTTTTGTCAGTTTAAGTTTCTGTGGTGGCAACGTTCATTTTATGGGAAGCCTTTGGTTGTATGCATAAAGCTAATGCGCCGATAGTTATGGGATGTTCATATAAAAACTGATACCGCTTGGCAGGAATCCGGGCTATGTCCTTGTGTGGCTTTTCTCCAGGTACTCCGGGTTCCTCCCACAGTCCAAACACAGGCAGACTTGGGTTAAGTCAATTGGACATTACATCATTGAATCTTAACTGTATTATTTATTATATAGTTGTTGAGCTGAAGCTCATTTGAATTGATTCTTGTTCTGGTCACTGGTTTAATTGATAACAAATCGCTTTATGTTACCACGTGCGCAGTCCTGAGGGGTATGTGCAGTAAGTATGTGCAGTGGCACTTGCAGGGGAGCACTTGTGCATGTGCGCACGGGTCCGGGATGAATAATGGCCTCTGCTTCAGGCCCACAGGGAAGGACGGAGGAGACAGGAAGGTAGCGGGAGAAATGGATGAGAGGGGTAAGATGGGAGCTCAGGATGCTAGAGGTGTCACTCAGGGTTTCAATTTCTGTGCTACAGTGCGATTAGGATGAGGAGCTAGAGGCTGTGGAGGAGGGAAGGAACGAGGGAGAGAGAGCGAGGGAGGGAGAGAGAGTAGGCAGACGAGATTGAGCGATAGAGACTGAGTGAAAGAAAGAGGCTGATCAGGCAGAAAATGTTGTCATTGGCTCCTGGTTGAAAAAAGAAATAAAGAGCAGGACCATACCTTATATTTAACACCACCTCCTGAATCAGGTGGCGGGAGAGACGGACGGGAGGGAGGGAGGGAGAGAGGGAGAGAGAGATATTGGCATCATATAAGAGGGAGGAGACTGATCGCAAGGTGAAGGGAGGGAGCAGGACGACCAACAACACTGGGAACACTGATAGGGGCGCCAGAGGCAGGGAGGGAGCAGCCGAGAGATGGGAGTGGAGCGAGTGGAGAGCGCTGTGACTGCCTGAACAGAGTGGTGTGCTGAATAACAGAAGGAGGAGAGAGAAGACTGGACTGTAAAGGACAAACCTGAGAGAAAGCCTGAAAGGAGGAGCTGGGAGTCAGATCGATGAAGAGCGGGCTGATGACAGTGTTTTACTTCCTGGAGGGACAGTTTGGCGTCCTTGGGCATTGTGTTTTGTGGGGACTCAAAAGGCTGGAGACACGACACCTGTTATTTAGGGATAGGTGGGGTGTGTAACAGTTTTCAGCCGGTGTCTGCAGCGTTTTACCTGCACCTGCACAGTGTTTGACCTTCCTTAGTCAGCAAGCAGGAGTGTGACTGCAGAGAGGGGAAGAGCAAGAACAGAGGGAGTGTCTTCAGGAAGAGAGAGAGTCAGTTAAAGTGGAGTAGCAGCCGAGGGAGTTGTTTGTATTGTGCTTTGTGCGCCTGCACTGTCCTCCAAATGTAAGACCTGCGCATATGGTTCTCCCGGAGGGAAGGAGGCAGCGTGAAGGATAGCTTCGTCTATAATCAGTGACGGCTTCCTTGTTTCTCTCAATTTCCTGAAAAATCTCTTTGCGAAATGTGTTTTTGAGATTTTTATACAAACCTCTCGGCTGGCTCGTTCTGAATTCTCTGGAATGATGGATTCGTCGGGCAACCCCCCAGGGTGCCCCGCTCGTGCTCCCATCAGGGTAGGAGAAACCAGGATGGAGGACCCTAGAGTAGGAGAGGGGGTGAGAGTAGGAGAGAGAGACACCCCGCTGAGGCTGTCGCCCTTCCGCATGCTTCGAGTACTGGACTCACGTCTCGCTCCGGGAATCCGTATCGGTGAGTGTCATCATTGACATCATCAAGTTCATCTGCAACATAAACTAATATCTTCTCACAAGCTAAAATATATACGGACTGAAATATGAAGGTAAGATCAAACCATCATCAGGTTTTAGCTGATTCATCATATAGATTAGTATTTTTTTGGACCAACAAACATCTTAGAACTATTTATTCATGTGGATGTGCGTGCGCTCGCATGTGAGGAAATGTGGGTAAATTCAGGAAACTCACGGAACTCCTTAGACAAGTTTAAATTTTTTAATTACTTTTATAGTTGGCACAATGGCCGTGCTATCTGTAGCCTACCACTCACACAAATATGCCAGACAGTACGATGAGCTGTGCTTACATTACAAGCAGTTTGAGAAATTGACCTAAACAATAGAACAGAAAATTTCAAAGTGAAGTAAGTATTGCATGTGGACTATTAATTCTACTTCTGTCCCCATGAGCAACCCACTGAACCTGACATCCAGCCTTGTGGAGCGAGGACTCATGATTTCCATTACCCTTTGAAAAGCTCTTTTCCTGAGGTGGATTTCCTGAGGTGGATTTCCAGTGCTGTGGACTTCAGAGTTGAATGAGATAAGGATAGCTCTAAAAGCAGCACACTCACCCTTCACGACGTGTTAGCGGAGAGTCAGCAACCTGAACTAGGCCAGCCGGGCTCCAGAGCCAGGTGGAACTCATGAAACTTACTGTCTGCCTTTAGTTTGTGATGAAAATGGAACAGAGACAGAGCCAGCGGAGAGATATGGGAGACAGAGTGTCCTGAGAGATTAAGATATGTTTGTGTGTGTCATTGTATGCATAGCAGAGCCCGCCCAGTTTATCAGCTGACTAATACACATTGGCCTGATATGAACCTTTCACAGACATGTTAGGTTAATCACGGATATAAAAACTCTAAATGAAAACATATGTCTAAAGAATAGACATTTATGTCTGTATTTTAAATCAGGGATTTTACTCCCTATGATTGCCATTTGAATTTTCCACCCAGTTGGGTCCTTGGGTGTCTCTGCTTCACTGTTCACACTAACAGACAAACCCCAGACATCTCTGAGAGTTACAGAGCTGTGACATAACAGCAGCACCGGATACTCACTGCTCGTAGGTGTGTGTGTGGCCGTATGTGTGGCGGTCAGCATGTAGGTATCCTGGATCAGTTTCCCCTCACTCTGCTGTTGGTTATCTTGAGTTTAGGGTTTCACCGTCAGGGTGGTGAGGGTTGATCTCTGATATCACGACTCACTGCTCAGCTTTCCTACCAAGCTGCTCTTTATACGTACACCAGTATCACTGTCTGGATTTGAGGCCACAGGCCCCAGGCATCAGACCGGCTGGTTTACTGAGCATTTACACAGATGGATTGTGTTTGTGTTTTTGCTAATGAGAACATGCTGCATTTGTCAACAGATAGTTGAGCTAATGGACAGATGTAGGTGGAAATAAGCATCACGCATCAAAACAGGTAGTTTGAGCGTTTGTTGGTGAGAAAACCTTTACACCAAGCTGGTGATGGAATATACAAAGGAGTTGATTCCTCTCTGTCTGGGCATCTGAATGAGGTCTGAAAACCCATGAGCTTAGTCACTGCTAGTTGGCCCTTTATCTCTAACCTGACCTTGGGTATTGCTTGGAGAGAAGGGGAGTATCTGTGGAATGAGTCGGGCTGTTCTCTTTTCACGGTGAGCAGATTGTACTGTATGAGGATGATCAAAAATTCTCTCACGCCAAATCTGCCTTATTTGAATCTGTGCCATAAGAATCTTGGCTGCTCTAGTTCCAATTTTGAAGAATCTCCTGCAGGGCCAACAAAATTTGGTCTTCAACGCTGACTTGAATGATTGGCCAACAGAAGAGCATTTACTGAAGATGCAACACAGATGATATGTGGGTTGTGTTACCTAACATCTGTGCCAGGCACCTCTGCTCTCCTGTCCTCCCCCGTTGCTCTTGCATTATAGGCTTGAAATCCAGGATAATAATGTGGTACATTCTTTACAACTGAAAACCTGCCCGTTACCGCATAAAGGAGCCTGGCACGCATGACCTGGAATCAACCTCAGGTGTTACTGCTCCACTCTGCTGCTCTGTGATAAATTACTTTACCTGTCTGGCCCTCATTTCTGTCCTGAGGCTGGGGTGTCACAGTCTCTCAGGGGACTCATCTTTCTTTCCAGTTCATCAATTCTCCTTGTCAAAACCATCCTCCCCAATCTCCCCCTTTATCTCCCTCCCCTCTGCTGAGGGCTGCTGTGAAACGTGTACACATCAGATGATGTAAAGTAGGATGTAGCTAACATTTGGGAGTGAACTTTGACGTCTGCCAAGTCCCTCTTTACTGAATACAAACCAAACAAAACATCATTCCTCATACCTTAACTTAAACCTTAACTTGGACTATCCCAGCTAATAATCTAACCCTACCTCATCCAACCCTTAAAAATCTGTCTCACGTCAGGACCTCCATTTGACGAACGGGCCCATGGAGGTGCTGCATCTATTGTCAGACCCCCCCCCCCACTTACTGTATGTGCTGCACATGACCCAGACCTGGGAGCTATCAGGCATCAATGAAACCAAACCCAGAGAGTTACCCTCCCCCACATTTACTCACTAACCAGTGAAGGAGGCAGTCTTGTCTGCAGCACCGTGACTCATTAATCAGATGGATTCTGGGGTGGACTGAGGTGTTTGTGTGCGTGGCGGGAAAGGGGGGGGGCTACTGGCAGGCAGAGATGGGAAAGCTCCCACTGCATGCAGTGTAATATCGATCTCAGGCCTATACCCGGCTTACATCACTGTGTGGTTGGTACAATACATAATCTGGGGGATTGGGACCCTGCCATAGCTGTCGCAGAGGGGCGAATATGAGACAGACAAAAGGCCACTAGTGAGCACATGGGAAGACAAACAGAGGACAAGGATACTCAAGAGTGAAGGAGTGTCAGTGTCATTAAAACGGACCACTTTCCAAATGATCTGTTTTGGATGCATATTGAAGATGAACATTCAACGTTCAGCTCAAGTTTCTCCACTAGTTCTATTTCACAGAGAGTCATTCTTGACAATAACACTGCCTGTGTGTGTTTTCCAGGTATTGTCCATGAGAATGTGAAGATGGGTTCAGATGGAGAGAGCGATCAGGCGTCTGGAACGTCTTCTGATGAGGTCCAGAGTCCAGTCAGGGTTCGCATGAGGAACAACCACCATCGGCGCATCTCTAATGAAGTACGGACCTTCGCCTTTGATTTTCACACACACACTCTGTGTGTGTGTGTGTTTTGGAGGAGTCGTCGAGTGATGAGCGCAGCAGCGTTACGGGAAATGCCTTTGGACACACAGGCTGCTGTGAACGGTGGAAGGGACTAATTTAGACCATGTTTACCACACAGAGGGAAAGAGGGGGGATGGGGGGTGCCAGGGTGAGATAGTAATTATGGATGTAGGACTAATTATTGGTATGACAAAGAAAGAGGAGAAACTGGAATAAGAGAAAGAGAGAGGGGGGGGCGTAGAGGACAAAATGAACGGCAGGGGAGAGCTGTGTTTCCTCTCAGCCACCCCCCCTCTGTTCACCCCTTCCCCCCCATCTGCCTTTCTCCCCTCAGGAATCTGTCCATTCCTCTCTCCTCTGCTCTTGCTTTCCCCTCCTCCTCCTCTTCCTCTTCATCCTCTACAACAGTGCCAGCCTCCCTCTTCCTCCTCTCTCTCTCTCCCTCCCTCTCCCTCCGTCAGTGTGTGTGTGCAGTCATGTGGCAGGTCAGAGACATGCATCGTTGAAAGCGCATGTGTGTGACTGTACAGAAAGACACGTTTAAGAGACCATCGTGTTTACCATACATTAAGTTGCATGTCTGTGAGGGCACCTTCGCCTTTGATTTTCACACACACACTCTGTGTGTGTGTGTGTTTTGGAGGAGTCGTCGAGTGATGAGCGTGGCAGCGTTACGGGAAATGCCTTTGGACACACAGGCTGCTGCGAACGGTGGAAGGGACTAATTTAGACCATGTTTACCACACAAAGGGAAAGAGGGGGGATGGGGGGTGCCAGGGTGAGATAGTAATTATGGATGTAGGACTAATTATTGGTATGACAAAGAAAGAGGAGAAACTGGAATAAGAGAAAGAGAGAGGGGGGGGCGTAGAGGACAAAATGAACGGCAGGGGAGAGCTGTGTTTCCTCTCAGCCACCCCCCCTCTGTTCACCCCTTCCCCCCATCTGCCTTTCTCCCCTCAGGAATCTGTCCATTCCTCTCTCCTCTGCTCTTGCTTTCCCCTCCTCCTCCTCTTCCTCTTCATCCTCTACAACAGTGCCAGCCTCCCTCTTCCTCCTCTCTCTCTCTCCCTCCCTCTCCCTCCGTCAGTGTGTGTGTGCAGTCATGTGGCAGGTCAGAGACATGCATCGTTGAAAGCGCATGTGTGTGACTGTACAGAAAGACACGTTTAAGGAGGACAATGAGGGAGCTACTAGAGCTGTTCTGCTTTGTGAGTACGGGGACACGTGTGTTTATATGTGGGTCTTTATTCAGTCCGTGCCCGTGGATAAGAGGGCATGAGTGTCAGTGTCTTTGTCAACTTGTGTCCATTGTTGTCCTTTTGGAAACTAGCATGGAGAGCGCGAATATCTGTTGTTGCACGTCTCTGGTCACGAGTATGAGTTGCATGGAATATACAGTGCTATTTCATAGTTTTTTGTGGCAGCCATCTGCAGCTTCAGTCTGTTGGGCTTTCTTAATTTTGTACATGTGACTCACGGAAGCTTAAACGTGTATAAATTATACAAAGGTCTGCAGGTTATGTTGTATTTTTCTCCATGTGCTCATATTTAATGCTGTTGTTATGGTAGCCAATGAGCTCGGATGAAACGTCTCAGGCGTGAAATCCCTTAGCCTTTCATCTTTAGGGAAACACACACCCCTCTACGACCCCACTAACGCTCAGATGTAAACACACACACACACGCACATCGAGGGTATGTACTGTGGGGCGGTTGGGACTGGGCCAGGAGCCGCTGCCATGGAAACAACATGTGACTAGCACCTCGCCAGCGAACACGTCCTACATGGATAGCATATAGGAGGGATGCATTGTGGGAGGAAGAGCAGCACACCGTTGCATTCCAGCAAGGAGGAAATCAAAGTTATTCCAGTTGATGTGCAGAAGTGTAGGCCCTGGCATTCATTATGCATTTGCTGTGTGGTAAAAGCACAAGGTCTCAAAAATAAAGTGAACAGAAGCAGAAGGCTGACTGGACGCAACGTTTTCAAGGGATTCCACAGCTCCTGACCGAAGCCACGACACAGTTCACACACTGAAAGAGCAATCAGCTAGAAAAATATGAACTGTGATTCATAACAATGCCTCCAGATGGGTTCCAGGTTGGGGGGGAGGTTGGGACCAGCGGTGGACCGTGCTGCTAACTCCTTGTAATTGTTGCTCATTCACACGAGCAGACTGAGGCACCTAAAACCATAGATAACCTCATTGCCTGGAAAGACTCATGGAGAGAGAGTGTGTGTGTTGTTTGGTCTCAAAAGTAGGCCAAGTTACCCAGGCTTGATTTTAAAGAAAACTCTTTTGCCTGCCTCAGAAATATATCCCTCTAGGGTGGCTGTTTAAAACAATAATTATCTTGTGAAGGTTGAGCTTGTTTATGAGGATGTCAAGGCAACTTTACTCTGCTCCTTATTTAACTGTTAAAATTGAATTGATAAAGATGCGATGTGATTATTTTGGCTTTATTATTACTGTTGTATTGCTGTTCATGTTATTGTTATTGATTCATGACAATACTCTTAAACCTTTCTCTCTCTCTTCATATTCTCTGTTTCAGGACATAAACAAGCGTCTGTCTCTCCCAGCTGATATCCGGCTACCGGAGGGCTACTTGGAGAAGTTTGCAATGAACAGCCCGCCCTTCGACAAACCAATGAGCCGCAGGCTACGACGTGCTTCGCTGGTCAGTGTGTGCACTTGTGCGTACGTTTGCGTTTGTGTATGTGTGGGCAGAGCGGCTGAGACTAGTTTCAGTGCACCACTCTCGGTGTGGTTGTTTTTTAGTGATCCCGGCCTTGCATGTGTATTTTTGTGAGCGCTGGTGGGTGTGTGCCTGTTTGTTGAGCAACAAAAGTGATGTGAACTTTAAGTGCCATTGTGCACCGTTAACATGGTCGTACGGCCATTATATGCACTGACACACGAACGTGGTCTCATTGTAAGCGGTGTTATGCTACAGAGCTTACAATGGCTCAGTAGGGAATGAATGATGGAGTGCAAATTATGTATCCAGGCCAAGACTGAGTATGAAACTGGGGGTGGGAGAGAAGAGCTGACAGAAGGGGGCTTGATTGGTAAGAATAGGCAGATATCCATGAATATGCAGAATGTCCCTTGCCACCCCTTTGTGTTGCTGCTGAAGAACTCCTGTTTTTCACGCCGTCCATCCTTGATTTCACATCGCTCCTTTGTGTCTGCGATCATTTCTTAAGTTTCCCCTCATACGCGACTGAGCGCACTGCTCTGCTCCCCCTCCTCGCACGCACATTCTCTTAAAAGTCCACTTCTCTCAGCCTTGCTGGTGCATTTCACTTACAATGCGATTTCCCGGAAGTCTGGAAATTCTGTGGGAGAGCGCCGAGGATTCGACCTCCATCAAGCAGTTTTGCTGTAATTATTGAACAGAGGCCTGTGCCCTGCCTCCGGCTCCCGGCTTGAAGCTATTTAATAACTACAGCTATTCTGCAGGAGTCTTGTGGAGATGAAAGGGAGGGATGTTTGAAGGCAAGTTTGCTGGGAAGTAGAGAGATTTATGGGTGTAAGGGCAGATGATAAGGGGAGGGGTGGTCTCTAGGGATGTCTGCGTCTTCTCAGAATAAATACGTTTTTCTTTTCTGGTGTTTGTCAGCTCGCATGCGGCCGTGGTGATGGTATGGATCTGATGTAATAGAGGAATCAATAATTCAGCAGCGGTGCCGGACTCATCTGCTGCTGCTGCAGCTCTCCTGACTAGGGTTACATGCCAGGACACCTTGAAGTGAGCCAGAGAGCAGGGAGGAGAGAGGGAAAGACGCATAGAGGCATGATGAGGGACGCTAATGACAGGGAGACATGTTTTAAAACGTGATAGGATGCTCTAAACAAGGTTGAACACATACGCAGAAAAATACTTGGCCGCTGTTATGAACGATCGGACCAGCATTTACTGGAATTTAAAGTTTATGTAGAGCAGCTCATCCTTACCTCAACTAAGGGGATTATGTTTTTACCCCTGACTGTTTTTTTTTTGGTGGGTTGGTTTGTAAACACGATAATTCAAAAACTGCTGAGCGTATTTTCATAAAACTTGGTGGAAGGGTGTGGTGCCAGGCAGGGAAGCTCAAAATCAGTCTTGGTGCAGATCCAAGAATTTTCATCCACTTTCCTTGACAACGCAGAATCGGATGTTTTTTCAATTTTCCCACCGAACATTTCAGATGTTGGATGGATCTTGATTCAAAAAGGCAGGCATGTTTAGGGAGGTGATGCTCATGCATGTGTGAATTTAAATGGAACCTGATTGAATTTAAGGCCCTTTAACGGAGGTACGTGCCCAGCAAAGTGCTAACTGTGTGGACTAGTTTTCCCTAATGGGACAGTTAAACCTGTTGTTAGAACAACAAGTATATGTATTTAGCCAAGTCTCTCAAGAGCAAGTGTCCTGAGTCATCCTTTCATTAATTGAATTGAAGTTTTAAACTGAATGTGAGCTCAGTGATGTCATGGCTTTCGGGCTCATTTGTTACCGTAACGTTGAACACGTGTCCGGTGTCAGATAACAGGTGCATCGCGTCTGAAACTGTGTATTCTGATCTCTGAATGGCTTCCAGTGTAATGCAAGTGAAGTTGGTTGGTATCACTTTTCCCTCATGGCCGCTGCCCACTCGCCATGAATTATTCACAGAGCCGTCCAATGAGATCCGGCGTTCCATGGTGCTGAGGAAATGTTAAATGGACTGCGGTTATAAAACGCCTTTCTAGTCCTAAAGTCCGCTGGAAGCGCTGGACACTACGAGTCGCATCCATCCATCCATTCAAACATGCATTAATACTGCGCTTCTATTTATAGAGCTTCCTTATCATGCATCCCATTCACACACTGCGGTGCAGCCGTCAGGGGCAGTTTGGTGTTTTGCTCAAAGACATGAACCGAAGTAGTTGGGGATCAAATCCACACACATCACAGCATATTTACATTTACAATTTACAATATATTAGTGAATTTAAAAGTGGCAGATACCTGTTAATGTGCCCCTCTTTGTGAGCGAGCGTGTTTTTTTTGTTCACTATATATTAAAGTTTATTAACTTGGTAAACTTGGCTTAATTTTCCATCCATTCCTTTTGGTCAAACTGTTGTTGTCACTTGTAGAAGGTGAGACAGATCAAGATGTTTACAGGCTGATTGATCGAAGCCCGGACCAATTACATCATGTTAATTAAAGGGCTCTCCTCTCCTCCCACCTCCCATTTACTGCCTCCTCTCCACTCGGTAGAGGGCTGTCATTTTCCCTCTCCCACTCAGTGCTCGGGAGGTAATCGACATTTTTCTCGATCCACAGTCGATCCACTTTGCAGACATCTTTCTTCTCACGTTTCTTCCCTTGGCCGTCAGTCCATTTATCCACACGTCTGCTGGGTTCCTGTACGGGGCTCAGACGGAGCACACATTTTGTTTCTGGTTTTGTGTTGCTTTAATTTGATCACTCAAACTTGGCCTGACCTAGTTCTGCTGAGTAAGCTCACTGGAGCGTTGGAAATGGAATGAACCCGTTGCCATCAAAAGCATACGCAGGGACACCACACACACACACGCACGCACGCACGGGTGCGCACAAAAAGCATTGTAAGGTACACAGATAGGAAGCGTAGTTACACACTGTAAGCAGAGAATGGGCTGGAGGTGAAGAGCTGGCCTTTTCTTTTGTTTTATAGATGCTTCAAAAAGGCGAGAGGCCACACTTTTCTTTAGTGGAGTGGTTATGAATATGTGTGTGTGTGTGTGTGGGGGGGGGTGCTCATGGGACTGACTCCCCCTGTCAAAAGAGCTACACAGCTCCTGACAGCCGCTGTCACAAACATGGAGGGAGAAGCTGTGTGTGTGTGTGTGTGTTTACATTTCAGCATAGGTTGTACGTCTCATCAGAAGAACAGTTTTGCTTCTTGCCCACAGGGACACAGTCAAATACACACAAAAATGTGCCTTCACACACAACTCCATAGTTGTTCTTGATGCTCTGTGTAAAGTTAATTTACCAATTATAAAAATCACGTTGGATAATATTATGTCTCTTAATTAGTTATGTACAATTAAAACTTGTCCACACACAAATACACTCATTTCGCCGTGTAAGTCTTCTTGAGTCCCAGTGTGTCGGGATGCTGGCTGTAAGGCACGCCTTTAAAGATATCACATGCCCCATCAGCTAACTTGGTCACTGGAGACCCTTCCTCCCTCCCTCCCTCCCTCCCTGCACAGCCAAGCGTTGGCCTGGCACTCAGATCAGCATCACGATGGGAAGGGCCAGCACGAGATTGAGGGAGATGAGCACGTCGGATGTGACCAACACAGTCAAACAGAGGCTGAGGAGACGCTGACACAGAAAGACAAATAAGTGAGGAGAACTGTCAGCGTGAGGGATAAACACTGGCAGGCCTGTGGGTATCACAGCTTGACATAGCTACATCCATCTATAATTCATGACCTGAAAACCCAGGGGCCACATACATTATGCAGCTAAACCTTTATTAACTAAGAACAGGATTAATTCTGAATTCACTGTGCGTACGCTGATGTAAAGTATGTGTGTTGGATATCCATAAATCCATAAAAATGTTTAGAAGTGATATGTTATCCACATTAGGCTGTCTGGAGAGCTAGGAGGTCATCCCATCATATATATATATATATATATATATATATATATATATATCATTCAGATGTGAGTCCATGCTGTGTCCTGAATGTCGTTATTGAGTGGCCACAACCTTTGGAGTCTAAAACAAGTCAGAACACATCTCTTGAAAACCTGGTATGTTTTGTTTTCAGGAACTTGCAGACCAAGTTTTTGGTTCTCTTTTATAATGCACGATTGTTGTGTTTATTATCACTGTTTCATTTCATTCATTCACACAGCTTGATGGAAAAAAATCAGGCATATTTAGGGAAATGATACCCATGACTGTGGGAATGTTGGTGCTGCTTGACCAAAGTAAAGGGGACTGTTGGGCCTTGGTGGACGTGTACGCGCCCCTGTGTGTCATTCTGCTTTGTGATTCGGCACAGTTACGCAAAAAAGGAAATTTGTGGAGGGTTGGGCCTTGATCCAAGGAATAGTCCATTTGAAATTTGGAATGGATCGCGATACAGGCGTGGATCCTTGTGCACAACTGTGTCAGGAGGAATTTCTATGGCTGTAATTCAAATTGCAGCATGAGTGCCGCAGAAAGTATTGGAGAAACCAAGTGGTTGTTTTGGCACAAACACAGACACACGCAGAGAATGACGAGGCCTGGTGACTCAGACCCTGCAGTTATAGGCCAAATGTCAGCAGCACTGGGACTGAAGTCTGAGCTATCAGCCTTGGCCTGGAGGATTTGATTCAAGAGTGGTTATCTCAAATACGGCGAGGTAGCCAAGAATCAGATTATAGCCAAAATAAATGGGGCACTGGCTTAGCAATCACTTATAAACGCAGCGCTCTAAACTGTTTTCTGTCTGTTCACTCTAGTCTGAAATCGGCTTTGGGAAACTTGAGACCTACATCAAACTGGACAAACTAGGAGAGGTGAGCTCAAGAAATCAGTCCGAACACGAACAACAGGTTATGTCTTGAAGCAGTCTGGGTGCTTTACTTTACACAAATGCACTCACGTGTGTTGTTCTCTCTCTCCAGGGGACCTATGCTACTGTGTTTAAGGGTCGAAGCAAGTTGACGGACAACTTGGTGGCTCTGAAAGAGATCCGGCTGGAGCACGAGGAGGGCGCGCCCTGCACGGCTATCAGAGAAGGTCAGGACGCCATTGATGTGGCTCCCTGTGCCAAGAGACATTTAAATAATACTCACGCGTTGTCTCTGTTTGACTGACAGTGTCTCACGTGTCTCCCTCTTTATAGTGTCTCTTCTGAAAGACTTGAAACACGCCAACATCGTCACTCTCCATGACATCATCCACACTGACAAGTGCCTGACACTGGTGTTTGAGTACCTGGTGAGTGCCCGTGCTACGCATGGCTCCTGTGTTCGTTCAAAGGGAACTCTGGATGTAAATCTACATCCTCCATCTTTCAGGAAAAAGACCTGAAGCAGTACATGGATGACTGTGGGAGCATCATGAGTGTTCACAATGTCAAGGTAATCCAACAATAATGGAATCCAATTTGCAACTGAAATCAATGAGCAGATTAACAGTAATATGAGTGGCAATCTATACATTATTAGTTTAATATTTATCCTCTCTCCTCCTCCAGATCTTTCTGTTCCAGCTGTTAAGAGGTCTGGCGTACTGCCACAGAAGGAAGGTTCTCCACAGAGACCTCAAACCCCAGAACCTGCTCATCAATGAAAAGGGAGAGCTCAAACTGGCAGACTTTGGTAAGAATTAGATTCCACTTCACATGAAGTGTCTGAAAACTTTCTATGTTGGTTTGACATTTCAGGAGTGCAGGGTTAACTGGAGGTTTTGGCACAAGTAGCTTTGACGTGTGCTTTAATCAGTTGATGCCAACTTCAAGTTTAAAAGAACAATGTGGAAACCAAGACAGAATTATGGAGGAGTTTTTTTAATAAATCATGCAGTGGATGAGGTTGAAAGCCTCACCAGATACCACTAGAGGCAACACTCCTCCTTAAACAGAATGATGCTCTTGACTAACCTCTCAACACTGCCCTCTGTAGGTCAATCTCCACATGTCACCTGGTCATACCACTCCAGTACTAAGAAAATAAATAAAACACAAATGCAGATGCAGAAGTTGTATTCTTGTGGGTTGACTTCCTGAAGGATGTTCCATTGACCTGTTCACCCCTGTTTGTGTGAATTCAGGTTTGGCCCGAGCCAAGTCTGTCCCTACGAAGACCTACTCAAATGAAGTGGTGACATTATGGTACCGACCGCCGGATGTGCTTCTAGGCTCCATTGAGTACTCTACACCCATCGACATGTGGTGAGCAAACATCACGGGGCTTTGTGAATTGTTGCAATTCGTATTGAGCTCCATCTACACCTCATTACGACTCTATGAGTTTAACACGTTCCTCTGTTTCTGTGTGTCCAGGGGTGTGGGCTGCATCTTTTATGAAATGATCACCGGCAGACCCCTTTTCCCCGGATCGACTGTGGAGGACGAGCTTCACCTCATATTCCGTATCCTCGGTAAGACACCCCCAGCTCAGTATGAGAGATCATTTTCCTGGTGCAACTTTCATGTAATTCTCTGCCTACTGCCCCCCCCCCCCACAGGCACTCCCACTGAAGAGACCTGGCCTGGTATCACCACCAGTGAAGAATTTAAGACGTACAATTTCCCACAATACCATGCAGAGCCCCTCGTCAACCACGCACCAAGGTGTGCAGCTTTAACCAGTCCTCTTTATGCGTGTGTGTGTATTGAGTGACTGATAGATGTAATAAGATGCAGGATTGATTTTCAGGAGAAACTGTAGTCGAGCATTTCCGCCCTCTGTTGAAAGAGCCGGAACGTTCCACAGCCCTAGAGCGCCTCTGTCAGCATTTCACTCAAGTGACCCTCCACCCTTCATTTGCTTTCTGTTACAGAATAGACAACGACGGCCACGACCTGCTCTCAATGCTCCTACAGGTGCAGAGAACATTGGCGCACGCAACAAAATTGTCGTATGCAAAATTGTGGATAAACAGCCAACAATCCTGTCTCTGTTTCTTGTCTTCAGTTTGAGGCAAAGAAGCGTGTATCAGCCGAGGACGCTTTCAGACACTCGTATTTTAGAAGTCTGGGAGAGCAGGTTCAGACACTCGCTGACAGTGAGTACAAACAGTCCCACCATTGGACACACTCAAATGGAATTTACACACCGTCTCACCAACGTCTCTTTGGTTTTTCTAGCTGCATCCATCTTCTCCGTCAAAGACATCCACCTCCAGAAAGATCCAGGGAAGAGATCCTCGGTCTACCCAGACTCAAGTAAGTCCTCCAGGGTAGACGAATAGAGGGGGAGGAGTAAAGCAGGGGATGAGGAATTCCCAGTGGGAATAGAGATTAGGTTCTGCTCCCTGTCCTCTTACTCTTCTCGTTTATTTTATTTTTTTCTCCGTGTCTCTCCTGTGTCCTCTTTCATGCCACTGTGTGGTCGTAAATGTCACGAGGTGTCGCAGTCTGTCTCCAGGTCCATAACTTAAAAATTCTCAACTCCAGTCACTGCAATGCATTCAAAATCTATAATCAGCCCAACACAAACATGGACGCACACAGTAATTGGACAGTACTACGCTAGTAAACAGGTTGAACTGCAGTATTTGTGTCATTTGAGAGGTGTGTGTGTGTGTGTGGGTCATTTATTCTGAACTCTGATGTTTAACAGAACGTAGCATTATGAGCACAGCCTCACTGACCTGCGAGCATCATAGCATTAGGATTTGGCTTAACGCACCACTGTGCGGTTAAGTCCTGCCTCACAGAGCTGTTAGCATGGCTATCGCGTCTTAGTTTTAATAGCAGCAGATTACACTCGGGTGCCTTTGGTTATGCACTCAACGAACTAATGCAGATTATCACCAAGCGTTGAACAGCGAGCTGCACAAGTCGAGGTTTCACCAAAGGTCAAAACTGCTCAACGCGCGCGTCAGATTTGAAAGGAGATGTAATTATAGATGATGTCTGATTTTTGAAGGATGCTAATTTCAAGACTTCAGGTTAGCCAATCACATCGCCTCGTTTTCAGTGCATCCCAGGAGTTTAACTTTAAAACACTGTATTCATTAAGTATGCATGCCTGATGTGCTCAGATGAAGTCTTTTTGTGTTGATCACAGTCTCAGCCTTTGTGTGTATGTGTGTGTGACTCTTTCTTTCTGTTTCCCGCTGCTGCTCTGTCGTCTCCTGATAAACTGCCCACCCCTCCCTTCCCTCCTGGTGCCCACGCTCTTTCCTCCTTCGCAAATGCTCATCTTTTCCCTTAATCCCTTCTGTCTCCCTTTTGTACCCGACTCCTCCGCAACACTTCAATATTTCCCAACCTCCCCAACCCACCTGCCCCCCCCCACCCCCCCCACCCCCCCCACCCCCCCCAACCCCCCACCCCACCCCAACCCCTAACCCTTAAAAAAAGCGATGGCCCATAAGCTAGGCTCAGCACCCTCGCAGTACTTCCAGAGAGAAGCAGCCAATCCCAGGGCTCAGAGTCACAATCTCTCCTCCACTTCCACTGGCTGAGTGGCCCCTACCATTCTGGTAAATACGGTCTCTTTCATTCTGTGAGTTTCACCTCTTTATTTCCTTTTTGTGGCTGTTACTTGCAACTTTTCTTCTGTCCATCACTTCATCTTCTCTGCTGAGGTTGCATTTCTCCTCCGTCCTTGCATCCCCTGAGCCATACCCACGTAGTGTGTCACATGATTTAGACCTCATGTCTTCCTTTCTTGTTCTTTCTTTCCATTTTTATCTCCCCATTCTTGCTCCTGCCAGTCTCCCATCACATTTCAAGGCCTGCCCCCGTAGGCATCGTCTCGACTTTCACTTACCTCACTCTCTTTTTCTCCAAGTCAGCCACTCCCAGGGTTCATTTCAGGGATTAAAGGGGCAACGGTATATCCATAATGGAAAAAGAATGTGGTCCAAGAATGGGGAGTCATGTGATTCTTTTCATTTGCAGTCCTGTTTAGGTTTCTGCAGCGAGAGATGTAGGCTTGTTGTTCACACTGAGTAAGTGATGGTTTGGCGCAGTGTGTGTTTGCTTGAGTGTGTTTTAAATGCACTTTTCCATCAGCATGGATAAGGCTGTTTGTTTTACTCCAGTGTGTTACTGTTACTGGTAAGTATGGTTTAGCTACAGATCCAGAGACATACACATACAGTACAACAGGTTATGTAATACTGTACTGTGTTAGTGTTTTCCTGACAGTGATAATACTACAGGTATGTTGCATTCTGTTGTCTAAAAGCCTGTGTGTGTATGGACAGCAGCTTTTTAACATATTGTGTTCATAGAGTGAGTGGGAAGTGAAAAGCATCCCAGCGCCACCTAGTGGACGCCATTATTAGTGGGACACATTTTTGATGAAATTTACTGGAACGACTGCCAGTATCTGTCATTCTAGGTAGATGAAAACACAGTAATGTTTGTTCAAATGTTGTTGATTTTAATTTGTAATTTTATGCAGTGAAATTCTGGTGAAACGTCATGATTGACAGATTCTGACAAACCATTGGTCTGCAGGCATTTTTCAGTTTTCTGGCCAAATGGACTAATGGATAAACATAGTAATTGTTGGTTTCAATTTGATGTGTGTGCAATGTTTGAGGCTTTGTAGAGTATCTATTGTGCTGCTGGCGTGGAGTGACATTTTGCTGAGGAGTGTGGTGGTGCTGTGTTTGTGTCTAGATCAAATGCTAACAATAGCTTCTCTCTCTCTCTCTCTCTCTCTCTCTCTCTCTCTCTCTCTCTCTCTCTCTCTCTCTCTCTCTCTCTCTCTCTCTCTCTCTGTCTCTCTCTGTGTCTCTCTTAGCCCAGGGGAAGAGCAGGAGGCAGAGTGTGTTGTTTTAGTGCTGCCGGGGGGCGCTGAGGCTCAGAGGACAGTGACACCTGGAGCTGTCCTCCCAGATATACTTTCACTGATCCTGCCACACACGCAGGAGGACAGACATACACCCTGCCGTAGACACACACACACACACACACAGATATAAGGCTGAAGAATTCTTACTTGACAAAAAATAGAAACTTAGAGTTCAACCCCAAAGACGGAAAAATGAGGACGTGTGCATGTTTCTGGACGAAGAGTGGGACAGGACTCGACTCCTTGCTGCTGCTACCACTGCTGACCAGAGGAGGGCAGCGTTTGGGATGATGTGGGCTGACTCTGGTTATTTCAAACAGTTTTGCTTCATCACTCAGCTGTGGGAGAGAAGGAAGAAAATGACAAACCCTGATGCTCTCTCTCATTTGTGACTACTGTTTTCGTCTTGGACTGTTGCTGTACATAAAGAGACTGAGCTGTAGAACGCTTTTTCATGACACGCCTCAGCCTGAATCCAAACACTAAATATTGCACCTCAGCCCCAGATCCTTGCCTATCTTCTTGCCCCCCCCTCCACACACACACATACACCTCTATCTCTCAAATACACAAACACACACACACACACACTTGATCGCAAGTGTGTGTAGATCATTGGAGTTTACAGAGTTAAACTTTAGCACCTTATTGTCCAGTGGAGGTCAGGGTTGTTGTTATTATGTTACCTCATCAGTCACTCGAGCAGAGCAGGGTGTTAAGTACATGCTAGATATTAGAGTGAAGGAGAATCGATATGAGAAACCAAAAAGAAATTCACAAACAACCAATCACAGGCGTATTGGACACAGCCACACTGCTACTCACAACACGATGCTGCAACGATGCTCCTGCTCCAGTACGCAAGAAGGACGACACTGAAGGACGGAGGGGTAAAGGAAGTGTACAAATCCTCACCTGCTTATTCTTAGACAGCCCCTTCCTCTTTTGCCTTGACTCAGACATTGTCTCGATTTGTTGTATTGTGTCACCAGGTGTTGATGTTGATGTTCTCTTTGCACCTGATTTTTACCTCTTCAGATCAACCCTTCGGCGAAGCCCACCCTCTCACGTTTGTTTTTTTTTTTTTTGTTCCTTTTAAAAGCAGAATCTGTATATATATGACCATCATTTTTACTTGTCTGAAGCAATGATAATTCCAGGATGCTGTTCTCAGTCTGTACTGTGTTCTCGCTGGAACAGCAGCTGCCTGGGGACGTGTTGCACATTCCTCAAGCTCAGGACTTATTGCTAGTGTTGTTTTATGAATGCTGCGAGGTGCAGCCGGTCTCGTATGTGCCCCCTCCCCCCCTCTCTCAAGGAGAGCGGAGTATGTGTCGGACATGGATTGAAATGTTTCAGCGTCATCCCGTCGGTGTTCTGTGTTAGTTTGACCATGACGTTGCTGTTCAGAGACTTACCCCGTGGCTTTACTCACCATCTCCTGTTTGCACGTTAGCACACAGATGTTTTCAGTTGGTCTGTGAAACAGCTGCTGCTGGAAATGGAAATGCCTCCAGGTTTAAAATCCAGCATGGTTCTTGCTCACACTACAGGACTCTGTGACACCGTACGCCACGTAAACCTGCAACAGAGTGCCGAGACGGTACCTTCGGTTGAACTGAATCACAGCTACAGTGTGGTGTGCTGCCGGCATTGGGACCAGATAGTTTGTTTGACAAATCTGACTCGCCCAGGGGGTGTGAAGTCCAGTTAATAGTCTCAGGTGGCCTGTTTAACTGGGCACCGAAGCCTCTGGAGTATTTCACACTCAGACACGCTGTTGTTTCATGCTTTTATTGTTGCAGACTGCCAGAAACAACAGGACCGCAGTCCATTCTCCAAGCACCACAAGTCTTCAAGCACACAACTGTTTCACACACCAATCGGTGGATGTGTCCTGTATCTCGGCCCTAGAGTATCTAGATTATAGTCTCCTGCCCCCCCCAGCCCCCAGCACTGACCTTGGGTCACCCCTGCAGCTTTTTCTCTGGTGCGAGTTTAGAAAAGGCGAAGTGATCCGATGTCTGTGCCTGTAAGAAGGACTACTCATTCACCCAGAGTGTGACAGTATGTAGCATGTACATAGACGATCCCTCACTGTATATACAAACGTGTACAGGTTTGATACGGCTATTCACATTCTGGCTTTTTCTTTGCAATTCTTTAATGAAAGTCATAGCAATATTTCTGTAATCAATAAAACGCCAAGGTAATAGGATGATTTGTGGTTACTTAGCGAGGGGGATGTGACTGTGAATGATCAAACTGTGAGACTTAACTGATGACAGGTAGTTTTTTTTTTTTTTCTCCTATTTTGCTGTATAACATGCTGGATGCAAAAGGCTGGAGTGAAGTATCACATTGAAAAGGAGTATAACATACTGAAAGTTTTGATTTGTATCAATGAAAGCCATAACACTCATATAAAAGTGGAAAAGGTCTGAGTGTGGTGGGTGTGTAACATGCTTGAGCACAGACCTTAGGAATAATAATAAAAAAAAAATACTGTAAGTACTTCTCTTGTCATAAATCCTTGGAAAATGTACTGCACGTGTGACAGATTATATCAGCTCTGTGTGTTGATTCTCACTTTTGGAAAGTACCTGTCTCAACACAGAGCAAATGTTTGCTTCTGCCTTACAATAATTTAGGAAAATGTGTCTATATTGAATATAAGTAAATAGAAAATATATTAGAAAAAGCATTTACAGGCTTCATGTATAGCGTACTGAATGAACAAAGTAATGTTTGTATGTCTTAATCGGAATGTTCGTGAAAGACTTCAGGACAGGGTGCTGATGTGGCTCACACTAGAGTTTTAAACTAATTCATAAACAGAAAAAACCCCATCTTCATTCATATTTTAAATTTGAGTGTATAAATAATTCATCATCAGTTATATCCTTCACAGAACAAGCCCAGGGGGTTGTCTGTCAGGAAACAAGAAAAGTTTTTACTTTCAGCCCACGGTTCATTGGTTCATTGCTTCATTTTCACATACATGTGGGACAGAATTTGAAGCATCCGTCATTCCTTGCGTCAACATTAGACTCAGTGTGCTGTTATACACTCTTATTCTTTTAAGGATTGTTTAGGGGAGACTCTCTGGCTCTTGCTGAGGGTGGCCACAGTCGTCTCACCCTCGGACATCTGTGGGTCTGAGGCCCACGGGTTCCAGCCACACAGGATCGTAGGGACAGCGTATGCTCGAAACTGAAAACACACACGGTTACAACAAGGGAAAGAAGATATATGATTGTATAGGCTGAATTTACTGTAGCGCTCTTTCTATATGTGAGTATAAAATGAAGGGTTACCTGTCTGTTCATGAAAACATATAAGATGGGGTTGTACACCGTGCTGCTTTTAGCCAGATAAACAGGTATGGTTGCGATCACCGGGTCAATGTAGATGTTGGGGTCTATGATGACGGTCAAGGCCATGGCGGCATATGGCAGCCATGTGACCAGGAAGGCCAAAACCATCACAACCACCATACGTGCCACCTGCACCTCCACGCGATTTGTCCTCCCAGCCTCCGAGACCTTCAGCTTGGTCACCTGGGAGACCAAGATAGGCAAACGTTTCATTATGACAACACGAACATGCTGTGTCCAAGTGTCTGTCTCTCACCTGGCGGAGAGTCCACAAGAGACGCGTGTAGGACACAGTGATGATGGAGAAGGGTATGACAAAGCAAAGGAAAAAGTACATGATGATGTAGGACATGTTGCCGACATCACGGTTGTACCAATTGGGGGCGCAGGAAGTCTTTATTCCCTCCAGCTCATAACTTCCCCACCCGAACAGAGGTGGAGTGTTCCACACAAACGACCAGACCCAGGACAGCACCACTCCTGCAACTGCATGTCTGAGGAGAGCAGAGGGTGGGGTTCAGTTTGTGCTGGAGGAGCCAGCTCAGTGAGGTCGGGGTGTTAAATACCTGGTCTGGAACAGGGCCGAGCCCATAGGGTAACACACCACTATGTAGCGTTCAACAGAAATAACTCCTATTGTACAAATACTTGCAATACCTGGAAGAGAAGAGTTCATTGGTTAACATTTAGATTTTATGTAATTAATTCTTATAGTCCTCAGGGTGTATTTTTTTTTTTTTACTCTTTATGAATTAAATTTTTTGTAAAGCAAAATATTATATGAAATACAATGTCAGATTGTTTCTGGCTTGTGTCCTTATAACCAAAAAGACATGTTGGTTATTAGAAACTTTTATAAAAATTCTTTTTATTTAGTTTAGTTTATTTTTGTCTTTTTCTTTAAGAGCACTTTACAATTGTAAATGCAGCACCTTTAGCCCCACTGGGGGAACACTATACCATTATTTTATTATTTGCACCAATATATTGAATGCAGGTTAAATTACTCTCTAAGTTTTACAATGCACATGCAAAGAAATAGTTGCAGACTCACCAAAAAAGGCGACAGCAAAGGCCTCCAGCACACAGCCCACACGTCCCAGGCTGAAGTACCCCATGGCACTGGTCACTGTGGTGGGCAGACCTCCAAACACAGCACAGCCCAGGTCACATATGGCCAAGTTCACCAGCGCGAAGCTGAGTGGCTGCCTCAGCTGTCTGTGTCTCATTGTCACCACGATGACCAAGACATTGAGGACGATCCCCGCTACAGAAAACACACCCATGATAACGGCCAGTATTGTGAAACCAGTCTGAGAGAGAAGCTCGGCGTCGCCTGAGCTGTGAGACGATGAGGCGTTCCTCTGGAGGGAAACAGATTCCATTTTGCTGGGTGTAGATGTGTGGCTGACACAGCGGTGCTGCCGGCTGATGCCACAACTGCCTCCAGGTTAAATAAAAAAGTGTCAGGGGTCCATTATCAGCTCAAAACAAATCCAACCAGAGTCTAGACATGTACTCAGGCAACAACAACTGCTTCAAAAAATATAAAACAGAGGGAAAGCGATGAGAGGCAAGTGCTCAGAAGATAGGCACAGATGTTTGTTGTTGCCCAGGTGCAGCACAAATGAAAGAGTGTAGGAGATGGATCTCATTTAATGAGAGAGCCCAGTAAGAGGCTTAATATCAGGACACTTAATTCTTAAAAAACTAATCTGAAGATCCGGAATGTGAAGATAATTCGCTCTAAGACTGTGCTCTCCCTGATTGCTGGGTTTACAGCTGCCACTGAGTAATAAAGGAAGAACTCAATGATTAAATGCATGTGTTAAAGGCATAGAAGCACAATAGCCTGCTTTATTGTAAATGAAGTATCCTGCATGTCCAGGCTTCGCTTTGATTCTGCGTCATCAGGTACAAAGTCAAATAAATGATGATTTTTAAAAGAGGTCAGAGTGAACTGAAGTGTACCACTATACTACAGTTCTTCTCCCGGCCGCTAGAGGGCGGTGGAGGCGCGGCTCGGCTCCAGCGGCACTTTAGACCGGATGTGCGTTTGTTCCCCGGCGGTAAATACAGTCCTGCCAACATGGCGTCCTCCGTGAAGAAGGCTGCCCACGACATAGAAAGTCGAAAGCGAACCGAGGATGTGCTTCTCTCGGAGGGGATCGACTTCGGCTCCCTGCTGCTGTCCCCGGCCGTGTTGGACGGCCTGTCGGCGGCAGGCTTCCAGAAACCCTCCCCGATCCAGCTGAAGGCCATCCCGCTGGGCCGCTGCGGGCTGGGTGCGTTCAGGAAACTCTTTCACGACACGTTGTTTATTTAACACACAACATCTGGCAACATTCATTCATTGATTCTGTCTGTGCGAAAGAAGGCCTTATGAGTTGTCAGTCCTACCACTGCCCACACATGTTCTTTGTTTTTAATCCCAACGTATTATTTTCATATATCTGAAATGTTCTTTATGCATTCTTAGCTTTCATATTCCTTACCTTAACAATCGCATGTTACCGTTCTCTTACTGGTGCCTATTTTAAAAATGTTGCTGCTGTGTTACTGTAAATTGAAAGCCTCTGTCACCACAGAATTATGTTATTTTCTAGTGATCCTTCAATATTACAGCATAATCTTGTGTGTGTGTGTGTTCATTAGCATAATTTTCTTCTGTCCAGCGTTTATCCGTATAATCCACTGAACCAAGCTTTTCTATTCTTTTTTATTTGCAATATTACAGTAAATTGTTGTTTACCTCACTCTGTCCACCTGCTGCTGCAGATCTGATTGTACAGGCCAAGTCTGGTACAGGAAAGACGTGTGTGTTCGCCACCATCGCCTTAGACTCTCTGGTCCTGGAGAATCCTGCAACTCAGGTGAGCTATTTCACTTTTCTGTGGCGGTCAGGAGGATTTGTGGAATAATAAGAATTTAATCTTCTCCCCCCTTATATCTTGGATTTGATATTATTGTCCTTTCTAGATGATGGTAAATATCAGTTTATCTTCACAGTGACAAACATGAGCAAACAAAGTTGTATTTTTTAGTTCACTTATTTTTCTCCAACAGATGGTCATGAGTAGTAATCACTTTACATCTGATCTCTGGTTTTAATCTGAGTTTAAGCTGCTCAGTGTGAAAGGTACAAAATGGGCAGTGATTGATCTAGGGAGTGTGCATCTGGTTTTGTTGATCAACTGGCTGAATTCTAGTGGAAGCTAATCTTATAAAGTGAGTGGTATTACTGACTGGGAACCACCCAGCACCTGTCTCTCTTTAATCTGCTCCCAATTTCTCTGTATGTAAGTGGTTGTTGATGTCTGACTTTCTCAAAATGAGTGAAATTATTATTTTTTTTCTTTTCAGGTTCTTGTTTTGGCTCCAACCCGCGAGATAGCGGTGCAGATCCACTCTGTGGTCATGGCTGTGGGCTGCGCCATGGAGGGTCTGCAGTGCCACGTTTTTATCGGAGGTCGGCCTGTGAGTCAGGACAAACTCCATCTGAAGAAGTGCCATATAGCCGTGGGCTCACCAGGTAAGAGAGGCCCACGGAATATGAACAGATGGGTGTAATCTGTTTACGTGAATGTCACGCAGTCCTTTGTGTTTGTGTGCACAGGTCGGATCAAGCAGCTCATCGAGTTGGGCATGTTGTCCACCACCGGCATCAGGCTGTTCGTTCTGGATGAGGCAGACAAGCTCCTGGAGGAGGGCAGCTTCCAGGAGCAGATCAAGTAAGATGGGCTGAGCCATCTTTAATCATATATCATGTATACGTGTTTAAAATCCCGCACATGCTCAAACTCTCCACTCTCTCCTACTCGTCGTCTTCCTTCAGCTGGATTTTCTCCTCTCTGCCTGTGACCAAACAGATGCTTGCTCTCTCCGCCACCTACCCAGAATCCCTTGCACAGCACCTAACCCGCTACATGAGAGAGCCCACATTTGTACGACTCAACCCCAGTGATATGGGACTCAAAGGTAAAACCCGCTCTAGTTATATAAATATTATACGGAGGGGGGATAATTAATTTTATTTTTCATTATCTACCAACAATGTAATACATTCCTGGTTAACAGAGACTCCCTCCCCCCCTGTGTTCAAGAATAATGAGATTAGAGAAACAAGCCTTGATTATTCATAGACCTCAGAGATTGTGTAATCAGTCCTGGCTCCACTCGGAATATTGATCCTCCATGTATTCTGTCCGTGTGCGCCCCCTGGCAGGTCTGAAGCAGTATTACAAGCTGGTGCAGTCCCATCCGTTACCTCACAAGGTTTTCGAGGAGAAGGTGCAGCACCTGCTGGAGCTATTCAGTAAAATCCCATTCAACCAGGCCCTAGTGTTCTCCAACCTACACACAAGGTAGCACACAACTGTACCGGACACATTGTTGAGTGTGTGAGTGTGTCTTGGAGAAGCAGCTACACATGATGTTGGATTTCCTCCTCAGGGCTCAGCACCTGGCTGACATCCTGTCCTCCAAAGGCTTACCTGCTGTTTGCATCTCAGGTGAGAACAGGGTACCTTCGAGCAGCGAACTAATTAAATGTTAATAAGTCTTCAGAAAATACATTTATGTACATTTTGATAATTGATAGTGTAGCTTTGTGTGAGTCTTTAGATAACTGATCATAATTACTTTTCATTACCGATTGTCTGTCTGTATTGTTTTTTAATTTTAATTTTTTTATCTAGATTTTGAGGGAAATGGTGAAAATGCTTGAAATTTCTTCTGCCCCAGGGAAATTAAAACTCTACATGCCAAAGATGTTTTATAATATTTTGATTGGCAGATTAATTGTATCAGCTCCAGCATTTGTCTCTAGTGACAGAACAAACTTTTTTTTTTTTTTTGGTATTGCTGTCCGTCTCAGCAGATTTGATTCAGTTGATGAGATTTACTGTCTGTGTGTGATGACCTGTGCAGGGGGTCTGAGTCAGGACCAGAGGCTGGAGGCCATGTCAAAGCTGAAGCAGTACCAGTGCAGGGTGCTCATCTCCACTGACCTGGTGAGATGCTCACATCTCTCATTGCACTGCTGTCCAACATGTCAGCCATCACTTGCATCTTTTTTTTTCAAATCTTAACAATTTGTTTCCTCTTCCTCCCTCTCTTCTTGTCAGACTTCCAGAGGAATAGATGCTGAGAAGGTCAACTTGGTGATAAACCTGGACGTGCCTCAGGACTGGGAAACCTACATGCACAGAATTGGACGTGCGGGACGCTTTGGTTAGTCCTCAAAACTTTTTGATTTTGTCAGAACCTAGACATCAGAGGCAGCACTACTCGGCATGTCCAACTTTTCGCACTATACTGACAGAGAGACACCAGCCAAGTGATGACACAGGAGGGGGAGAGGCCGTCTGCAGAGACGTTGCATCAGTATTGAGTCAGTCCTCTGCTGAGAAGACATTCTGTTGTTTTCAGGTGGACTAACTTGGCTCAATATCCAAACTCAAACAGCTTCGGGGGGGATTTTTACCGACGGTTAAATAACTAAGGCTTCATTTTGATGCCCACATTCAGCATTTGTCGTTTTTTTAAAAGTACAGTGTCTGAGAAATCCGTTTATGTCCTAGTAGTATGAGGCCTGTCCAGGAACCTGCGTCTCTTTACGTTGCTCTGAATCAGACTTTATATACTTCACCAGTTTCCCCTAAAGGCTTTCAATACCGATTTGAAGAGCATCATTCTCTTAAGTGCGACCAGCTCGACCCTGCTCCTGGCATCTTAGGTTCTTTAAGTGCCGTTAATCGCAATGATTTTTGACCTGTGTGTTGTCCTGAAATCGTGCGTGTGGCCCTGTTGCCCCTGGATACACGCCCTCCTTGATCTGTTCTCATCAGGATTGCGTTTTGTTTGAAGGCACTCAGGGACTGGCTGTGACCTACTGTTGCCATGGTGAGGAGGAGAACAAGATGATGGCCATTGCTCAGAAGTGCAGCCTGAGTTTGTGCGTATTACCATGTAAGTCGACACGTCTGCACGCTCCACATGCAGGCTGTGCATCTCTGTGCTCCTTTCAAATCCAATTCCTTTATTTAATATTCATGCGGTAAAGTCATCCCACTCTCATTTGTCATCTGTCCCTTTAGCCACCATAGAGCCCAGGTTGATGGATGAGCCGTGTGACTGGGATGTTTGCACTGATGCTTCCACTCCAGGCTCCTTATCGCAGCTCTTCCCCGAGACGGAGAAAAAGAGGCGTGCCAAGCCTGATGTGCCTGCTGCTGCTGCTGCGGTGGCCTCCGTCCCAGATCAACCTGTCCGGCAAAGTGCACCAACAAAGCCGGAGAGGAGCCAACCACTGCCCACCAGGAGGGGAGCACGTGTTGAGCCGACCACGAGGAAAGCGTGCCCTCCGCAGGAGGTGCAGACTCGAAAACAGCAGCAAGATGCTCTCCCCAAGATCCCTCCGCTCAGCTCGTTCAAGAGTTGCAGGTCGAGGTTTATGACCTTTGAGGAAGTGCAGCAGGATTTCTGGAGCTTCATTAACACAGGCCTGGGGAGATCGGTGGAGGTGGTCAGGGAGTTCAGAGGTCGGGATGCGGATGGCACCATTGATCAGAATGGGCACAGGGAGTCCTTCGTGCTCAATGACGACGGAACTGAAAGCTTAGCTCAGAAAAGAGAAATCTGTAAATCGATCCGTTCACCTCCAAGGTCAGTTTACAGTTCTTCAAGCTCCCATTCGGACATGGAGGACGATGACGAGATGGTGGGAGGGTTGAACCACAATGGGGGAATTGAGCACAGAGCAGTGACGCAACCTCACACTGATGCTGGAGTCGCACAAACGGTCCCCAAACCAAAACCAAGCCCCAGCGTTTCTACTTCTCTGCCCAAAACACATCAGCAGAGGACCTTGGAATCAAAAGAGGGAACTTTATGTGGCTCTGAACCCAGCGTCAGATCAAACAGGGAGGACAGTCAGGCCACCCGCTTACAGACTGACAGACCTGCGTCAAGAAAGGTGAAGGAAGAGTTTGAGAAAAGAAGCAAAAGGCCCTCTGAAAAGACGGTTAGAGAGCGAAAGAGGGAGAGGTATGAAGACGATGAAGATGATGATGATAATGAAGAAGAGGAGGAGGAGGAGATGGAGGAATCGAGCGCTGACGATTACTGGAGAACCTGCTACAGAGCGTGGAATGATTACTACGCCAGCATGTCTCCCTTTCAAGCACAAGGATATCAAAGCTACTACAGTGCAGCTCACAGCTGGATGGCAGCATATCGTATGAACGCTGTCTACATGGAAGAACTGCTCAAACACTGACTCGCCTCCAACTGTGACAAAGGATCCCTAATGAGGTTCTCTTGAGAGAACTGAGCCAGACTCAGTATGTGTATAGGTTCTGCTACAGGACTTGGTTAGTCTTTATTTTGCACTTAATGGTGTAACACATGGCACTGACTTTTTTTTTCTTTTAAACCTCCATTGAGTACGTTGTGTTTTGATCTCCTGCCATCAGACTTTGTGGAGGCGGTCCCTGGGAGGAAACCACAACACGTTGGGGTGAATTAAGTGGATTGAGAATGTGTTTCATTACAACACACAGCATTCCACGCTCTTTGGCTTTATTTTTTTAAGGTGGAGGATTGTTGGGCCTTGATGCCTTGTGTCTCATTCTGTGTCACATTTCTCTGTTCACATTCAATTCTGTCATTAAATAAATTGCCAGCATGCAAGATCTGTAATGGGTCCTGCTCCACACTTTCACAAGCTATGACTCAATCCTATTTACTTGCTTCAGCCACAGAAGCTCTGTCAACAAGACAGCACAAACAACAGGACTCACACTGTGAAAGAGGATGTTTTGTTTAATATTTTCACTGAATACATTATATAATAATAATAATAGATCCTGATGAAAAACCTATTTGAAAATCCAACCACTCACCTCCAAGGTCAGTTTCCAGTTCTTCACGCTCACGGTTGACAGACGTGGAGGAGGAAGAGGAGGCAGTGGGTGTTTTGAACCACTCAGGAGGACCTGAACACAGCAGTGACGCAACCTCACACTGATGCTGGAGTCACACAAACGGTGCCCAAACCAAGGGCCAGCGTTTATACTCCAGGCAGATTTCTGAATGCACCAGATGATGCAACTTGTGCTGCAGTTCTTTTCTGAACTTCTTCATGTACACACCAACGGCCATTAGTCTAAGCTGCTCCTCACAGAGGAAGGTGAAGAGGGAGGAGGGCAGACTGCTGTTCACTGTGACATCTCTTCAACAAGGTCAGACTACTCCTGCTCCTGATTACAGCCCATTCACCCAATCAGTGCTGAGCCAGACTGAAGCAACAGCCTTGAACTATTCTAGTGAAGCAGAAGCCCCCTTTCAGCTCATCTAGACAATGTGCTGCACCCTCCTCGGACCCTCACAGGTGATCTGGGATCAATGAGAGAGCGATGGAAGCCACGACGGACACCCAGGCTCTGTGGAACCAAACGGCCTCGCACGGTGACGCGCGCACTGGAGTCTGGTTCCTTCTCTTCAACTGCACGGTCCTCACTCTGACCCTGGTCCTGGGCTTCCCCGGGAACCTGTGGGTGTGCTGGCTGGTTGTCAGGACCAAGAGCCTGCAGACGTGCAACAACGCGCTGCTGGTCAGCCTGGCCACCAGCGACCTGCTCAAGTGCTGCGCGGACACGCCGCTGCTGCTCGTCTCCCTCCTGCGCTACGGGGGCGGCGGCCGCCGGGTGCCGGTGCCCGTGTGCACCCTGCAGCAGTTCACCTACGCGCTGTGCAGCGGCGTCCAGCTGCTCACGCTGGTGGGCATCAGCGTGGAGCGCTTCCAGGCCATCGCCTTCCCCTTCCAGACCGAGGGGCGGAAGGCGAGGGTGCGCGTGTGGGTCCCCTTCACCTGGGCGTGCGGCCTCGGCCTGGCGCTCGTCTCCCTGGCTCTCTCCGAGGAGCCGCTGTCTTACATGCTCTGCCGCCCGCACGTCGTCGGCCACCGGCACTCGGATCCGTTCGGACCCTACGTGCTCGTGCCGGTGTGGGGGCTGTGCATCACCCTGATCGTCGTCCACTACGTGCGGATATTCAAAGTTGTGAGGCAGCACCGGAAGAAAGTTTTCCAACGCGGGGTCCAGCTGAAGCCGACGGTGTCCGAGGACGTCTGGGCCTGGCTGAGCGGCCCGGCCTCTGGACCGCCTCCAGAGGGGGCCTTCAGCCCGCTGCCGCCCCGCCGCACGGTGCTCATGGTGGCGGAGGCCACCGCGCCCCGTGCGCCCCAAGCCTCCGGCACCAGGTGCGCTCCGGGGAAACCTCCGGAGATCGTCGGTGCTGTGTGTCTGATGACCCCGGGGGCCAGAGAGCGGGGGAAGAAACAGATGGAGGGGAAAGTGGCTCAGCGCTTTGGGTACATCATCATCGCCTTCACGCTTTTCTGGATGCCCATGGTGGTGATTCTGCTGGTGAAAGTCATCTCGAGGCAGGACTCGGACAGGGTGAGCTGGACTCAAACTATCTGAAACAACTCAAAACCTCAACTTCCAGCAGCAGAACTGAGTCAACAACCAAGCTTAGAGTAAAGTGATTATAGCTGAAAATTTGAGGAAATATTTCTCCAGGAGTGTTGCAGATTTGATTATAACTGATTTGTCAGTGCAAATAGAAATGATGCTTCAAAACAGCAGCTAAAAACTAATGCATCAACAGTTTCTGTCCTTGCAAAGTAAATCTTTGTTTTCAGTTTGTTGGTTGAACAAATTTAGATTTTTGCCACAGTCTTTGCCACTTTTCCTGTCACGTTAGAGGGAAGAATTCATCCAAAACTGATCATTAACCAGTGAAGTGAGCTCTCTGCCACCGTTTCCCACAGCTGCTGATGGAGCTGGAGACCTCGGCTGTGGTGCTGACCTGCATGCAGGCTGCCGTGGACCCTCTCATCTACACTCTGGTCACCAGACAATTTCGCTCTGAACTCAGCAAGATCCTCTCCACCGTCCCGGGCTGTCCACTGAAACCCAGGGCCTGAGGATTCACTCCTCTGACGCGTGAATGTACACGAGCCTGGCTGCACCACGCGGTGAAGAAGAGAGCCCACAGACTTGTGTATTTGTGGCAGATATAGATGTTTTATCAGGCGTTTCACAGTCGGGACACAAGACAAGGTCATACATAATATCCAGCACCTGACAAGATACGCACAGCAGTAGTCTCAACAACGACAGGTGGCATAGGAGGGCAAAGCAAAGAGCGAGAAAACTGACTGAGCCCAGAAAAGAGACAATCAAAGGAGAGTACTTAACAGAGAGAGAGAGAGAAGGGGGGGAGAGAGAGAGAGAGACAAACACAATCAAAGACAGGACCTCTGCATTTGCTGTTTGGAAATAAAAATGCAATCCTTTGACACTTGGAGCGGAAATATGCTTACATAATAATTCAAACTGTGTCATTTTCAAACTGCAGCTGACACAAAACAACCTGTCCAGAAACAGGGAAGCAGGAAATAAACTGTGGTAAATCACTGTCCTATAGCAAAAAAATTAAAAAGAAATCGAATTTAAAAATACAGGGAACCTCCCTTGTGCCGTTACCTACGTCACATCCTCATAGTTTTCCATAGATTCTAAATGTTGGACTCGATGTTGTGAATATAAAGTCAATGTCTTTAACCCCCTGTTTTAAAATCACACTGGGAAAAAAAACTCTGCCAGCCTGTGCTTGTCTTCTTTTGTTCACTCTGGGTACATGTGCACACAGTATTTTTTATTTTTTTTGTTTTACTTAGACACCAATAATACTTGATCTAGGCAGCTGCTGTGACGGCGCACAGCTCTACAGTACCAGCAGGAGTACTATGTCACTACTCGGAATATCAGAAGGAAAACACACCCTGTTCCAACTCGGTAGAATATTTTTGGCTTCTTTCATTGGGGTGATGCTAATGTCGGGATCAGAGAGAACACAACAGGGGAGTTTAAGTCTTGTGTTGTGATGCGCTGATATGTTGTATACTTCCACACGTGGGCTGATATGATGTGGATATGCGTAATTCTAAGTCTTAGTACAAATGCAAGTGTAAAATTGATTCAGCTTTTCGTTTCTCTCCACCTGAAGGAAGTGCAATACTTTAAAAACAAACACCACGGTGCGTTTGGCTGCTAGTTTTGTTTTTAAACACAGTCTATTTCTACAAGAGAAAACTGAAGCTACATACGGGCCGACACGATATTAGACCAATTCCAGTATTGCTTTTGAAATATGCTCCTCGCTAATGGACAGTCTGCTGATGTATGGGTGTATCTTTAGCCCTGTCCGTGTGCTCTTAATCAACACCAGCGTCGGCGCGGTGGTGGTGGCGGTTTTTCGTCTGCTGCGACGGAAGCTGCTCCTCCCTGTGTTTTTGGGGGGAAGAGTCCAGCACAGGTCTCGTCCACGTGAACAAAGAGCCAGACCCGAATGTCTCTGCAGCTGCTGCCCTCGAAATAACATTCAGGATGAAAAAGGCCAACAGAGACTCATCAGCTGGGACGTTAGCAGAGCTAAAAGGTCAGCGTCCAGAGTTACAAAGGCCAACTTTGATGGGATTCCATGATGGGTGACGCTGGAGTTATGGGGTGAGGTGGGGGGGGGGGGGGGGGGGGGGGGGGGGGGGGGGGGCTCTGGGAGTCGAGAGCGTAGCGCTCGCTTTCGTTGACGAGGGATGCGTGGATGGCTCATCCAGTGTCCTCTGTGTGTGTCTGTCACCGTGACAACAGACATGTCCCCCCTTTAAGTTGTCCAGAAGAAAACGTAAATAGGATCCTTTGAAAAACACCAAGAAAGACAAAAAGTACAAACACCAAGTAACCACATAGAGTACACATACCCAACAGCTTCGAAAAAAAGGCGCGCTGAGTCTGGGGAAGAAAAAACATTGACAGCTATAAAGACTACTGAAAGCATACTGTTGTTCACACAGGAGGTGGGGATACAACAGGACAACAACGAGAGAGAGAGAGAGAGAGAGAGAGAGACAGAGCGAGAGAACAAGAGGACAGCTTCACTGGTTCTGCCAAACAATGGTCAAATATTACAAAATATTCTATTCACAATATTCACAATAGAACCCGGGGTTCAGGACACATCGGTGTCAGAAATTCTCAGCAGGCGCCTTGTGCTTTTAATTGTGGTGGTTTGACTCAAAAACTTTTCTTTTTTTTGTTTTTGGTTGTTTGTTAAGAATTGAGTTGCTTGAGGTCCGTCAGGCTGTAGGAGTCCAATGGTGGAAAGAAAAAGGGGGGCGGGGCGTTTTCCAGAAAACCATAACACAACTCTCCTTCTTACTCCAGCGAAACAGGCACATGTCGTGTGGAAGGCTTGGAGCTGAGGGTCTCTGACAGAAATGTGTGCAATGAACCCTCCCGAGTGGCAGCTAGTCAAATATGCCATATACTGAGCCGTAGAGACTTCCCGAAGAATTGAAACACACGTTTTCAATCGACTGAGACCGCCACATTCTCGCTCGCTCACGCACATCTTCTATTCGAAACGTCACAAATCCTCTATCTAGCAAAACGTCACATTCATTCACTCACAAATAAGCAACTCCTCAGCAACGCCGTCACAGACACACCGACCATATTTCTTTTTTTTTATCTTTGGAGGAATTGATTCTTTTGTGGAGAAATACTGAACCAGGAGAGGAATCTGTGGCATATTTATCTGTGGTTAGGTAAGTGGATGAAAACTACTTGAAAGGTCAGAGATAAATCAGTGGGGTGGGGGGGGGGGGTTTTGATCATGTTTTTTGTTTGTGGGGTGGGGGGGGGGGGGTTCTGATCATGTTTTTTGTTTAAGTTTTCCTCCCTTCTCCTGCTAAAGACTGAAGTGTCCAATTATGGTGGAAAGCATAATTAGGTGCTTTGTGCACAGTGACACGTGATGTACTCATCGCCAACACTTTTAGAGGGACACACACACACACACACACACACACACACACACACACTCGCATACATGCCAACCACTAACGTGAATATACTGTATCTAAAAGCCATCCTCCGTCTGTACAGGGAGTCCATGTCGTTACAGTACATGACCAACAGAGGGCAGGCTCCACCACAGCTGGGACTCTCGGATGCTTTCTCCTCCGTCCTTCTCTGTCCCTCTGTCTGTCTCAGTGAGTCTTTGTCTGCAGCTCCGGCCTTCACAGTGCGGACACCTTCACAACGTTCTGGTAGGCGGGGCCCGCCGGCAGGTGAGCGTCGCCGTCAGTTGTCGTCACAGGCGGCGTGGGGATGCTGATGATTGCTGTGGTGATCTGGCTGCTCTGGCAGTTCAGGGGTGCTGGTTCGTCCACGCGCATGTTCAGGCTGGAGCGGCTGCAGAGCAGAAGGAGCAGAGAAAAGCCAGGATCAGGATTTTCCCCCCATAAGCCGTCTTACATTCAGCCTGGGTTTTGTGAGAGGTGGGTTGGTGACTCACGGTTCGGGTGCGGAGCTCAGTGCTGACAACAGACACTGTTACAAGTACTATTCAGGAAGTACACAAACACTGATGCATTAAAACTTCAGTTAAGGAACCCCAATGCTTACCTAAACCAGAGCACGAAAAATGTGCACACTTCAGTGGAAGCGTCTACAAACTTTTAATTATGTGCCACTAATTAAAAAGTTTACAGGATGTGCAGACACTTCTTCTTATTACTGGGACCACCGAGTCATGACTCTTTGGACTTTGTCTCTTAGATGAGGAGTATTTTGGACTTTCGTTGTTTTGGTTTGTGGACTTCCCTGAATCTGGGTTGGTGTTCACTTGTTTCCTTCTCAGTGCAACGTTTCCTGTTTTATTTTGAAGCTTTTACGCCCCCTGTTTCTAAGCCTTGACTTCATGCCTGTTTCCCGCCTCTGTGATCGTCTGAACCTGTTCCTCGTGAGTATCACCTGTGTTCAATCAACCCCCACCCCCTCCACACACA
>JAFBJW010000168.1:6753019-6784561 GCA_016785235.1 Pseudorhombus dupliciocellatus
CCCCCCCCCTCCACACACACACACACACACACACACACACACACACACACACACACACACACACTTCTCTGCTCTCCTTGTCCCTGTTGTCTTTCTTTTTTCTGCTTCTGCCTCTGATCAAAGGACACTTTACCTTAACTTTTTCTCACTCCTGCATTTTTTATCATCGGGCTGCTGGTGGTGCCGGACCCACTGAGCAGCTCTGCAGCTCTGCTCAGCTTTCAGCTGCTTGTGAATTAGTTTGCAGCCTCTTCCAGTAAACAACACGCGAGTCAGAGTAAACACTGGCTGGTGAGGAAATTTGAGAGGCTGTCTGAATAAACATGTTTTCCTCCGTGCGGTGCTTGTGGACCGAACCAGCGGTGGCGGCTGCATAAATATTTGGCATGCAGTTGACGGATGGCCGAGGAAAGCCGCTCTGGTGGGACGTTCACGCTGCTCTGCAGGTGTTTGCTAACTGGTTAATTCAACAGCCGGTGATGGGCGACTTTGCTCTGCTGTGGACCACTAGTTGTCAGAAATCAATTTAGGATGGTTTACTATTGAAGTCAACAGTAAATTAGTGTCTGTTTGTTGAAGTTACACAGAAATCAGGCTAATTGTAGCTTCTGATGTCTGTAATTATCCCTTCTATACGGTCAGAGGGCAAGACGCCAGGATGTAGATATAATGAAATCTCATTTCCCGTTGGACGTTTTCCTTCTGAATGCGACAGAGCTGAGAAACAAAGCTTTTTAAAAACAGCTTTGTCAAAAATCTAATTCAGATCCCCCAAATATTGGTCAAGGGAAAAGTAAAGCGCAGTAGAAATGGTGAGTGCAACTCTTTTTGAAATCTGATTTAATAGTGTGCATTTCTTTAAAGTGATTTCAGGAACACAGCAGCACATAAACTGAAGGATATTAGAGGGGTTTTTGTTTCCGTCCGTGGGGAATCCTTCTCTCACCTGGTGCTGAGGGCCTGGATGTGGATGGTGCTGAGCTCCTGCAAGCCTTGTTGGTGTGTATGCGTCAAAGGCTGCATGTGCGCTGGGCCGCTGGCGTTCTGTAAAGGGCTGTGGTGCTTCCTGCTTCGGCGGGTGCAGCATGTGCCCGTCACGCCGTCTCGGCTGGAGAGGGAGGGGCTTCGAGATGGGTAGTTTTGCAGGCTTGCCTCCAGGTAGCTCTGCTGGTAATACTGCTCGTCCACAAACTCGTGGTTCTGGAGAGGAAGAGAACGAGAGAGAGAGAGAGAGAGAGAAGGGGGGGTCATAAAAAAGAAGTGACATTTACAACATGTATATTTATGACTATGTACTGTATGTGATTTGATATAGTTTGTCATTTTCTGCTTCATAGCCTGGGTCAATAACTGCTGAGAATGTGATTATTTTTTATATAGGTGTGCGTGCGTGTGTGTGTGTGTGCATGTGTGTGTCACATTGTAAACATGTTTTTACTGTTTTGGAGCTCAGCTCAGAATCAATTCTCCAGGGTCTCAGCTCCTCAAAGCAGCTATAACTTGTATATTAACAATTGATCACATGACTACTTGTATGTGAAAAGGGTAATGAACCCACTTTATCGCCCAAATCTGAGCATCGCATCAGCTCCACTGAGCTTTATGTTGTCTTCCAGATTATTGTCTCGGTTTGATGGCTCGCGGCGGTGTTGGTTCACTCTCCCCTCTCCCCGTTGGCCACGACAGGCACTTTTATTTTCCGAAACAAACACTGTGCGGGCTCTACCTCCTCCAGACAGCAGTCTGACAGAGTTAAAGACACGCCGGAGAATTTAGTGCAGAGGAGCATTGAGTAGCTCAGGAGAAATGATGAAGATGATGATGAGGGGGATAAACACGCATCTAAATGAATACATGTTGTGGAGAAGGTAAATTTGTGAGTATTTGCAAAGAGGCTTCTTAAATCAAGGTTAAATATAATAGCGCAAAGAAAAGAGCTCATCACATTTTGCTGTGGATCAGGACATTTTCTTTATAATTGGTTGACACACCTGTCCCTGAGGGCGTCCAATCTGGTGCAGATGCTCCTCCTAAATAAAATGTATTGTAATGGATTTAGATGTATTTTCATAAGGGGGACTGAGAGATTCTAGTCGTAGATTTAATTCACATTCATAATGAAAGTTGTCTTCCATTTTCTCACATGTGCATATGAATATATATTGTGACGGCTCGGGCGTGAGCATGTGCAACGGTGCATCCTAGAGCCTAGATTCATCCATTTGTCGTGCGATGAGTTGTGCCGCGCTGAAACCGGAGTGTGCGCGTCTGTATCGCGTACACACACAGATGGGCGTGTGTCACGAGGGGAAATGCCGTCCTCTGGACGTCACGCCACAGTGAGCTGTACCCGCCCATGGACGTACAGGACACTGTGGATCTATACACATTATGCTGCCCGTTACTTCCATCTAATGAGAGACATGCATGGATTTATATTACTTTAACACTGACATTTATTCTAAAAACGTGTGTGTGTGTGTGTGTGTGTGTGTGTGTGTGTGTGTGTACTCACAGTGGTTTTCTCCAGACAGTGCAGCAGGTGGTGGTGCTGGCTCTCTAATAGAGAAGTGGACTTACTTAACCGCTGCTCCTCCTCAGAACTCTGAAACACACACACACACACAGAAAATGAGTGCTCTGCTACGTTCTCTTTCAGGATGACACTAATCAGATGTGGGCGGTGCGTGGCCGGCAGAGTACCTGATCTGAAAGGTTCATCTTGTACGGAAGTTGCTTCAGTTGGAGAGGAAGACAAAAGGAGAACAGACAGGTATGATTTTTAATAGTGTTCAGAGTTTGAGCGGGGAGAAACAGACGGCCGTCAAGGCCACAGTGATGCCAGTCAGACCCAGGGAACATTACCCTGCCTACCCTGAGAGGCACGTCCGCTAACATCGGTGGAGCCGGTGCATTGATCTGTGCCGGAGGGGAGACTTCTAGCACAACTCACCCATAATGGACATACAGTATATAAAATTTATATAAGAATTTCCACTAGGGCATTTTGCCTCCGTCTCTGCGCCTCCGAAAGGCTGTAGCTTCAGGCAACGTGTGCATGACTTGTTTTCCATATTCCTTATTTTCTATGCCGTGTCCCATTTATTTGTGTGTGTGTGTGTGTGTGTGTGTTTGTGCGTGGACAAGTGGGTGATGTTTCTCGTTCTGTGGTGGTTGGGTTATGAAAGTCATTTCTGGGCAGTGGTGTGGTGAGTCAGAGAATGGGATTCTTATGGACTGTTGTGAATCCAGTAAGAAAGTGTAGAGACCATCTAAAACAACACGTGATTGTTCATAAACCACAGTTTGCCCACTTGGATTCTTCAGCCTGTGTGTTTATTTTGTTTTATTAGCCCAATAAATCATTGCACTGCCGGGCCATTGGGAGGAATTAAAGCTTGGAGAAAATCTGCTCCATTCGAATAAGAAACTTGATATTCAGAAACATAAATCTTTATATAACGATACAACAAGGGTTTTAACACTCTGTTATCTGCTCTTCATTCAGCCAGGTTCCCAGGTTGAATTTGAAAGCCATGCCTTCAGATTATTGCCAACACAGTTTAAAATTGAATACAGTTATTCATCTCCCAGCTCAGCAGGGTCTCCAGCGGAGCTATCACACATGCAACGGAGATTATTCTGCTTTTTTGTCGTAAATATTGGCCATAAAAGCCTCGGCTTGGGCTGGGGAAGATCAGTTCGGTATATTTCAGAATGCAGCTGCTGTTGCTTTTAGAAGTACGGCAATGTTTCACGTATACACTCTTTCAATGGGTTGCATCAGTCTTCCATCCATAGTTGAGTTGTTTATAAAAACAAAGCCCAACAATATACGGCCCTGAACCTGAATGCACGACAACACTGCCACAAGGCAACCGCAGTGCCACGCTGTAGTTGCAATCTTCTGTTAGTTAAGTGGGCGACCAGAAACTTCCTTGCAGAGAAGGTACGAGGCCGCTCACCTGTGCTCACGCTGCACAAAGTGTTTACGCAGAGTTATTTCTGTCTGCCTCTCTGCATACGACTGCATGCCCATATCAGCAGTCTTTCTGGAGGCGGCCATGGCTCACCACCCAGGTGGCCGCCATACTGCGGTGAGAGGAAACAGCTTGACCGGCCGAGCGACAAATCACACTGAGCCGCTTTCTACGATGCTAAAAACAATGCTGTAAATAGTAAATAGCTGCCTTAAAATATCTCAACAATTAACATTTAATTGTGCCGGTTTATGTCGTCACACAAGGCCTTACGGACTGTGTCCTGTTTCTGACAGACAGTCACCACTGACAGGCAGAGAGTGGGACTAATTCATAAAACCAAGCTGACAAATAAATGTGATAAAACAGAAAATACATTAAAGGAAATAAATGAAAGGCAGACTTATCTGGGCAGACAGCGCAGGACGGCGAGCGCTCATGAATTTAAATGACTATCTCCGCAAAGGAGTGAAAAAGTCTTGAGATGCTGATAATGTTGCGTTTAATTACTTTTGAGCTTTGACTGCACAATGTGGAAAAGGAGGAAAGTGTTTTCCTATTGTGTTTTCGACGACAGACATTTGTGTTTGTGATAATGACTCTTGTGCTTTGCGTACAGTACACTGAAGAAAAACACGCACTGCACTGTAATGTAATAATGTTGCCTAATCCATACTTAATTATTTCATTAAAATTTAATATTCGCTGTGGTACTCAAGTAAACACAATAAACCCAAACCTTCAGGATATGCAATCCCATTAGCAATGCTTCTTCTCTCTGTCATATATTAAACAAACTCCAAAAATGTATACAGAAGTTTTAAACCTCTGATAACTGCTGACAATATCCTTTAGCACCGTTATGTCCAATGATGCAACTTTATCCGTCGATAATTTGTGTGGAGTTTACCCATGATACTTTGCTTGCATTTAAGATAAATGGAAACATTAGCTTTAAGGCAACGTCAATATGAATTTGATACATTATTCAGACCTAGCTCGAGAATAAGGCCTGGTGCCATTCTGAGAAAGAGAGAGAGAGAGATGCACGTATAGCATGAAGGATGGGGGAGTATTGAACACTTGTTTTTATTTTTGTCCCGCGTCAGCCCCGGGCCACTATCGTGCCTGTGAACCACAACATTTTGGCGACGCATGGCACATCCCTGAGTTGTGTTTATGTTTCCTGCTACATCGCCCCAAGCCTGCTCCGCAGATGGGCAGCTGGGCTCTGGATGCTCACATTAGAAAACTCCGCTCTGCGGATGAGATCACAGTCAGCTGCTCTGATGGCGCGTTCTAAGAACTCATAATTAGCGGATGGACAAGCGATGGGCCACATCCAATTACTAAGAAATCCTCTGAACATTTTTTTCCATGTGAGTGCGGACGTCAGGGTTTCTGTCTCGTCGGACAAAAGAATGTGACTTGTCTGTGGTCTCGGACGCTGTTCTTACCGTGAGCTCTAGGACTTCGTTGAACAGGCCGTTGCGCTTGCTGTGGAGGAAGGCATTGGAGCTACCCGTCTTGGATATTCGTATCCTGGCCAAGCGGGCTTTCTGGAATGAGAAAAGATAAGAGAATCCACCTGTTAGACAGTCAGCAGCTATACCATGCAGCCATGTCAAAGCGACTGGGTACATCCTGACGCTGATTTGCCACAGGACTTTCCCGTTGCTTCAGGTTTTAGCTTTGATCTTATAGATCAAATCAAGCATGTGCTATGAAAGCATTCACTTTTATCTCCTGTAATATGTTCACTCTAATCCCCTGCAATACTCATGAATGACTAATGGCTACTACTATGTTAGCACATTTATTGGGTTTGAAAGCCAGTGAGGAAGGCAGCTAGAAGTGGAGCAGGTATTATCTTAAGTGTCATTCTGTGCTCAAAATATTGAATTCAGATTATCTAGGTGGGTTAATGTGCTGATGAAATCAGGTGTCCCGGCCCATAACGCTCTTCAGCTTCACTCCTGCGCAGCGAAGCGAGCGGCGGCTGAAATGCTTCTTTACTGATCCGACCTGTGCAGCACAGTTAGCGCTCAGAGCAGACTCTTCATCCTCTCCCTTTCTCTCACGCTGTCAAATCTCTCCTGTGAGGCAACAGGACACGAAGAAGAGACGAGAAGGAATGCGGGGAAGGAACAGTGAGATCTTTAAAGCATCAGTAGCTTTGACACAGTGGGAGGATTCCGCTCCTGCCACTGAACGCGTGTGAAAACGTCTGCGTACAAATTCCTGTGACCGGAATGTACCATGGCTACCAGGACTGTGAAATCAGAGTTACTTATTTCTCAAAAGTCCTGCCATTTTCTCATCAAAGTCAACATCCGCGTGTCGGCACACGTTGCGTGTTTCTGTTGCTTCTCGTTCTGCAATTTAAAAATAGGATGATGGATTCATTGAAGGGAAATTGCTCGCTGGATAATGCGAGCCATGTAAATGATGAGCAGACACACAGCTCGTTCAGTAGGGGGCCCCATGCACTGCTGGGGGGTTAATTGACTGTGCCGGTGTGTGTTTTTCACATCTCCATGTGTGCTAAAGCATGCACGCTGCGTATTCTTTGCTAAAATTCCCATACGAGCCACATGGAGTTCCAGCAGAGGTACCTGGCTCAGTGATAGTATGAAAATGTATGCTAATTCAAGCTCATCTCCGGCCTTGCGTTTCATTGACAACATAGTCATGTTTGCGCGCCGGGATTTCATGAGAAAGAGCAGGGGAAATAAACAATGCCTGAGAATGAACGTGTGAAAAGTGGCCAACCCACTGCGCTCTGTAGTGTCTATAGTTCAAACTGTTTACTTCCACTGTTCTCCTCCATCTTTTTGTCTCCGTCGCCCTCATTGTCTCCCCGGCTCCGCTTGCTAAGTTTCATCCTGCTCCGCGTGCCCTCACACTCTAACACCTATGTACGTTTGTGCTGGCACAGCAGTCCCTCAGGCCTTTGGGATGACCCCTCTTCATGTTCTGACATTGTGCTCAGCCAATGGGATCGTCTCTCTGGGGCCACCACGCAGACAGGAGCGCGTGACTGTGGCGGTGGTTGCCAGGCAGCGCAGGGGGTAATGGAGGGGATGTTAGGAACATGTCCTGCTAGATTGAATCTACTTCTGCAGTTCTCTGATAGATTCCCGGGGCCTATGGGACCCGGGCGCTTGTGTCTGAGGCCCATCTGTGTGTGCTTTCAGGCAGAGCCACCTCAAGACAGACTGAGCCTGAACTGCTGCTGAAGCCGCATAGAGAGGGCAGAGGAAACCATGGACGCCGGCCTTTCACGAACACCTACACAGGCACTGACACACACACAACAGAGAGAGGGAAAATGAAAATGCCCTTGAAGTCAAATATAATCTGAAAATCTTTTATAAATGTTTTGCAAGTTTTTATACCCTCTTATCTAAACTCTTTTAGTCTATTGTCAGGCTTCTGTCTCAAGGCTAGTTCGTGCTTACTGTAGCATAACCTGTGCATAGGGCCGAGCACTCATGTGTCTGCAATTACTTCGCTGAACCACCAGAGGTGGTGTCTGGTTCGCTTAATTACAAATCCTCTGGCGTCTCAGTTTGCTTCAGGACAACGGTCAGCGTTACTAAGCAGATCCTGTTAGAGTTGATAGATGTTGAATAGCAATTAGGAAGAAAAGAAAAACGCTGCCTGTGTCCATTGGAATTTTACAGGCGGATGGTATCAGCTCTCACCACCTCCACACACAGAAATTACCCATTGGGTTTGACAAATTGAGAGTTCTTCTGCCTTTAAGGGCTAAAGATGGCATTATTATTAGTTTATCTGCTTTGCACAGGCACCACAGGTCTGGATTGCTCAGACGAAAGTATTCAAATTTTGAGCTACCTCGTTAGTGCAGAAAGAAAAGATCAGAATTAGGTGAATAAAATATGCTGCCATTGACTAAATGGCTCAAAACGAAAATTGTTTCGGCCTGAAGACTTAGATGCACAAAATCACTCCCTCAAAAACGTTTTCCTGCCATAGAGCCACAGTTTATGATCAGTCACAGTGTACAGATTATAGCTCTGGATGCAGGTCTGCACAGCTGAGGGATCGACACTGGCATAACCTCAAATTCTACAAAAACACCGCGCTACATATCCACTTAGCTCCAACGACATACTTCGCCAAGCATTTCCAGGTAGTTTTGTTAGAAGTTCATTTTTTCTGACTTGAAAGTAGAAGTTATAAAATTCACAGCACCTTGTGAGTTGCAGAATGTCAGTCTGCCTGTATAGAATTTGGATGAGCGAAAAAGTGGAGCATTCGAGCTGCAAGACCAGATTACGCTCTGCCTGAGGCCTGCCTTTGAACCATACAAGTGAAAGAGTAGAACATCTGATGAGAAAGCACACCCTGCATACACACACTTTCCTGCACACACACACGGCCACAGAAGTCTCATTTTGTTCTGCACCTGCCGCTCAGCTGAAGAGTTGGTTTTATTCATGCTGACTTTCTGCCACAAGGAAATATGTCAGTTACATCCTATGAGGTATGTCACCTTATGATAACACACACACACACACACACATAGAAGGAAAGAGACCAGAGAGAGAGTAAAATCAGTTCCTTCAAGAACCTGGAGCCGCAGAGATCTGCCGGCCTCTGTAACAACATCGGCTTAACCTCAGACTAACACCACTCACAGACAAATACCTTTGATCATAGAGAAGACTATGGACCAGCTGCCATCATGTTGGTATTCAGGATGTTTCTCTTAAGGACGACACACCCCTTGACCCTCAGCAAGGTCCCCCTTCTACATTCCTCCATCCTCCTGCTTTGTCTACAACGTTATTGATTGTCTAGAAGGGGGAAAACACTCTCAGTGAGAAGTCATGTCAACCTTTTGACTTCCAGCTTCAGATGGAGGGCGAAAAACAATAGGTAGATGATTTAGAGCAAGGGGAGGAAGGAGGGGAGGTTGTTTTTGTTTTGTTCTTTCCATGTCAGCCTGGAGCAAGTGTAAAGCTCACGAACTGAGGGGAAAAAAATGTTCCACTAAGTTTGAGAACAATCGCTCCATTCGCAGAAGAGATTTCCTACAAATGTGGCAAAAACGGAAAGTAACAAGAACAACAATGGGGAAATAAACAATGTCAACTATAGCTTCAGCAGCGCGACGACAGAGGCTCATGATCAAAGAACTCTATTCTGTACAGTATACTCAGGGGTAGTTAACGTCATGTGTGTTCCACTGAATAATAGAAAACTCCTCTATCAAGCAAAAGAGGTTCAATTCCCCAAGTGAGAACCAATGGGTTTACGTAAATGGGACGGACACATTTCAAGGTACAGATCATGAATGTTGAATCAGGAAGTCACAGCTCTTCGGGGATTACACACATATGGAAGCGTGTCTAAGCTGATGCCACTGTCAGAGGCGTGACACCATTTGTCTTTTCCTTTCCAAAAGAAAATCCCTGTTGAAAAGACTATTATGTCCCGGATATGGTGAACGCACTAATATAGGCTTTCTAGACATTTGGAGCCTGTCCCAATTCCCCCCTTAGCCCTTCCCCATGGCCTATCCCTTTGTTTCATGTATGGCCATGAAGGGGTATAACCATCTGGTTCCTAGCCAGCATGCTTTACAAACAGAGTAGTGACTCCACATGCTGATGGCAAATTAAAATGTAAATTCAGCAACTAGAAAGAAAAGTTCTGTAATAAATGAATGTAAAGAGTTAAGAGAAGAATTAAAGCACATTGAACAAGGCCAAACACTGAATTACAAAATATAAATTTTGAAACATTGCATCAAGTTGAATCCAACTTTCGGTCCCAAAGATTCTGCAGCACACGATGGAAACACTAAGCTGCTCAGCTCATTTTAATTCCGCTCTAATCCTTCTCTATCAATTGCCCTTTGTGATTCTCCATTTAAATCTTGCCCTATTTAAGGTGCAATACTCAGAATTTGTAATTAGACCTACCTAGGGATATCAGTGCCTTTATGCAAATAAGATCTGCGGAGCATCAAGAGAGTCGCCCCTGCAGACACATAGACTTGTGGCATCGACATGCATCCTTTGTACAGTGAGATACATCAGGCGCTGTCTCTCTCGCGCCACCCAGATGGACGGCTAATTGCAATGGGAGCCCAGAACAGCAAACAATTAGACCTGAACGGAGATGGATGTGGATGGGGCACAGCTCAGAAGAGCCAGGGGAAAAAAATAGGGAGACATTAGGAGGCGAACAGAGACGGACGGAAAATGCAGAGGGAGCAACTCTGCACTTTCCATCACTAATAATTCTCCCCCCCCACTCCTTCTGTCTGCTCTCCAGTCGTCGCCTAACTACTGTGAAAGGCAATCTTGAACGGCTTTCCGATTTTACTCTCAGTTAAACACAACCTTATTCTAAGAAATTGTCAGAACAATGGATTTTCTGTGAAATAGAACGACAAGCAGGTAATTAATGCTGAGCACATGATGGTAAATGACCAGTGTCACTTGCTAAATGGTTGGCTTAATGGCTGAGAAGGTCGTGTTTGGTTCAGGTTATGGAGCATTAAAGAACAACGTATGTTATGTATAAGGTAGTAATGGGGTACTGAGGGATATGGCATGTCTGAATAATGCTTGAATGGGGCTTTAAATCGTTGTCATTAGCACATGAAGAGTGGCCAACACAATGATAATGGCTCTATCATCCACCAGCTACACCCGAGGTTTCCATCGTATGCCATGCTAGAGTCCATGAACATTAAATGAATATGAGCTGGGCTGCACTGGGCTGAACACATGTCTATAGCAGCTCCTGCAAAAGGCTGTAAAATCTGCTTCACATGCTAAATTTTAAATTGTTTTAAATTCTACTCTTAGCACCTGCAGCAGCAGGGGAATCCACCCGTTGGTTATCAAGGATATTTAGCTCAAATCAGAAATATCATCTTTATGGAGGTGACCAGGAAACGTCAGGGGAAGATGAAAGTCATTGGGATTTATCCTCAGGGAACCATGAGTTAATTCATCTATCTGACACTAATACAGGCTAATTCAAGAAAATACTCCCAAAAACAAACAAAAAAAGTGGATAAACACCAGTGGTATAATTAAAGACAGAGTGCATCCTCCTAATTAGCATTACAATGTCCTATTTGCTACAGGTAGCACATCTCAATGATCGACGTAGTAATACAGCCTTTGAGTCATGCTGTTGTAAAATGGGAAAAATCTATCCCTTGGACATATGGGTGCTTGAGCAAATAGCTGACCTCACTGTGGGCAAACCCGGGAGGCTTTCGGGTGCCTGAGGGAGTCGTTCAGTGCTGGTTAATGACGACAGCACCGTCATGCTACGCTGGCTAGTTATCTGACGCCCCTGGAGGTGTGCACGTCTGGCATAGAGCAGCGTGTGGGACGCTGCGGCGAGGGAAGTTAGAACCGAGTGTATAACCCCACACAAACACCCTCCTTCTAGCCAGCACCACACCTCGGTGATGGCTATTTCAGGAAAGGAGAAAACATTAGGACACACTTTGCCTCCAGCTCTCCCCCCTTTCCCTCCCCTTTGCCTCCCCTGTTCCCTCCTTCCTTGTCACCGCTCCTTTCTCTGGGGATAATTCCTCTGGTTTGCCAACACTTTTCCTCCTGTCCTTCCTCCGCCAGCGACACCACCACCTCACCCTTCGCTGTCCCTTCTCCTCGCCACACGCTGTTATGCCGGAGTCTTTCTCGGCAGCCAAGGTTACGGTTAGTTAAGACTAGACGGCGGTCAGTCCACGGTCGAACTGCAGGGCATTAAACAGATTTAAACTACAACCATCGAGCATGTGCAGAGATGGATGGCAGTAATCACAGAAAGGGTGAGATGGGGGGGAGCGAACGGGAGAGAACGGGGGAGCCTGTTGGTAAAGGGTGGATGGAGATGGAGCCGAGGAGAAGAAATTAACTCGAGGAGTGATAAAAAGCTGTAGTACAAGAAGTGGGCAGGCAACAGTGTGAAAATATGTGTCAGTGAGTGCATGTCTGCTGGGTCCAAACAAACACTACAAGCTGGCCGGCCCTCACACCAGCCCAGAGTGTGTGTGTGTGTGTTTGCAGCTGGTCGTGGAATCAGGATGATTCTTTGAAAGGTCTGAAGCTGGGCTCCATGGTGTGCGCATTGTTCTTGCACCTGCAGCGAACAAACTGTGAAACGTGTATAGGAGCGTGAGTGAGAATAAAAAGGAATTATTAATATTTTTCCTGTCACAAAAAAGCCACCAAAAACACTAAGGTGATCGTGGCTCCGAATGATGATATTAAAAATAATCGGATCAACCAGAGCGGCAAGTCGACCTGTCAATCAATCAGTCAGGGGAAGAGGGAAGCATAGAGGGCAACTGGTGAGGTGTTGCCAGTAATGGTTGTATATGTGAGTTGGTAAATCTATTAGTGATCTTGTAATCGTGATCCATGATGATTGTTCCTGATGCGGCTGAGAGCCTTTGTTGTGGTTAGTTAGAATTAATCACTTCTCGTGGAGGTCAAAGTTTCCCTAACATTCTGAACTTGTGAGGCCCGCCCACGAAGATGAAAACTCAGCGAAGGGAACGCTGATACAAACCGGCAGCCTATTTGTTTCTGTGGATTGCAGCTGAAGAAAAAAGCCCGTGTTAAACTCCCCCCCGCCCCAACCTGCAGGATTCTTTAAATGCACCCCGGTCACACGCTGCAAAATTCGCACCCTTCAGGAAACTGCAGTGGTGTTCAAATTGTTTATAGAGCAGTTTATTGTACAATACACAATATAATATGAAGACAATTTCAAGCAGAAATACTTTCAAACGACTAACTACTGCTAGTGTTCTGATTCAACCCTTTAGAAAAAGATATCACTTGATAGATTTTCATTCTGCCTCTTAAGACCTTTACTCGCTGCCTATGTCAAGCTCTGTTAAAGCTGAACAATTTACCTAAAGGGCGATAAGATCTATACACCTTCCACAGATAAAACAGAAGTTTACATAATCCATTGGTGCATTTGTGCCCGTGTGGGCTTTAATACTTAGAGGAAAATCTCCACAAAGGAACAAACCAAAGAAGAAAATCGAATGGAGAGAGGAAGTGCTGCTCATTTTAAATTCTTGTGAAAGGCATTTCAGGGTTTAGATATCTGGATTAGACTGGACTCATGGCAGCAGCTCTGGAGGTGAAGAGATAAATATTTTAGGTGAATAATGAACATTCAAAGATCTTCTAATTCTCTGATGCAGTGGTCTGTTCATATTTGATTTTTAAAATGTGTCAGGACTCAAGATTTTAACTCCCTAACTCTGAGATCAAGAGTTTTGGGATTTAAAAAAAAAAAAAAAAAAAAGACATTTCCTGTACTTCCTTCATATTTATATCTGCTTTCAGTTGTTTCAGTCTCTCGTTTTATTTCCAGGTTTTCAGGACTCGAGATTTCAACTCCCTAACTCTGAGATCAAGAGTTTTGGGATTTAAAAAAAAAAAAAAAAAAAAGACATTTCCTGTACTTCCTTCATCTTTATATCTGCTTTCAGTTGTTTCAGTCTCTCGTTTTATTTCCAGGTTTCTACTCGTCATGCATCTCTGGCTTAACTCTGTCTCTGACGCTGTGATCGTCTGCAGCTGCTCCTCATGTGCTTCACCTGTGCTCAATCACCGCCCCTCCCCCCTCGGTGCATATAAGTCTGTGTGCCTCCCTCTGACTCTGTCAGTCAGTTGTCTGACAGCAGTCACGTTCAGTTGTCTCTCGTCTTTGTGTTTTCCATGCTTTTTCAGTTCAGAGCCTTTTCTGCAGCCTTGTTGTTTTCTCCCAGAGCTTTTTCTGTGTGTGGATTGTTTGACTTGTTTTTTATTTTGTGAGAGCCTTGTCATTTATTAAAGGGCACTTTTGTTTCCTTATCTCGCGCCTGCTCTTTTGAAACCATGACAAAATGTTGCTTATCCCTAACCCCTGAAGAACACTACAAATGTTTCACCTGAGTCCAACTCAATTTGAAAACAAGTGCAACTTTAAAAATCACTTCTAGGATTTAAAAATACTATAATTATCTGATTGTTCATATAAAACCTCTTCACCCATAGTTAGAAAAATATATTATTTATATGATTGTGATTGATTTGTTGCTGCTCTGTGGAAATGGTGATAGTTAGACAGGAACAGGATCTTCACTTCATTCAACATTTATGTGAAACTGTTTCAGAGATTCACAGGGGGGATTCTTGAGTTTTTTGTCAAAAACATGCTTTGTGAGGTCACATTGCCCTTGACTTATTGTTTGTTTCACCGTGCTGACGTTCCCTCGAGATGTTTCTGATGCACATTTACAGTAACTGAGTGTGTGTCACCTTGACCTCTGACCACAAAAATCTAACTGAAGAAAGATAAATCATAAGCTGGAAGCCTTTGTCACTAGTGCAGAGAGATAAACATCTTGGTATTTTATATGAGCTTTGTATTGTGCTGTGAGTTGTAACTATAATTTATTTTCTCTTAAATCAAGGATTGATCAGTCCATTCACAAGCCAATATGATAACGGTTTTGAGTTCTTCCCTACAATTTCTTTGGAAATATGGATGGAAACAGTTTTTTCCCCCTTACCAGAGTCCCATGAACAAACTCACTAACATGTAAATTTAAAAGTGATGCTGTAAAAACCTTTTCTTTGATTAACTTTCCACAAGTGTTGGTGTGAATTTTTAAACAAAAAGGTTGTTGTCACTCATCTGATTTATGTTTTGTTTTTAAGTAAGCAGAACACAGGTGGAAGGATGCATTATGAGTCGTAATGAGGGAGAGAAATCTTTTAAAAAGTCTCTTTAAATCTTGACGGGATTCCGATCAGGGGGTGGATCCAGGAATGACTGACCTTGTGATCTGATTTAATTTTGCGTGGAATCCCTTTCAGCATTTCCATTGATTTGCCAGGGAATAATTCATGGGTGAAACAAATCAGGCCCATTAAGGAGATTAAAATCTATGGGTGTATGAAATGATTGGATCTAAGACTGTTGGGCCTTGGCAGATGAAAGTTCTGAAAGTAGATCATACATCAATATGTTTTTATTTTATGCCTCTTTATCATATTGAATCTAAATCATTGAGCTGTATAGAATGAAACGTGAGGCTGCAAACTGAGGCGAGTAAAGAGCCAGTATTCCTCTAAACTCTGTGATTAATGCAGCACAAAGTGAAAAGGTCAAGGTTTAGGTATGCATGTCAAGGGACGAGGGCCATTAAAATGTGATGATACTTATTGAATATGTATAACACACATCCTCCTGATGGGAATGTACTGAAAGTGAATATGCATGATACACACCATCATTAGTCTCATGAAGATATGAACTCAGTGGGAGTTCCTCCATCTAGGGGAGGGAAACATCAGAGCTCCCCTCTGGGTTGGAGGTGTGACCCACTGAGGCCCAGTGGAAGATAAATAAAAGTGCATTTACCTGTACTTTCTGTGCCCGCCGCTTGTCTGCTCTCTGGTTTTGGTGGTAGATGCGACTGAAGTTGGACACGATGACGGGGACGGGCAGGGCGATTACCAGCACCCCGCTCAGAGAGCAGATCGAACCGAAGATCTTCCCTGCAATCGTCTTGGGAACCATGTCTCCGTACCTGCAGGGGGTGAAAGGAAGAAAGAGAATTGATTTAATCGTGGTGTTTAAAATCTGCCAGTGGTTGCTCATCCTTGTAGAAACACACACCACCACCACCAGTCCATTCACTCCACTCTCGTGGCTTTCATGTTCCTTTTTTGGGCTTCTCCTTCCTGTACGAGTTGATCCCCTCCATAGTAAAGCTTGACCTGTGAACCTGACCCCACCCTGAGAGGGAAAAGAGAACGGCTACTACCAAACCCTCTCTCTGTCTGAAGAGAAGAGTAAAGTCCACAGACTCATTCACTGAGTGTGGCTATACCATTAACCTTTAGCGAGGAGAAAGAGGAAGACATGTTGAATGCCAGGCACATTTCCCAAAAGCCATTTAGCCCAATTCGATCTGAAATATTTGCAAGTCAAAAGCAATCCCAACCCAGGCTCAAAGACAGACAACGCAATTACAGTAACAATATTAGAAATCCCTTTTTTATTCCCAAGGAAGAGGGAGCACTGTAGGAATCAACAGTGGGAGGAAAAAAAAGACAGGGGAGACATATGAGAACAACTTCAAAAGCTAAAAGAGCGTGACTTAAGTTAGAAAAGCAACCTTTATATCTAATGGTGTTCATTTGCTATTCATGAGTAAAAAGAGCAGGTAATTTGTTCTTGTTTTCCAGCTAAATAAGAAGTTCGACTGAATTTATTAGAACCAGTTCAAAGTCGGACTGCAAATAAGCCTGAGACAAATAGCCTTTAAGGCCTCCAGCATTGCACATCCTGCTATTACAGACAGAAGCCTTGGCCTTTCTGTCCTTCCTATACATTTCTGAGGATCTGTGGAAAGAACAGACAGGGATAGAGACTTGAGAATTGTTAGCCTGATTTAGCTGACAACACTATGTACACACAATAACGCTACTGTTCTTAATGAGCACAGACTTGTATATACACTAACAAAGGGAGAAGCGTGTCTGAGCTCTGATCTCCGAGCTTTTTTCCCCCTGAATATTCCACTTTACCATCGATCCTTCTTAAACGCTGCGGCCCAGTGTGTGACAGATGGAACAGCACGTTTTCACATGAATACTAACAACACAAGGATGGAGCAGCATTTGGCATTGGCCCCCTGATGCATGTGTAATGTATATTATAGGCCCCTATGGAGTTGGCAGAGCGCAGATCTAGTCAATCAAAATGGCGCTGCTGCCAGGCACGCGTGCTTATGCAAAAAAACTGCCTCCCGTGCACATGCAGGGCTACACAACCGGATATATTGCACATGTGGAGGTTTTGATATTAAATATATACAAACCCAAATCTTCATAAATGTAAGTGCTGCTGTTTTACTTTGAGTCCATTCTGAGCAGCATGTTGCTCAGCAATGAAATAAAGCTGTTTGAGTAGTGATGACATTAAACAGCACGAGGAATGCTTTCAATGCCTGAAATGTATTTCAAGTATTCAAGAGTCTTGCATATATATCAAGAGACACATTGCTCATCAAATTCATTGGCTTTGACAGATCACAGCGAGGCACAGTGATTGTTATTTGAAGACTTGCCGCACAGTCCCTCTGAGGCTCGCCATAAATGAACAATAATCTGCTTAAGAAGTTGTCACGATAGTGGCTTCATAATCTAATTAAGCACTTCTGTCACAGTCCGTTGGAAATGGTAAAAAGCGCATATGCGTGAACCACACACACACACACACACACACACAGAAAGGGAGCTGCAACCAGAGATGAAACTTCTTCCTCATTAGTCAAACATTTCAGCAAATACGATCCCAACATGAGGCCATTTAAGTGAAGGGTGGTTTTTGCATCAATAAAACAAAGCACTGCCCACACACAGTGAACCGCTGGTCCATTGCCATAACTGAGAGGATACTCACAGAGAACATTCATCGTCTCTTCCAAGAACTTTAATGGCCTTTCTACCCAAATTAGGCAATAACAATGCTATCAGTGGTACAAAGGCCCTATCACTAAAAAACATTTCATCTCCTCCCCTCTTCAGAAGATGTTTCCATTAGGAGGTATTAAAAGGTAATCATATTCATCTGCAAGTCTCCTTTAATGGGATCCTATCAGATTGCCAGATAGAAGCCGCTCTCTCCGAATACTACAGTCAATTTGCCGCTCCCATTTAGTCGAGCTGGTCCGTCTCTGATGATACCATCTCTGAGCCATTATACGTGGCACGGAGATAAAGCCGGGCTCGTGCACATTAAAGAAAGAGAAAGCTCTAATAAGTGGTGCGAGGCAGAGGCTGCGCATGTGCGTGTGTGTGTGTGTGTGCATGTGATGAGTGAGGCTAGATATAATTTCTCTCACTCCTGCCTTGATTAATGCAGACAGGGAAGGTGGAGAAATGAGGTGGAGGTAAATGTCTCAGGAAGGAAGTAAACTGGAGGGTGAGATATTTACTCAACAGATGTGCACCTATGAGTTGCCTCTATGACTATACGACTATGAGGATGCTGCGTGTCCTCACATGTTAACAAATCCAAGGTGAATGCACAAACCCTTCACACGTGCGAGCACACGTATACACACAAACAGGTCAGTCCTCGGTCAGGGTTGTCACATCCCATCACAGGGTGGCCGGGTCTCCGCGGGTTGTATTAATAAAGGCTGGGAAGGATAGATGGAAGGTTACTGAGTAGAACTGGGGATTGAGTGCTCTTTTAACGGTACATGATGGATGGACTTCTCAGAGGTGGTCTGAGGGGCTGACACACAGATTTGTGATGATGGCCGGCCATGTCAGGTCAAGAGTGCAAAGCTCATCCCCTTCCATCTGCCCTGATCAACCCGACCAGCGACCGGGAGGCGCACAAAGCAAATACTGCTCGGGTGTGATTAAAAAAACGGTACTACATCCCTGAGAGTTCATGATGGTCATGAGTTGAGATTGTGATTAGGTTTGTGATTGCACAGTTGTTGGAGAAGCCGAATTTCCCCACTGGCCGTTTGGTGTTTCAAAATGCAGTGGTGCGATCAGTTTCTATTACGTTCAGAGGGTGTGTACAGGCGGTTTTGCCAACTTAGCACATCTGTCGCTAGATTAACTGACTTTTCAGACCCCTTCAGTACCATTTTGTTTTACTCAAAACGGCACCTTGGGACTTCCTGGACGAACTTATCTACTTTCAGCAGAAGACAGTCACCCCCACTTCCCCCTGAGACATCTTTCCTGGCATCTCCTCAGTTCACTGATCGACCAAGGAGTGGAGCAACAGTCTGTTATCTACATGAAGGCCATGCACTGAGTGGCAGACAAAGGCTGCTTGAATGCTCCGCAACCCTGAACTCTTCCATGCATTACCCGGAGGAGCTGTATGACGTCTTGACCACTTTAATCAGAGATTATACAAACTGGCAGCTCCTGTAATGTCTGATTGTGGGAATGTGGAAACAGATAAGGGCTGAAATCAATTAGCAAATATCATTAATGTGCGTATTGAAATTCCTTCAAGTACGTCCTATGACCACTCACAGTGCAGCCGTATACTAGGTTGGACCTTGTCCCTGTTATTGTTTGGGTAAATCTGCACAACAAGATTGAAATTAACTGCTCTGGGATGAGTCAATATTGATTGCTGGCATTTGTTTTCACTTCATGGATCATAAACCTCCTTTATGTATGTACAGCAAGATCACACTGCCATATTTATTGATAGACTATGTTCCAGATAGAAAACCTCTATCAAAAAGGAAGGGAGGGTCTGGGTGAGAGAAGCTATGAAGTATTGAAGGTTGGGTCTCTATTTACTGACCAAATCTCTGCAGTTTCCCCCCTGTTCCCTTAAGATACAGACTAAGTGATTCAGTTTGGACCACAATCCCTGGCGGTGAATTGACCCCCTGGAGGACTTAATTCTCCCACTGTAGGTGGCAGTAAATTCCGTGTTTAGTGAATTGGTTTGTGTGTCTCTAAGAAGGTTCAAGTATAATTTGACCATCATAGAAGTGATAATGGAAATGTTATAGTAGTCATTTTTGATTTGTGTTCACTCAGCACACGCTGGTCACATTAGGTCAATCCAACTGAGCAATTTGGGATCTCACTGCTTGTGGTGCGATCAATAAAACTCCCACAGCCACAGCTGCCCTTCTGTCCGTCAATCCCTCAGAGGCACATTTGTTCACTTGAACCCTGGACAGGAAGTATTGTTTGGTTTATATTTAATCCCGGAGAAGAACTTTGACCACAGTCTTCAGGTTTGCTACTACTTTCTGATTTCAGCACCATGGAGAGCTACTGTAGCTTCCTTCAGTAGAAAAAAAACAAACAAAAAGAAAAAAAAAAAAAAACGCTTGCCTCACTTCCCAACCTCACGTTGGCCGGAACCACAGCTTCTTTGTTGGTTACCCACATGACTTTAGTTTTGCAGACCGCAGCAGAAAGTGTTGACAACCAAATAGATCCACTACCTGCCATGGCTTTCATAACAGGCCATAGTCCATGAGGATTTCAGGGTATTGTTTTTCTGAATACAGAGCAAGTATTGACATTTTTGTTCCACAATTATCAGCTTTAATTCACACTTTTAACAATACAAAGGCACCGCTCTGAAAGTGCATTCAATATTTTAATTATTACTGGCTGATCCACAATGTTGGATATCAATATCAGTTTTGCAGATTGTGCAGAAGGCTGGGTGGGGAAGTCCCAGGAATTTATTGTAAATTCTGCAGCGTTATGAAAAGTAAACAACACAAAGCACTCTGTGACAAGTCATATTTAACCATCTGCGACACATGAGCAACAGGATTAACTTTGCTCGTCTAGCTGGCTACGTTCTCCTGAAATAACACTACATGTGTGTCAATCATCCCTGCATTTTATTTTTAGGAGAATGGAAAAGGGAGCCAATCATTTTGAGTTGAGAAAAAAAAAAAAAACCAAACCTGCAAGTGAAAGACAACTGTTGGGACATGACAGAACAAGATTCTATGATTAGCTTTTTAGACTACATTTCACTGGGCACATTTAAAATTAGCTTAATTCCTTTAATTTGTTCCAATAAATTCAGTATATGACCTTATAATTATAAGATCTTGCTCTGGACTAAAAATGTATGAATTGTGATAAATTGTATTTTGGCATAGTTAAAAGCTTGTTTTTTTTTTCAAATTGTGATCATAAAAGATGATGCCTCGTAAAAATATCCATAAGTAGTAACCGGGTTCCATTTTTATTGGGAACCTGTCACAGGCCAATGAAGTTTAGCTCTTCTGGATTGAGCAGAGTGAAAGATTGTCTCTCCAGGGCTCTAACACTCAACCATTCACCCATCTGTACTCTCATCTGACATTTCATGGCCACTCACTCAAATGGGGGAAACTCTGCTGACACATTGCTCTTCCGGGATGGAACAACAATCTAAAATCATCACCACAAATGTCACCACAGGAGAGGTAGAAGTAAGTAGGGGGAGGAACAACAGGTAGAGAGACAGAGAGAACAAGAGGAAGAAGCAAGAGTGAGAGAGAAAAATTCAATAGGAGACCAGCAGGAACAGGACTCTGAAGCTTAACATGTTTTGCTAAATATGCTGGAAAATATTTCTCAATGAGGATGAAATCGGATACAATAATCTCAACTCTCCCGCAAGACATCTTAACACAGACGTGAACTCTGAGTGTGACGCTGTTTTGTGAAGCTTGATTAAAGCAAATAATAAAGCACTGCTAAAAACGGGTCGTCACTGAGAACGATAAATGGGTTCAAGTGTAGTTCCTCTGTCTGAGACGATCCTCGGCAGAAAAAACAAGGCGAGATAAAGACAACTTTGGTTGTTATGAAAAGCCACATCACAGGAGGATTACAGAAGCCGAGAAGAGGGGGTGACTGCTGAGAGCCTGTCATAGAGCGCTGTTGATGGATAAAGTGCATCAGGACAAAGTGCAATGGCCTGTTGCCATTGCAAATCATTGTTAGTACTGATCTGCAACGTTGCACCTTCGCGGGTTTGGTGCTGAAATGTATTTCCTCCTCTGGAGCATACAGCAAATATCCATCTGTGGTAGAAGAATTAGATCACAAAAGTCAACTCTCTGTCTGTTAGTGGGGAACATCGCGTCTCATCAGTTTTCACACTTGTGTGTGTGTTGTTAAGTGCCCAAGGATTGGTGGGATTCGGACACAGGATTCATTCAGTTTTGAGAAACAGATAACCATAAGAACAGCAGCAGCTGCGTCTCATGGAAATATGCGATGTTGTCACCACCCGCAGTTCAAACATTAGTTCAGACTGAGCATTGCATAAGTCAGAATAATAAACGAAACCCTCATGTCTGGTTCCAGCCCGAGTCTTTCTGACTGGGCAGTGAGGCAGACGTATGGGCTATTTCCTGATTTACATTTGTCAAAGGATGAAAAGGGGATGGGAGAAAGAAACACAAAGATAAGTTGATAAAGTGAAGGTCATTACTCTCACACTGCACTGCACACAGAGGAAAGGTCATTATCATCACTCACTTCCCGACCAATGGCGTGGTGAATCACACTGAGGAATTGCCACCATTTCTCCATAACGCACATCCAGGTTGCAGCATTATGACTCGGAATGGACCAGTGAGACAGCAGTCTGACATTTTAGTCCACATATCAATACTGAGCCTGAGATTCCAGCCGATACTGAGCAGTGCTCTTAAACCAGTGTTTATCTAATGAGCTGTTTATGCTTCACTGCATGGGAGGGACTGGGATTATTCTTAGTCGTTGGCCTTGCTTGAAAAGAAACGCCTCCAAAGTTTGTGGTCAGTGACAAACACTGAATAAGCGTGAGAGTTTGAATAAATATAGTTTTATCTCAGCAACTGGTGGGTGGCTCTTGCAAACTTGGAACAGCAAAGTCAATGAACATGCTTTAGGAAAGCTCCATGTGATCTAAGGGATGTTGTTTTCCAGAACAGTCCCATTAAGCAGCGTGAGGACATTTACTTGCCCGGATGTCAGTGATTAATATCGGAAGAAACTGCAGGAACCTTTGCTCATTTGTGTGTGTGTGTGTGTGTGTTTGTGAGCGTCTGTCTGCCTCTGTATGTATGTGCCTGTCTTTGTAATTAGCGAATACCAGACTGCTATCAACAAAACGCCTCAGTGACTCCACTTTCAAGAGTAACCAGGAAGTGCAAACACAATTACCAGATGAGAAGGAGCATAAAAACATTTAAATATGAATCACATCTGAGATACGACAGCCCCTGAAGCCTGCCGTTCTATCTGCCTGCACCAGCACTGCTTCACAGGAAAACGCACAACCATTAAGGCACATGTGAATCTGCCCATGTTCATGGTAATTCATAACCTGAGACAGGGTGGTTATGTACACAGCCTTGATAAAATGCATATCACTACAAGTGTTGGCTAACTTTCAAGCCCACGAGGCTTGATGTATGGATAAAACCTGGAATGGCTGTGGGTAATTGAAATAGGTATCCATCTATCTCCGTGAGCTTGGGTACGCTGAGGTGTCAGAGGGCAGAGGGGCTGGGGCAGAGTTACCTTGATATGTGGTTTAATTAAGATGAAATAATAAAAGGGATCTCTTTTTTTGAGTCCCGTAAAATGTTTTTCAAAATAAAACACTACTTTATCAGCTGATAGATGTGTTAAAAAATCAATCTAAAATCAATTCATTTTCAAATCAGTCCACCTTTGTTATTACCTAATGAACCAATTCATATTGTCTTCATGTCAAAATCAAACATGTTCCAAAGGTTTGCTCCCACTGATCTCAGCGGCAGGTGCTCGCGAGCTGTGCTTCACTGCTGCAGGTTAGAAGAGGCAGGCATGTCTGACACTGATGTCTCACATTTTCCACCAAACAGTAAACTGGTAAAGACCTTGCAAATTTGTGATGTTCAGCGTGAGGCAGGGACAGATTGATTTGTTGCTGCAGTGGCGCATTAGTACACAGACACTTGTCTGAGGCGGAACACCTGGATAAATGAGTGGACAACAGACAAGACAAATCAACATGATAGACTCTGAGGCATCCGTGTCGCTCCTGCAGGAACTGCTTGTAATTCTACCCACGGCTACTTTGATCCATCTGTAATCTAACCTATCTGTTTCTTTTACATGTGCTTGTTTAACACGTGGTCCCAGTCCACCCCGGCCCGGTCCATCCATGTCCTCCTTGCACTTGACCCCTGCTAGAAACCAAAGCTCCGAGATGAATAGAGGAGAGGCTGTGCGGAGAGATAAGGGCGGATCTGAGAGGATGAGAATGAGGGAGGTCAGGGCCCAGGAGTTCGGTTGACCCCTGCAGAGACAAACACTGAATGAGACGGAGGGAGGAGAGATAAATTGATAGAGGAAAAGGGAGAGAGAAAAGTGAAGTGGATTTTAGGACGTCGGATCTGCTCCTGCCTCCCACAGGCTCACTGATTGGATTTGTTTGACTTTGCCAGACCATTTCTAATTAAGGTGTGTGGTTTATAAAGGAGAGTGACTACATCATTTTTTTTTTCTTGGCTCTATTTGTTTGTGTTTATATGCACATGTGCGTTTGACTGAAGTACAATAACATAAAACCCAGTGATTATATAAAAAAAATAGTTTTCTAGAATTCCTCCTCGTTCTGTTCCAGTGCTCTGCCAACGACATGCTGCCAGATTTTCTCAGCTCCACTCTGATGTCAGCGTGTCAATAAGTGGCTGAATGTGCCAACAAATTCAATTTAAAAAACATTCTCCGAGGCCCTGGTGGTGCAGCAAGTCTGGAATGATTGACTTGACTTGAAATATTGAACTATTGAACTTTTTCCCAAAAGAAAATGTAAATTAATTAAGCTCTGGACCAGTGTTCCTGCCTGCGCTCCCAATGCGACTCCTCAGGTGCAGCCATTTTCCATGTTACACATCCTGCAGCTCATGAAATCTGCTGATTAAATTATTGCTTTATCCAATCAATTAAAACAGGAAATTAGTAAATTGTGCACATGGAGCATGGGGGCCATTGTGAAGGAGAAGATCTCCAGAATAATACTATAATACTGTGAGAATAGGAACAGAAAGAACTCATCATATTGCAGAAGGTTTTCTAATAAGCTGCGAGGAGGAGAATGTGTGGTTCACTGGAGTTCCACTCCTTCTGGATCCAAGATCGTGAAACAGTCACATTGTTTCTTGAGAAACCATGAAAACTCTTTTGCACGCAGATGTAAATAATTCCTCCAGAGACGAAGCAATTTTCTCCAGGTTGGTCTGATCTGATTTTTTTTTTTTTTTTTTTTTTTTTTTGAAATAAACAACACAGTTCTCGCTCAGTCTTTTTTAACATTAATAATAAAACACAACCAAACAAAAATGATCCATATTCCTCAATTTGACACAGACACCAGGCCGATCTTCTGATATTCCCCATCTGACAAAACAAAAGGCACAACATTATTATTCTTGTATAATTACTTTATTCAGATCTTTCCCCCCTCTGGCCACAATGCTACTGTCTCCGCTAAAACATAATTAACTTTCTTTTTTTTTTTTTTTTGTTTCCAGCAATTCTTCAATACTTAGGAGTTATTCTCCCGAAACTGTGAATTCTCTCATCCATGCTCGGATTCCGCCTGGGTTCTTTCATGCTGCCTGCAGCCTCACTGAGCAGCATGCAGGGAGCCATGGCACCGTGGTTACATTAACATCAGCAACAGGTTACATTAGAGCGGGGCTACATTACCCATTAGTGGGAGAAAAACACATTTGCTGTATAGCGGGGCCAGCGCGGTTAGCATTTAGCGCTGATCCGACTCTTCAGGGGTGAACACTCAGCCCATTTGGTTTGAGTGGAATTTGCACTCATCCAGAATCTGAGAGTCAAAACTTCAGATGTATTAAAAACACAGTTCAAATATATTTACTTCATGCCGCAGACGAATGTGCAATGAGGGTCGATTTCCCTCCATCACCGAGGGTGAATCCAGGGGGGAGCGGGAGTTGATGCACACAATTTGCTGCTCATCCTCTCCTTGAATCAAAGATGTCTCTGTCAGATTGTTTATCTGTGGCCAGGACTATTGGCTCGCCCCAGTCTGAGCTTATCAGACACTGTTTTACGCTGTCTGACTTATTGACTGTGAACGCGGCTAACATGGTTCGTCTCATCAGTGTCTGGCACAATGGCAGCATCGACTGTACTGATCTATGACCAAGTCGGATGATGGGGCGGTCAATACGGCTAACTAGAGCTGGCCGCTGCCTCTAAATCTGCTTTGAGCTGGTCAATGAGCTGTCCAGTCGCAGGAGATAACAGCGTGTCATCTCTAACTGACATGTCTATCTGTGGAAGGTTAGCAGGGTAAAATTGAAAAGAGTGAACGCTGGCTTCAGTGGGCAGCACCTACAATGCTGTTATGCATATCACAGGCTGCGGTCAATATTGCCCCAAAACTAACAGCAAATCACATTTTATAAGCAACGGTATTTCCTGACGGTTGATATTTGGCACTTCAGTTGGTATTTCAGAACATATTTCCCACACATGCATGGGGGGGGCATGATTCTTTGGCTAATAAGAAGAAAGTTTTTTCTTAATCTTTCTCAGGCTGGATCTCCTCGTTTGGGATGAGGACTTTCCCCATACTGTGAATCCTACAAATGTATTCGCGGAATAAAAAATGTAGCGCTGGAAATGAACATATTAGGTGTAACAACAACGGTCAGCTTGTCACTATGGATCAGCGTTGGTGCACGGAGGAAGCTGTCTGGCTGGATGTGTGCGATAGTGAGGAAAAGTAGGCTGCAGAAACTAGGGCATCATTGAGACTCAAGAGAGGTGTCTCCAGCCCAGCCTCCTGTCCTATTTCACTGCCTGGCGAGACCGGTGTATGTGTGTGTGTGTGTGTGTGTGTGTGTGTGTGTGTGATTCAAAAGAGGGAGCACCCTGGGCAGTCAAGGGAAAGCTTCAGGCACTGGAGGCACAGAGATAACAGGTGCGCTCTGGGGAGGCTACCTGTGGGAGAGAGAGGGCCCAGTGACAGGCCTCTTTGCTGGGGTGGAATGGATGTGCAGAAGCCCCCGGGGCACAGACCAAATGTCAGACAGTCTGTGCACACATACTGGAAAACTGCTCTGAGCTTTAATGGAATTTGTCACTTGTGTGTGTGTGTGTGTGTGTTTGTGTGTGTATGCATGTGTGTACATGTGTACACTCTGACTCAACAAGAGGAAAGAGAGCCAAACAAGGCAGCACAGACAGGTGGACAGAGTGTGCATGTAGGTGTTTTTGTTTGGCCGTGTGGGTGCAAGAAATAAGCTGTTGAGTGTCACTGTAAATATATGCTGCACAGTTTCACAAGAGTGCCCCGCACAGCACAGCAGATACACCCATGCATGAACTCACCCACACCCATGCATTCACACGCAGATATGCACCCACCCACGTGCAGTGTTTACTGTACTATGACAGACATTATTTATCTACGAGCCCCTGCTCTCCACTCCTCTGGAGCTTTCCAGCACATCACTAATTCATCCGTGGCATTTCTCCCTTGCTAAATAAGGGCAGCCTTTGAACGGACATGCTGGCCCTTTAGGGCCGGGCCAAGTTACAGCTCGGCTCCTTCTGTAAGCCTATATCCAGGCAGGGTTCATCCCACACTGCAACTCTACACCTCCGTGGCCGGCCCTCATTATCAAATCAGAATGGGGATGTAGGTTAATGTGCGAAATGTGCGCACCCGTTTGACCTTTGACTGCGCTTGCGAGAGCAGCAGCGCCGCCTGACAGGATGTCGTCAGGTGGGTGTCGGTGTAGTGTTGGGTTGCCAGGTTAGGCTTTTATGTGTGAATTGGCCGGTCACGTATCCTGACGTGTAATGAGGGCTGGGTTCGCGTTACAGCAACGACGTTCAACAGATCACAATTTCAGATCACAGGTTGAGCTGAGGAACACACAGCTACTACAAACCATTTGTTAATCTATATTGTTTGGGCAGACTAAAAACGAATCTTTATTTACAAAAATACTTGGTGAGCTGTTGATTTATTGCCTGTCAGCTCACTGACCAGACTATCGGGCAAGGTCCTCTGATGCATTGTGGCACAGAGAGGGTGTTGGAGCTGACCTACTCTTACAATTCATGTATTGATTCTGTCTGATTGAGCCTTGACTGATCCGTCAGCCAGGGAGAGAGAGCAGAGGGCAGGCTACAGGGACGCATTAAATTTTAATTTCAGAAAGGTCAGTTTTTTTCTCAAGGTCAAATGTAAAAATAACCCTCAAAGGAAGTGGGGCTGGAGAATAGGGGACTGTGTAAGCCTGCTGGGGATCAACCCTGAGAGCAGCAAGAAAGCAGCGTGTTCCATATTGAGAGTATAGGCCAGTATGAAAAGAACAGCTTGTTAACATGCATCATAAGCCAATTAGTATCCATGGTGATGAATGACGGAGGAAGGAAACATGCTGTCTTTAACACAAATACGCTTTCAGACCAGCATTATAGCTTCTCAGACATTATGGAAATATGAAAGACGTGTGCAGGCGCAGGCAGTTGCGCAAACGTACGCATCAGCATGACACACACACACACACAGAGCCTGAGGATGATTTAAAGCGTCCGTGTTGCAATGGGAAAGGCTGAGAAGGATGGAAGACTGGGGAATCCAGGCATCACAAATCATCTCCATCACACATCAGTGCTAATGCCGCTGATACTAATCCATCAGACAGCCATCTCTAATGCCACAGATGGCCAATCTATCAGGTCGGTGCCGCACGCAGCCTCCCTCCCCCCTGGCTCCCCTTTGCACATGTGCGCACATGTGTGAACCACTTACACAAATGCACCTCAGGACGAGGCAGCGGTGAGACGGCGATGTTTGTGTTCTTCACAGCGCTGGGAAGCATCAGTCATCAGACAGCACCATTACGTTAAACTGCAATTTCGATCCAGTGCTAACCAGACAGATGTTAAAAGTATTCATGTCGGAAAAAAAGAATAAAAAGCATAAACACTAAAAATCAAAAATATTAGAGCACTTTAGAAACGCAAAAAGGGAAGAAAAATTTGATCCTTAATGTTGAATATTTGTCAACTCTGAAATAGGTTTGTCTCCTCGCTAAACTTTGATAGATTTCTTGTTTGATCTCTTGCTCTGTTGATTGCCTCTTCATCGGCTCTACCTCCACTTAAAGGGGTCACATTAACTCCAGTCACTCTCTGTGGATGTGATCAGCTGCTCCCTCACCCTTCCTTTAAGACGTAACTCTAGATTAAACTCTTCCTTCTTTGGCTGGGATCCCTGTCTGGCTCCTGTCCAGCCGACACACACACACACACACACGGACTGATTTGCAATTTGATGGGTTTCCTTTATAGCACTATTTATATGGATCCATTGGGGACTTGATACCGGAGAGTGATCCGAGGGTACAGAGCTAAGAAAAGAGCGATAAAAGTACACGCTTGTGTATTGGTAAGCAACACGTATGTACTGACCCTGCGGTGTCATTGAACAAATACACAGGGAGCGCATCTTAAACCTCAGCTACACAACTGCAAAGTTTCATCTCTGTATCTTCATAGTTGTTTTCCGGTCGTGTTGACAAACCAGATGCTGATAGAGACGTGTGTACCCGCGTCCAGCTTCTTTTCCTCACCCACGTCTCTCATACTCTCTCACGCGTGCTCAAGAGTTCCCATCTCTAAGCCCACCTGTATGTGAAGCTGGTGTAGATTGCCTGACAGCCGGTGGGCCTGGTCGCCTTTCCCTCCCCGGCTCTGCTCTGCTCTCTGCCCTCTCCAGCTGGCTGTTCCTGCCTTCTGCACCTCCTGATGCCATTTTTGCACCCAAACAGCTTGTGTGCCAGCCAGTCTCTGCCCTCTCCCCAGCCCTCTCTCCGCTTGGCCATCTTGGAATGAACACATCTTTCTTACTTTCATCCTTTCGTCCATCAGCATCACCGGTCAGGCCACGACCTCTGATTCAGACAACAGGTTAAAAATGTTATTTCCAGTCTCCCTTCCAGACGAAGAAAATGGCAGCATCATCAACACTATAGCAATTACACCGGAGAGGGAGAACTGAGGTGGATGTTGTTAATCACTACAGCAGCTTCCTCTGTGATAGAGCACAAGCAAAGTGGCGGAAAAAAATCCCGGTTTGCTTTTTGCATATGAACACACACACACACACACACTGAGTATAGTTAGACTTGCACAGCTTGACATTCTTTCCACTGAGCCATGTACAGCATGTTGGGGCCAATCGTTCTGTCAAAACATTTCAACACTGCTGGGGAAAAAATATACAACAGCAAGACCTGACTAACTGCACACACACACACACACACGCAAATATACCCTTCCAGCCACATCCTTCCCAAAAAAAAAAAAAAACTCAGATTCACATCACAGTTGTCGGCCTCTGTCTGAGGACAAAAAAACTATAAGCGGCTGAAACACACTGGATGTGCTGCTGCTGTGCTTTTGTGTCTCCACGCAGAGAGAACAGAGCAGCAGGGCTCAACTGAGCTGCTGCAAATAAATACTGAGCTCTGTGCTGGCAGCCATTGCTGCAGGGCGTCCTTAGGAGAGGCGTCCGAGGAGATTTCTTTTCTTCCTTAACCTAAGGGGGACCCTGATCAAATGAATTATTTCTCACTTTCCACTTACCGAATGTTCTGCTAACTAATTGGTGTCAGCGGACAGCAACATATTCATTTGAATACTGGTTTTTAGAGCACTCTCCTGAGAAAGTCAAATAGTTCAAGACAGATTTATTTGCAAAGCGCCTTCCTGGAAACTAGAATATTATTTCTACTGATAAATTGCATCTCAGGTTTTCTGCCTAACATTTAGATGACGATATTCCTGTTAATGTCCCCGAAAAGGAAACTGTCAAAATTATTGAAACGCCGCAGCAATCAATCCCCTGCGGTGTTTGTAATGATGTGCAGTGCGACATGTACATTTTCGTCATTGGCTTCCAAACAACAAAGAGGCGGCTTGTGGAAAAAGTGCAGATGGACACTTCACTCTCCTCAGTAAACATTCGGAGATGAGCTGAAAGCTTTTCCGTTTCAGAGTCTGCGAGTGTGCAAGAGAGCTGCGTCAACATGCCATTGTGCACACAACGCTGCATATCAGCCTTACAGTTTGTGTGTGTACGTACGTGTAGGCAACTGCATGCACAGCAGGTCCACATGCGAGGATGCAGGCGTGTGCGCCCGGGGCACAGAAAACAGCCTCGGGCCAAATGCTCAAGCTAAGTTAGCTTCTTCACCACGTGGCTGCAGGTTGATCCACTAGGGCTGCCTTAGATGTACAATTAGCGTCCCTATATACAGTGCTCACAGGGTAAAGACCTGCTTTCTCACATATGATCTGTGATAAGATGCTCTGTGCGCTGACCTTTACAAATCACATGTTACACTTCATGCAATTCAAAACCTTTGAACCTTTTGTGTTATCCTCGGCTGCGGCCTCTGCTGTCCTTCGATCAATAGCTTGCAAACAAGAACATCTTCCCTCTCCCCTCCTGCTTGTAACCCCACGACCAGGTCCGCTTCACGGATTTTTCTTAAAAGGTAAATTCGTACTAATGGCCATTAAAACACAAAACTGCCAATCATTAGGACATTAGGACACGCACCCGCAAACAAACACAAAAACCTTATCACCGAGGGCTGCATTGGGCTAACCACAGGCTCTGTGTGGATGATGCTCCGCTCCTTAGTTCCAGACAATTACATTCACAATAACCCAGAGCCCCACAGGTCCCTCGCAGCCAAAAAATGTTGTGTTCCATTGCATAACACAAAAGCCCCAGTTCCAAAACACCCATAATTGGCTAAAATGTAATTAACTTACTGACACCATTTAAATTTGGTTTTAAATTGGCTGCTAAATCAGCAAGTGGTGCAAACTAAGAGGTCTCAGGGCGCCGTGCACCCGGAGATTCAGGCCAGCTGCTGATATGCGTCAGAAAGGGGGGTGGGGGGTGGGGGGGGGGG